>JARQAB010000022.1:1877589-2217589 GCA_036172955.1 Meloidogyne arenaria
TTATTCATGTATTTGCTCGATGCTTTAATCTCCGATAACTGTCAATAAAATGTCGACTTGTTAATATTCTCAATTTTCTCCTAAATTTTATATAAAATTTAAAATGACATTCTCTCAATGTGGAAACGATTTAGAAAGTATTTTATATTTGCTTTGGCGTAGTTTAGTCGAGGGTCCACCCAATAAATCTCGGCTATCATAAAATCTCCCAAGTCTATTGAAAATCCTCGATCTCCACATAAGTCTTCTTTTTCATCGCTTATGTCTTCCTTTTCATAAGTACTTAAGTTTCCTTTTATAAGTATTCTTTCATAAGGCCTTTTATAAGTATAAACATAAGTTTCCTGTTATATATTTATTGATTACAATCTTACGTCGCCAATTTAATCATCTTCAAACATCTTTCCACTTAGACTGTTCCCATTTGATTCTCCATTATCTTGACTGATCTTCTTTCGGTGTCAACATGCTATCACTTGAAGAAGTTAATACTTTCATCACTATTGTTTCGTCACTATATCATGCCTTTTGAGTTTCACTCAGTAACTTCTTTTATTACTCCACTCATCACGCGAATTTCTTAACACGTCCTGGTAAACAATATCTGCGCATGACACTTTGACTTCCAGGCGTTCGGTTTTGCGCAAAATTTCACACTTTAGCCAATCAATTTTAAAACTCCTTATTTGTGTTTTCACTTTCAATTTTGTCCGTTCGGAAACGATTTTCTGTATCTTGAAAATTTGCATACTTTTCCTCACCTTTTTGTATTTTGGCTTGTGATGTATCAATGACACTTCTTTCAAGCCCGGCAAACCAAGATACACACTTCACTATTCACTACATGGAAGTCCATAAGCGTCTTTGCCGTTCACTATCACTTTGCTTTTGAACTTCCTTCAATTGCTACTTTATTGTCTCCCAGCCCAAATACCACTGTAATTCACTTTTGCAATGTGGGGCAGTGGCCAATACTCTTTCCACACGTCTGTATTGACAACACTTTATCTGCGAAGCAGTGTCGACAATCGGTTCAATATCCAATTCTCCAAACTTCACTTTTTGCTTTAATCCACTCGTCTTGTTCTATCACTGCATTGGATCGAATATATCCAGAATTGCACAATGTGAGAACCCTGAATGATTATGATTATCACGCCACTGCCTTTTAGGGCGATATTGTTTATCAATTCAAAGAACTTACAAATGCATCCGCCATGACCCAAAAAACGTCCCCCCCCCCACACAAGGGACCTACACGTTTTTCCTCCAATCACTTTTGTGCTTTTGATATCGTTGACGTTTGGCTTGGTCCACTTTTGGTTTGCACTCGAAATTCTATTTTCACTTTCACACTATCTTTCCACACTTCACTTTTTCACTGTGGTTTGGACTTCAGGCACTTCTTTTCCCTTCAACTTCACTAACTGTTTTCTTTTTACCAGGTACACAGTGGCCCCCCCCCTCACTTTTTTTTGGATTGGCCATAATTATGCCCCGACACACTCTTCAATCACTTCTTTTAAGGTTCACTGCTGCCCCTTTTCACTTTTATTTTCAACACCTTTTTCATGGCAACTTAGTCGCACTGAGGTTAGCATCCTGGGCATACCCTGAAATAAAAATAAGAATTTTTAATTCTTCAATTGACAAGGCCATTTCTGCACGCTCACATTGCGCATTCACTAAATTCCCAAACATCAACAATATCTTGAAGGGCACTACACTTTAACATTTAAGGCCCTCGAACCTTTCAACAAATTTAGACCTATGGTCACTAACCTATTTCACTAATTCATTGCAGAGTTCCGTCAAACTTCATCTCACTCAATTTGGTTGGCAGCATCTTCCTTTCAATTGGGCATACTCTTCTGGGGGGGGGGGCCCCAATTTACTCAACAACAATCTCACTTTAGAGGATTCTGGCAGGGTTTTACCCTCCTCTCAAAATAGGATCGATTACTGCCCAACCAAGACTCAAATGTCTACCACTCGTCACCAATCGAAACAAACTCACCGATCATGCCAACCAATTTACTGTATAGCTCGGTGTCGTTATCTCACTCGGCTTGCAATAGCCTCACTAACATTCTTCTCGAAATGCTCCTGTTGAGCTTCAGCAATTCTCCAGCACTTTGCGTCCATTGTTCACTCACTAAAATACAATTTTTTTTATCACTAACACTAACACTAATCACTACAACTTTCACTAACCTTTTTGGTTTTATTACACTACAATTGTCCACACAGCTTTTCTTTCCTGAATTGCACACACAGCTTACGTGACGAGCCTCACTGAAGTTGACGAACTTGTTTTGACGAGACCAGGTTCTTTTTACTCCGACCGCGCCATGTTATCACCCCGCTTACGAAGAGATCAGAACAAAACGTTTATCGCACAACGAAATACAGAGCAGGTGAAGGTAGGTAGAAGAACTAAAACTGGGAGCGAGAACTAACTATTGGCTGGGCTTTTATACTAATCACTTCAAGGGCTGACGCCCATACACAACACTCAGGCGAAAATTTTGAGAATTTTGGAAGGTCCTTAAGCCAGATTTCTTCCATTTTTTCCATAATGTTGATTTAAAGTACATTCAATAAAGTACAAATTCAATTTCGTAAAGTACGAAGGTCGATTTTAAAAGTACATACTTTCAAATAAAGTACGAAATCGGAAGCCCTGATTTAGGGAATGTATAAGGTGGTGAGAATCGAGATGGAAATAACGGGATTGCTGTAAAAATTTTTTTTGTCTAGATTAAATAAATTATAAAAAAGTTTTTTCAAATATACAAAGCCTGTTGTCCTTTAATAAAAAATAGTAAAATAAAATTTTATTTAAATATATCGTGTTAAATTAACAAATTAAAATATAGTGATTCATCAAATGAAATAAAAATTGTAATTATTCAATAAAAATTATTATTATCAAGTCAATTATATAATTAATTTTATTTAAAAATAAAATAATTCTACTTTTATTTAAACAAAATATTTTAAGGAAAATATAAAAAAATAAAAATGAAATATTATCTATTAATTAACCTAATTATATTTATTTTGTCTAATTTGCATCTTGGAGGTATTTTTATATCTTATTAAATATTGTAAAACCGGAGTAATCTTAAAAACAAGTAAATAACAACTTAAAACGCGGAAATTCCCAGAGATATATGTAGGTCTTATGGAATAGGGCAAAGCTGATCACTTTCTGAGAGATGTTGGGAGACAAGTCTTTCATGTTATAGAAAGACTTATCTAATGTTATATTTAGACGCAATTGATAGTAGGAATTAGTAAAAGAAAGTTTAGGGGTGAAATCTAATTTTATAAATTGGATCTTTTACATTAATAAAAACTTGTCGGGTTGATCACTCCTTGTCGAATGTTGTAGAGCTACTAAATCTTGATCTTCGATATAAAGGCAAATTCCTCTATATTTCCTTTAATCTCTCAAAATCCCTCGATATCTTCCTAATCCATTTTTATCTCATTAAACTATTGAGACCCAATTTCTAATTTTATACCAATAGATAATAGGCTGTATCCCTTCGATCCTACTCCTCCATCCTTTTAAAATCAATTCATATTTTTTTAAAAAAGTGAAAAAAAAGGCAAAATTTTCAGTGGAGTCCTATAATTCTCAAAAATTGTTCGCCTGCGGCGCAGAAAAAAGTAGGGAATATTGGGGGAATATCAAGAGATTAGGAGGATAATACTAAAAAAATGGAAGAAGATGTAGGAGATACAGACTAGAGAAAATTTGAGAAAATTATAAGGAGTTTGAACGGAGATATCAAAGGGTTTGCAAGGATATCGGAAAAAAAAAGTTAAGCCTGTGTGGCACTTTTTCTTATTATTCTTACATCCCAAAACTCTTATCTATATGCCGTAGGTGCCGGAGCTAATAAATGGCCAATACCCAGCACTATATTTCCACTTGCGGCTCTAAATAACAAAATTTTCGTGGCTGATCTTTAGAATATTTCATTGAAGCATAATAATGGGATAAAATATGAATTGAATATTCTGTATGGCAAATTCAACATAAACCGGTTTCGGTTAACCAAAAACCGGGGGTTAATCGTAAACCGAAAACCGGGGGTCGTAAACCGGCCAAAAAACCAAAAACCGACGTACCGGTTTTTATCCGTTTTAATTTTGCCTTATTTGCAAGGCTGTGAGGAAAACTTGGCCGCACCTTACATTAGCTTTCTTTTCTCTCTAAATATTTAACACAAAGAAAGGTATTTGAATAAAAAACATTAACACAAAAAACCGTTTTAAAAGCGATGATCGATATTTTATGATAAAAAGAAAAATTGAAGCAAGGACTAAAATAAAATGTGAATAGAAAAATAAAAAGATACAAATACGCCCAAATATGGCGAGGCAAACAATAAAATATATTTTCAATTTTTTCGAAAATTATAAAGTTTATTTAAATTTTTATTAACATTTTTAATATTCTAGTGAAATAAAAAAAAATTTTCTAATGTTCGATTTTTTTTATCAATTTCAAAATGTGTTTAACAACCAGGGCTGGACGCGACTAAAAAAAAATTCCGCAGCCACAATCCGCAATTTTTATTTTAAAATCCTCAGTTCGCATGTCCAAAAAACACACAATTCCACTCAATCCGCAGTTGCGGTCAGGCCCTGATAGCAACCTTCGTTTGGCTCCGGGTGTCATATTTCTGATAACCCGTCACTTCTTTTAGACCGAGTCAAAGTATTCGAGAACTTTGAGTTCATACCCCTTCGACGCCCTCCTTTGACGCGCCGCAAAATAATTTATTGAGAAATTGTGAGTTGTTATGCTTGGCCGCTAAAATTTAATTTTGGGAATTTTATTATTGCACAGTTTTTATATATTATTTATTTACATTTAGAGAGTAAAGATTGATATAAAATTGAGGGATGTTTCACATTTTTCGTACAATAACGTTCGTTTGGTATAAATTTATATATAGGGCGATTCACGTAATTTAAACATATTTCCTCATTTTATTTAATTTTTATTCAATATTAAGGTTGATTTTATTATAAAATCCAAGTTCTGTAAAAAAATCTAAGTTCTCAAAAAATCTCGTATTTTTTGAAATAGACTTCCAGAGAAATTTTCTTTTTCAAACCCCGAACCGAAATCCACTCGGGATGGAAATGTGGACAAAACTCATAGGTATATATTTTTTCCATTTTAATACCAAATCCCTATATTACTCTTAATCCATGCAAATCCAACTTAATCCATATTTCCCCGGTATTACTCTAATAAATTTCTAAATCATTGATCTCCCCCAAATAATGTGAAAATCTGGCTTTATGTTTAAAATTTTACTCAGACTTTCTTTTGACACGAAACCCGATCCGAATAAAATTCTAAAACCAGATCCTAAACCAGGACCAACCTTTTTTCAACTCTTGCATCTCTGTTACTGGGTAAATACAACCAAAGAATTTGCAGGCGTAAACGGAAATTATATTTAATTTTATTGTTCATCACTTTATTTTATTCATTTACGAATAATGTAGGACTTAACGGGTTTTGTCCGTACCCTTTTTACTTAATTTCACCAAACACACAAATAAAGAGTCCTTTACTTTTCTTTTAAATAAAATAAACAACAACGAACGAATGAACTAACGAACATTAAATGGGGAATGTGGGGTTTACAATATAAGGGAAGAGAAATTAATATATGGGGTCAAAATAAGGTTGAGAGAAACGAGAGAAATATAACACTATTTCTTTTTGGGCATGACATCCCGCACGCTTCAGATGACGGCGTCCTCGACGTCAGGTTTCTTCAAATTCGGCTGCGCAGGGCTGTTTCGAAAGGCTTGGGGTGGCGAAAGTTAGTCCAAAGATATAATCTGAGATTGTATCAGAAATTCCTTCGAAAACCCAGGTCGCCGGGACCGGTTTAAACTTTCTTATTTTGATGGGTACCCTTGCCAGATGATGGAAGTCATTTCTATTTGGGATGTCTGGATAACTTGCTTTGTCTCCGAGACAAAATACAAGTCTTTCTTTGGTTTCAAATTCTGCATTGGTCGTCGTTTCCCTTTCAAAAAATTCCTAAATTGTCTAGAGGCCCTGATCAGCGTGATCATGTCTTTCAAGTTAAGACGCCTCCGAACTCCTAGGAAAAATCGTCCCTTGATTTTTCTTTTCTTCCAACCAAATTTTTGTTTCTTTAATTTTCTTTTCATTTTAGAGTTAATCTTCTTCAAGACAGAAATTTTGAGGAGCTTCATTTTTGAATTAATCTTTTTCAAAATGTAATATTTCTTAGAAAAAGAATATTTCTCCAATTGTTTCATCACATTTAATTTAAAATTTTTCTTAAAATTTCCATTTTTCTTAGTTCTTTTCCTATTTTTCTTTTGTTTCACCACAGGTAATTTTCTTTTCACCCTTTTGGATAATTTCAAAACTTTCATAAACTCAAAATCAGAAGCGATCAGCTCTTCGCTTTCAGTAAAATTTTCTTTTCCAATCAGTTCTTTCAGTACCATGATTCTTTTTCACAGTTCTCCAAATCTTTACTTCTAATTTCCAAACATTTCGCTCAATGAACTCATAATCAAATTTCATTCGACCCAATTCGCTTGCTTTCTCCTTTCTTTTTTCCTTAAAATTTTCCTCAATAATAGGGTCCAAAACTTTCTCAAAATTTTTGTTTCCAATTTCCAAAGAATTTTCTTGATTCCAAAGTTCAAGCTCATTTTTTATACGCCATAGTTCGTTGGCCTTCTCTTTTCTTAATTCATCAAAATCTTCATCAACAGGTTCATCTTCTTCAAACATTTTACCCATGTTTTCAAAACTAATGTCCTCACTAATTTTAGTCTCAACCTGTACTTTTTCAGACTTCTTAAATTTAACCTCTTCCTTTTCCTCGAATAAATTCATAGGAAGTTCAAAATCATCTTCCTTTCAAACTTCTCAACCAAATTCGTTTCCTTAATAGTTTTCTTAATTTTCTTTTTAGGTAAATCCGTTGGGACAGAATTTTTCAAGCTTTCAACCAATTTAAGTTCTTTCTCATCTTCAAATAGATTCAAAGGGAATTCAAAATCAGTCTCCTCAAGATCCAATACAAAACTCTTTTTCTTAATTTCCGATTTGATTGTCTTTTTGATTTTAAGTTTAGTTGATGAAGAAATTTTCATTTCTCTAGCCAATTTAAATTCCTTTTCGACTTTTGATGGTTTCGTTTCTTCTGGACTTTCAAAGAATTCCAAAACTTCAGGAGGGTACGAAACATTTTCAAAAGGAATGCTAATTCTGTTAAGTGATTTGGGCCTAACATTTTGACTATTAGGTTGATGTAAAAGTTTTTCTTTTTTCTCACAATTCTTTTTCAAGTGTTCTAACTTAGAGTTGGTTTTCTTTTTAATTAAATTGATTGGTTCTTCGACTTTGTACTCAGAGGGAATGAGTTGACAAAGGATGAAATGCCTAATCGATTTATAATTGTAAATTTTGGACTTGATTGCAAGGATAAAGTAACTTTTGGCCTTACCAAACAATTTGGATTTTAGAGCAAAAATTTTCTTTTTCTCTGGCCAGTCTTCTAAATATGCATCGAATTTCTTGAAAAACTTTTTAATCTCAAAATTTTCTTCAGTTCCGTTTAGATCGGGAATGGTTTCCAAAAGTAATTTTTCGATGTCAGCTTGCGACATGTTTTCCGGAACGAAATAACAATTTTGTTCACTTGGCTGAATCGATTCTGATGGCATGAAAGAAGAGGGAGCATCCATCGCTTGTTGAGGAAGAATGTTATTGGGGTAGCCAAAGAAGTGTGGGAAAAAATAAGGTTGACAATAATTTTGTGAATTGATTTGCATATTCATAGATGGAGTATAGACTGAAGAGAGTTGATGTGAAAGGAAATATTGATTAAAATTTTGTTGAGGCGTAGATTCCATTTTTTTGAGCCAAACCAAATTCAAATTTTATCCACCGGGGCTAAAATTTGATACGAAGAGAATTCAATCAACCCACCGAGGGAAAACTGAATAAGATTTTTTTTCAGAAAAAATCTCAAAAAAAGTTGTCAAACGAAAACTATTCCACCGGGGAATAACTTTTCAAAATAATATTTTGTTGTTGTTGTTAAAAAAATAAATTTCTTGGTCCACCGGGGGCCAACGAAGATCAATAAAATAAACAAATTCAAAACAAAATAACCAAATAAAATCAATCTTTGGACTACTCTCTAATTCAGGAGCGCCATGTAGGACTTAACGGGTTTTGTCCGTACCCTTTTTACTTAATTTCACCAAACACACAAATAAAGAGTCCTTTACTTTTCTTTTAAATAAAATAAACAACAACGAACGAATGAACTAACGAACATTAAATGGGGAATGTGGGGTTTACAATATAAGGGAAGAGAAATTAATATATGGGGTCAAAATAAGGTTGAGAGAAACGAGAGAAATATAACACTATTTCTTTTTGGGCATGACAATAATTTTATTTGATTTTATTAAATTTTTTATAAAAAATCAGTTCAGAAATTACCTTAAAACAATCTTAATCCAATGTATCTTCCATTAAATAAATTTGTTTTGAATGGGAGAACGTCAGGCAACAAAATTTTTTCCTCAAAATATTTATTTTTATTTATTTTTACTTTTATTTTTTGCCTCTATTTTTTTATAAAAATATTGCCAAATAATAACTACCAAAAATTTGTTAATAAAAATTTTATTAATTCAAATTTAATTCCTACAGGCTTTGGTGAGGAATGCAGTGAAGATAAGGAAAATAGGTCTGTTTTAAAGAGCTACCATTGGAGATAATATACCTATACTGCCATATTACCTCTACAAGACATTGGGAGATATGTTGGAACAAAATTGTGGCCCTCCCCTCCCTTCCCAATACTCCCAAAAACTCACCAAATTTAAGCGTCTTGAATTAGGGTCATTTTTAAGGGTGCGGTAGGTCGATTTGGACTTGTTTTTTTTATTTGTTTTGTTCTTGATAGCGTGGTGGGGCGGCCGAAAGCCGACCTACCCTGCTAATTCTTTCTATTTAGCATTGACAAAAAATGGAGTTTTGACTGTTGTGGAGAGAAAATGGCGTATTCAATAATTATCGAAACAAACAACAAATTAACTCAAACTCTGGTTTCTGGTAGAAGATTTGATTGTAAACATTTACCTCTAATTAATAAATACAAACTTGCTGATAAATACAAAATTATACAAAAAATTCCTGTAAATTTAATTTTAAATTACTGTAAATATATTAATAAAAGCCATGGTAATTCGGTCAAATGGTCCACTCCCAATCTGCGTAAATGTCTACGAGCCGAGATATAGACACTTAAAAATCGAAAAAACCATAGGGGGGCTTACCTCATTTGTATATCAAAGGGTTTTGGAGTGGGGCATCGGCTAAAGTATATCCGGGAATTCTTCAATGAGTCTATTAGTGGTCTCCAATAGGAGGAACAAGGGCTTTTTTAAGGGTTGGACTTGTATTCGCAATACAAATTAGCTTCGGATAACTTACCTTCGATCGTATCTACGAACAATAACTACACTAAGAGTCAACGATATAAAACACAAAATTAGAAAAATTTTCAGGTTCAAAGGCCTGGAAGTAATAATTTCACAATTGTGACAGCTTCAAATGCCGAATATTTTGATACACTCAAAAAACTTTTGTATCTTCTCAAAAACAAATTTGGATGTTCTCAAAAAATTATTGGATATGATCTTGGGGGTATTAGCGAAAACAAGACTATGGTAAGTTTTTATTTTAATTAAAATTGGCTTTTAAAATAGAGACAGACATTTACGATAAAAAAGTAAACTATATGCACTAAGCGTTCTAATAGACACGCCATGCCCTATTAAATGGCACTCAATAAGGCCAACGGAAGAAAAGAATTCAAATAATAATGATAAAGTTCAAATGTCACTCGAAATACATTTAGTTGGTAGTAAGAAATATCGCGACGGATCTTTCGAGATTGCGGTGAAAAGTATAATGTTAAACCCTTTTTTCTTCAATAGGGCTGAGATGGCCGAAAGTCCTAAAATCATTAGGATAAATAGTTTTTATTGAAATATCTCATTATGTCTGTCCCGATATGCCTGACTTCCATTTGGATCTCACTGTAAGATTCCCAACTCCCCCTTCCCGATACTAGATACATCTCTGCGCATTGGAGCTTTCTAGTCAATACATACCAACTATCTAAGATTCCCGCCATTATAAGATTTTTTCAATTTTAAATTGAAGCGAGGTTTTACTTTTTTATCTGAACAGATGGACGAACTAGAGCTGGTCTGCTTACTAGAATGGAGAAAGTTTGATTGGAACATAATAAAGGAGGATATTCATGCACCCAAAGCTTATGCCTGGAAGGTCTTCGTTATAGCTGTAAATATTTTTTAAATTCCGTATTATCACCCATACCACGATTCGGAAGAAAAATATTTTATTTGAAAGAGCTCAACAAGCTGAGTTGAATGACACCAAAATTTTTGTAACCTTCCCCAAAAATCAGCTGAATTCAAAAAAATTCAAAAATCCTCAAAAAAATTTCTTCGAAAAGTTGAAAATGTAGTACGTGTTAGACCGGTCGAAAAGTTTTCGAAAATATCAGAATCTCGAAAAATGCAGAAACATGTCAACTGAGATACAGATAGAGCTTTCGATTGCTAACATATGCACCGCAGTGTATTCAGATCGCGGAGCTCTTTCGAATAACATATTTTAAAATTCGAAAAAAATTTTTCTTTAAAGGAAATTTATTCCCAATATGATACTTTTATGTACATGGACACTTCTGTAGTAATAGACGATGCGGCATCGTTCAACCCTATTTATGAGGCTATAGATAATGGAAAGATTTCGGAAACTATATTTCCTGGAGGTAAAAGTTGTTTTTAATAAAGTTGAAGGGTGGGCAGGCTTTCGGAGCTAGTGCCATTTCTGTTGATAAGTACCCAGTTTTCGTGTTAGGTCCGATAGGTCGGTATTATAGTATGTATGTGTAGAATAAATCTGGGGTATTTTGTTGTTATATAGTAAGGGCAGTGCTTAATTAGTTTACAACAAATAATTGTTACAACAAATAATTGTTGCTTTTTCAAACCTGGAATTGGAGTTTCTAATCAAATAAATTTTTGATTTCTCCATGCTGTTTGACAAGCACAAACAATCACTTTCTATATTTGGATACATCCATCCAACTTCCGAAAAACGTGAAGCTCGCTGCTTAGTTTATTAACTAAATTATAGTTAATTAATAAGATAGTAAATTGAACTAAAATATATTTTGTACCTCACATTTCGAAAGTTGAAGAAATTTTGGGAAATCCCTTGGGAAATATTTTGGGAAATAAATTAGAGAATCCATACCTTTATTGCCCAAAGTCACTCCTACCTCGAAACTCAAAGTGTGAAAATTTATTCATTTTTTCCTTATTTTAGTAGCAATTCACAGTATCCAATTTGGAACAAACTATCGTAAGTGATAACTTATCATATCCTTAGTAAAATTTTTAAAAATTAAGGGACCTATACTTATCTTCCCCTAGCAGCTCATATGGTTAGATGGGATAGTGCAATGTACGAAGCTAATTTTATTATATTCCATAAAAGCGAGTATACAAGGAATCTGCTTAAATGGTAAAAAGTTTATTGATATTTAATACAGATTTTATAAATTCGAAACCCCACCTAAAATAAATTCCAAAGTAATGCCCAATAATAAAATATAGCCCCATCTTAACTAAAGTCACTACCCCCCAAAATTAGAGATCTACGCTGAATTAGATCCAATACCGAAAATCTCGGATTTAGCAGTAACTCCACTTAAAGAAGAGATGTTATTGGAAAGATTTTATTGAGAGAAAGACTATACCGAATATTTGAGTGACTCGAAAGGTAATCTTTACATATCCAGACCCGCAACTAAGATATCCGGATATACGAATCCCTCCACCTAGGCAACCCTAGGTTGTAGTACGTAATTCAATTTCAAGTACTCACCATTGTAAAATACTATCAATTTTTCAACCTCAGAGGCATCTAAATAATATTTGTATAATTATGTATTATCAGGTCACTTCTTTGTGCAGCATCCAAACAGTGCATTGAGCCAGATAAATCTTTCATAAACTGCTCTTCAAATTATAATAATGTTGGAGATTGCCATAGATACGATCAGAGCGTTTTTGGAATTATCAATGTTAATGGGGAATATCAACGTTCAATTTTATCTGCAGGTAACATAATAAATTAAGTAAACCAATGATTGCATTACAATAAAGTGGGAGTATACTTGGGCTATTCTACAATGGTCTATATCCCGAAATCTCCGTTAGTTTTCCTTCTTCAAATTACTAGCGCGAGATAGTTTGAGACAATAATTATTAGGGCATTTATCCAAGTAACTACGGCATCTATTCAGAAATCATAAAATCTCTTACACCAAAAATTCCTTGTTAGAAACAAAAAATTAATCTAAAAATTATTTTTCAGATAAAGATTTTCTACCTCATAACCACGGAGAACATCCTAAAAGAAAAGCAAAATTTAGTGTGCAACGATATAAAAAATTGGATAAAAATTTGGATTTTAAAAAGGGTGTAGATTGTTGTCGACCATAATAAATAAAAGGGGTCGCTTTAGTATAGCTACACCGAGATCGGAATTCAAAATATATAACATTCGATTCGTCTCGCCGAGCTGAGTTCAAATATGCAAGAATTTTCTGCGGGAGACGAAAACTCGCAGAGATACAGGCCCCCGAATTTTGAAAAACCATAGGGGGACCAAGCACTTTTTTGGGGTGAAAAATTCGAATATGCAAATGATAGCTCATTCGAAAGAGCTCCTCGAGCTGAGTCGAATGACACCAAAATCACCGTGATTGAACGAGATTAGACAAAGTTATAACACAAAAAACCTAAACCTATGGAGCGTCGGCGAGGCGCTTGTGCAAAACCCCGCGCTTCGCGCGGGGTTTTGCGGCACGCGCCTCGCGGGGAGTCTACGGGCGCTGGGTCTGAGCTCGTAACATAAACCTATTCCTATCTCCCTTGCTCTGGACGTATATTTGGGGCCTCCGTAGCAGCAAAAATCTCCACAGATGCCATAGGTAAGGAGCTAAAATAAAAGATCATAACTTTGTCTAACCAAGTCGGATTTCGTTGATTTTGGTGTCATTCGATTTTATACCTTCTTTCGAATAAGGTATAATTTGCATAGTCGAATTTTTTACCCCAAAAATCAGCTTGGTCCCCCCTATGGTTTTTTGATTTTCGGGGGTCTGTATCTCTGCGAGTTTTCGTCTCCCGCAAAAAATTCTTTCATATTTGAACTCAGCTCGGTGAGTCGGATCGAATGGTATATACTTCAAGTTTCGATCTCGGTGTAGTTATACTAAAGAACAGCCAAATAAAATTTAACAGAATTTGTCATTGGTTTTAAAAGTGTTTTAAATTTTTTATATTTATTTTTTTTGTTTATTTTCTTTATATCCTTTAATTTTCCAGTTTTTAAATGTTTTAATTTAGTTATCTTTATTATTGATATTTTTATTTTTTTATTTTATCACATTAGTGATTAAATGAGTACCTGTGATTGTCTTATAAATAAATAAATATCAAGTTTGAGATACAAAATATTTTCTTCGAGTTATCATCCATAGGAGCATTCTCTAATATAATTAATATTAATAAATTTATTTTTAATTTCAATAAATACAAAAAGATTCAAGGAATTATATTTGATGACAGTTGAAGATGTGATATATTTGCGAGATATGTAATTAGATATTTAAGATAAGAATATATACTTAGATAAGAAGCAAAAGTTTATGCTCCAATAGACCAAAATGTGCGAAACCGTTTTTCACGGTGATTTTTTGTGAGTAATAAAGCAATTTTCTCACCTTTTAATCAATGCCGCTGCCAATTTAAAAATTTGTTTTTGCTTATAAGTGCATTCATATGAGTGTTTCCTATCATGTGTTATTCACAAGGGCATCAATTCCCTTTAATGTTGCGCCCTCTAATGTCCTTAATCATTTATAAAGCATTGCTATTTATTTTAAATGCTACATGTCATAAGAAAAATTTTTTTCTTCGAGAAAAATCAAAAATAATAACCCGTCAAAAATTTGCTTTAGATTTTGAACTGAAGTTTAGATCTTTATCTTCATGTTAACCCCTAATATGAATTCAGAAATAGGATTTGTTCCATCCAAAGTGATGGGATTTGTCCCTTTTCTGTCTTTTACTGAACGGTTAATATTTTGTAGGTCTAATAATTATGGGATTAATCATAGTAATTATGGGACTAAATTATTATTATTATTATAATAAGAGGAATTGTCCCAAAAACTTTAGAGACTCAGCGCTAGTCCCTTCTCCTCTCCTTTGTCTGATCTTGGTTGATTTACAACTCTCTAAATTTTTAGTTTTTACTTATCAAACTAAGTCTAAAAATATTTTCTTTCAGAATTTTGACCATACTCTTTGGGGGTATGTTGTTAAAGAAAATATTCCATTGTAATTTTAAAAATCATCCTTTGATTTGCTCCTAGACCTTAGCAAATCTATGACATACTTTTCATATGCAGAAATATAAAAATCTCAAGAAAAATTTAATTGACTGCTAATATGCAGTCATCCAAAAAATTAAGTGGTGGCGTAACCATTTTAACTAAACAAATACTTGGATACTCTAATTTAATAAAATTTTAATAAATACATATGCTTAAATAATTGGGAACTTATTTACTTTAACTACACACCCCATTTATTCGCGAGAAGCTCATCAATCAAACTCTAATATGTTCAGAAAGGTCAGCCTTTCTTTCTTCCTCGATGTAACTCAATTTTCCCTGTGGCATGTTCTTTGAGAGACGGACAGACAAAACACGGACGAAGACGGACAGACAAAACACGGACGAAGACTAAACTTGGTGGTAATAACTGAAATGGCTAAAAATAAGAATATTGATTCATAACTTCTATTTTGGTGAGATTGGAAAGAAAAATTAATCTTTTCTTTATATGTCTCTCATGCTGGTAGTAACAATGCTAACTATCTGCAGATAAATCGCTAGCTGCAGATAAATCCGTAGTAACAATGCTAAAGATTAAAATCCGTAGTACTATCCGCAGCTAAAGAACAAAAAAATCGGTAGCTTTAGCTGCAGATACCTATCCATAGTAACAATGCTAAGGGTAGGGTAGCGGCTAGGGTATCGGCTAGGGTAGCTACGGATAAAATCGCTAGCCTCCTATTTAGGTGGATAGTTGCATTATTTTAAATATTTAAAAAATTATAATAAATTTTAAAAAATTATTAAAAATTCAAAATAAAAAGAATTTAGTTAAAAATAAATTATTTTTCATTTCTAAACATTTTTTCATTAAAAAAAATAAATTTCATAAATTTCAAAAATTTTGAAAATTTAATTAAAATAATTCTGTGCTATATTTGACCTAATCCCAAATCCATCAATATTATTCTCATTTAAATCGTTTTGAATTTCTGGCTGATCATCGTTTAAATTTTCATCATCAAAATTTGGCATACCTTCTGCTACGGCAATATTATGTAAAACTGCCGCGGCCATTATAAACATTCCAATATTTTCCAATTTAATTCGAATAGGTGTTTGTAGAGCATGAAAACGCTTTTTTTCAATCTACCAAATGTCTGTTCAATAATTACACGCGTCCTAACATGAGCAGCATTAAATCGTTGTTGGGCAGCTGTTGTAGGGTTGGGAAAAGGTGTTAGTAACCACTTACGGCATGGATAACCGCTATCACCTTAATAATTTTTCAAAAAGAATGAATAAAAATAAATACCTAATAAAATTCCACGTAATTGTCTACGCTCAAAACTGTTCCACACCTCCGAGTGCCTTAAAATAAACGAGTCATGACAGCTACCAGGCCATCGGCAATTGATGTTTAGAAAACGTCCTTTATTATCAACAACTGCTAAAATACTTGTTTAATGAATCATAGATAAAAATAATTTGACCTTGCACATTGATGCTTGACCAACCCTTTCTATTGTAGTAATCTCTTCCATGCTGCTTTTCTGAAGGGGTAAGGATTGGAATATGTGTGCAATCAATCAATCCAACAATATTAGGCATACCGGCAATAGCATTAAAGGCAGGAATAGTATTATTCCTCGCCTGAATTTAAATTATTTGAAAAAATTTTTAAAAGTTTGTACTTGTTCATACTCCTCAAAGAAGATAAAATCTCCAGCTTTTAAACACAGTGCTCTCGTCACGCGACGAATCGAGTTTGAAACAGACTTTTGTGAAATTCCTAGAATGTCACTGCACCATATTTGAAAAGTAGACGAAGCTAAGTACCCTAATGTTGCCAAAACTTGCATTTCTGTTGATAAAGCACCAGATTTTCCGGTTCTCGATTCCACTTCAGGCCGGACAATATCACAAATATACTTAAATTTAATATCAAAATTTGATTAAATAAACTAAAACCTTAATTCCTCGTCTATTAAATCTAAATCTCTTAAGTAAATCCTCATCCGAAAATGTATTTAATAAATCATTTCTTCTCAAATAAATTTTTTCATTTCGTTGATTTCTGCCATCATCCTCTTCTTCAAAAGGCATAAAACATACAAAAGCCATTCTGAAAATAATACAAATATTTAAAACTTTAAAATATTAAAACATTTTAATGAATGTAAATTAAAAATTAAATATAGATTTAAGCATTTATTCAAAAATAAATTTAAAAAAAATTATACAAACATGTTACGATTCATAAAATTTTCCGCCAGATCTAAAAAATTCAATCCCTTCCTCCATAAATTTATTTGCTTTTGTTGAATATTCTTCTTGCATTTCAATTCTTTCCATCTCGCCTTTGAGGACCTTTAATTTGAAGATCTTCAATTTCCAATGTTTTTGGACGAATTGGAATTCTAGAAGTTGCTGGAGTGTCAAAAGAATGTCTGCTCTTAAAAATTAAACAAATTAAAATTCAATGATTAAAATTTAAAATTAATTCTAAAATTTTTTGTTGTTAACAAATAAAAATTCAAAAAAAACCTGCCTTTTTAATATTACCACCATTTTTTGTGTTCATTTGTTCAAGTTCAAGCAATTCTGTTTATTCATTTTCTAAATCATCGTCCCCTATATAATTTAAGCAGCCTATTAATCATCTCTGGTGTGAATACCATTTTAATAAAGATTATGATGAAAAAATATCTTCCTAAATTTAATATTTTAATCACATATAAAAAATAAAAAGAAAAAAAAGTAAAAATTAAAAAAAAATTAAAAAAAGTAAAAATTATTTTATAAATGCTCACTATTTTCTATTTATTCGAAAAATCAATTTTTGGCGCGAATTTAAATTTTTTAATATACTCATATTTTACCTATCTGCAGCTAGGTATCTGCAGATAAAAAAATCCGTAGCTGCAGCTACCTATCCTTAGCATTGTTACTAGGGATTTTATCTGCAGATTTTTTTATCAGCAGCTACCCTATCTGCAGCTATGTCGCTACGGATTAAAATCCTTAGCATTGTTACTACCAGCATCAAAGAACATGCCTCGCCGTCGCCCATATGTTTGGGTGACCATTTTGAGCGACTTTTGAGCTTGCAAATAAATGGGGTGTGTTTTTGGAACTCATAAGTTCCAAAAGAATAATAATTTTTAAATTTTATCTTGTTTTAAGGCATTTAAAATATGAATATTCTTCTTTTTATGTTCTTAATTTTTAATTTATTTTCCCTCAACAACACTGAAAACCCCCCATTTATTGAACATATAATTAGAATAACTTTTCTTAAAGGAATAATGTCTGGAATGTGTCAGGAAGAATTAAATTTGTTTCAACCTGAAAATGATGAAGGATTCGGGGAAATTATGGATGAAAATGTTAGAAATGAGTTTGGAATAGCTCTTAGAAAGTTTGAGGAGAAGAGGGATATTAAAATGTGGATTAATACAATTAAGGTGTTATTGAGGAAATTTGAATATGAAGAAAATAATGGTGAGTGTATAACAGTGTTGGGTATTGGGCATTTGTGGCACCAGTCCCGACAAGAGCCGATGTTCTGTGATAAAGTGAAATTTTTACGCCCGCATAGGGGTAACCGAATTAAGGTAACTAGCGGAATCTTAGTCACCGCACTGAAATTTTGGGGACCAATAGGAATTTTGGTCACCAAACGGAAAAACAAATTTAAAGTTTTGCACTTTCACGAAATTTGATCGTTCGAAATCTCCCTTATCAATTGATAGAACGATCGATCAAGTGATCGATTGTCCAACTACGAGTGATAAGCAAATCAACAGGGAGAGTATTAATCAAGTATTAATCAATGACCACTATTTATATATAGTGGTCATTCGATCAATCTGATATTTGCTAATTTTCAAACATATTTACCCTTCATTGACTAAATAAATCTAAAAAAATTAAGATTTCTCTCATAATAACAAACAAAAGACCGAAAAGCAAGAGCTACAATTTAAAAAATTAAAAAATATTTTGGTAGAAGAATTTCAAGAAGTGGAAAAGGCAAATGGAAAGATACTTGTTGCTTTTGAAGATAATGATATTGAAGAATTGGACGATGAGGGGAATGACGAGAGAAGTGAGGGGAATGAGGAGAGAAGTGCGGGGAATGAGGAGAAAAGTGAAGGTAACAATGAGAGGAATGAAGGGGAAACTGAGTGGAACGATGTAAGGAATGAGAGGAGTTTGGGGACGAATGAAGGGAAGACAAGGACCGAGAGGGTTAATGAGACCGATGACAGGACTGAGTCTGACGAGAGGAGCGAAGAAAGGGACGAAGTGAACATTGAGAGAAAGTTGCGACATGATGAGAGGAATAAGGGAAATGCTCAGAGGAATGAGAGGAATAAATGGAAGAACGAGTGGAAGAATGAAAGTAAAACAAGGGACAAATACGGAAATGATTATCAGAATGAGAGGGATAATGGGAACAATAACAAGAATAAGGGGAAAATTATAAAGAATGAGTGGAACAAAGAAGGCAAATTTCAAAAAATATTGCAACTTGTGTCTATTGAAATGGCTTGCATTGAGAGAGAATTGAAGGAATCTTTCAAGGATTTGGTTGATTCTAGCCCCTTGAAAGGTCACAAAAAATTAGAAAGGAGTGAAACACAGAAGAAACGTGAAAATGAAGAGGACGAATTAAACAAATTATATGTCATAAAAAGGAAAATTGAAATTAATGTTGATAACGGAAGGCTAAACAAAGTTTTAGCTAATTTAAAAGGTGGGTGAATAAATTTTTGGATTTTGACACATGTGTGTGTTCAAAACTCGTATAAGGATAAAACACATGACTTCTTTTTTGTTCTTTTGAAAATTGGTTTGGAACAGGGATCCATCTGTCATAATTTCCGAAACTACATGCCTTGGTTTGTTGCCTCGAGTTTGCCTCCTTTTTTCTTATCCTAGTTAATCTTCCGCTTTCTGCTCTACTTGAATCTCCATTTTCTCTTGGATCCTACAGATCTAATAATTTAATATCCTAAAATTTCAATAAATAATCCAAAAATAAATATTACAGTTAACAATGAAAATGTTCAACTGATAAAAACACTTTTGCTCTATATGAACTTTTATGTTGAAGCCTATAATATAAACAAGGAAAGCTTGGTCAACCCTTCTTGGTTGAAGAATGTAATTATAAAAATAGGGGCAGAGATAAACTGGTTGAGCGAAAATTCGTCTGGAAGGAAAAAATTGATAGATATTGTGAAGAAGGAATGGACAGATGAAAATGTCAAAATGTATTTATATAAAAATTTGAAGAATGGGATAACTGAATATGATAAAATTTATGATAGTATGAATTTGGATTATTCAGAATCAGAGAAAAGTTTAAAACATAAGCAGGTAGAAATTTAGTTTCTCATTTATTTAAATGGTTAAACGACAGTACAATAAATACTACAGTCTGTTACATTGGTATAAACTCACCCCAATTTTTTCGGACTTTCTTAAATTTGGACCAAATATATAATAAACATTATTATTAAGAATGGCTTAAGTAGATTAGAGTTTGCGAAAGGAAAATTTTTTTATCATTGTTTAAAGTAATATTGTTAATTTTGGACTGTTACATTAGTACAAACTCAGGAGTATTTTCTATACTATAAGTGATCCAAAAATTCTACAAAAATTCTTGTGAACATTTCCATCGATATCGAGTAGAAATTTAAAAAGAAAAAAGAACGAAGTCCATAAATGCCTTCTTCATTGAGATCTCAAACCCCCAAAATCAACGGAAAACGGGGTTACAGTACTTCAAAAAATATTTTGACCCTCTTAGAGCTTACATAAAAAATTTTTTTTTACCTTTTCGTGAGATAAAAGCAAATAGTAGATAAAAGACAACCGTCCTAGTAATTAGGACAATAGTCCTAGTAATTATGAAGATATTTATTAGGATATGGTGATATTGTCAACTAAAGAACGAAAACCTGAATGTTCACACCACAAAATTAAATTGACTAAAGACTGTAAAGGGAAGAAGAAAATGCTACAAATAAAAGAAACTTTAAATAAAAATAAACATATTATGCATAATGAATCAGCAAACATGCAAAAAGAAGCAAAAGAAATTGAAACAAAGGACAAGGGAAAGCTTTCAGTTTTAATTAAAAATGAACATAATAATAAAAGTGAGGAAAGAAATGTCCAAAATGAACACCAATTAGTTCCAGTGAATATAACAAACAAAAGAATTCTGGCTCCGAATACAAATAAGAGCAAAAAATATTCATTTTGGTGTTGTTGAGGAAAAAAGGGAAGGAGTGACAGGAAGGATGGCAATATTATATAAAATACATGTACTATTATTAACCAAATCAGATAGAAATTCGGCCGATTTTTTGGCGAAATTATTATTTTTATTGGAAATTTTATTTGTTTATTTAGTTGTTCAAATATTATTTTTTTATTTTTCATTATTTTTTACATAGTATATATTTTTTAAATTATAAATGTTATGTATTTAAACTTTTAAATTTTATTTTAGTCGTCTATAAGTTGTTTATAATTCATTGATGTCAATATCTTAAGTATCTTTATTGTTAATATATGATGTGTTTCAAAATTATAAGGCACCCCCAAGTTTTTCCTTCTTTCCACCATCAATAAGTCAATGGATCTTTAAATTGTTATATATGACTCAAATTGTTGTTACAACATTATTTCCAAAATTTCATAAATTTATTTTCACGACAAAATTATTTACGAATTAAGGGGAATATAGGTGGGGTATTGTGGATATGAGAATGGAATCTTAGACTTCTCATTATTTATTTAAATTATAGTCCATTCTCCCCATCACCAGATAATCCTCCCCTAATATAGAAAGGCAAAATTCTTCCATTTAGCGCCGCAGGAAAGAATTTTGAAAAAAAGAAGACAATGAATTCTTTTTCAGCGCAAGACATGATAGGAAAATTCCGAATTTTTCTAAAAAATATGCGGGAATTCCCGGTAACAAATAATTTCTCGGTGCGGGAAGCGGTTAAATAAAAATCAAAGTAAATAAAAATATTTAAAAATATTGCCCTTAAAAATGCCCTTTAAATTTAAAAACAAAAAACTATTATTGTGAAATTTATTTTGTCAATAATGTCTAGCAAAACAAAATTTAAAGTGTAGCCAAAGATAAAAGGAAAGTACATATTTCCGTCTATATGAAAAGCATATGAAAATCTTTTACAAGAGGAGACATACTTGTTTTTAAATTTAGCTTTTCATTTTCGCTTTTAAGCGCTTTTCCTTTTTGTTTTTTTAAATTTAATTTTTTTAAATAAATTTATTTTTTCATTAAACAGAGAAAATCGTAGATTGAAAAAGAGGTTTTTTAGACAGCCTTCTATGTGGTAAACCTTTAGAAAAAGTATCTTAAATAGAGGTGTAAATCTATTTTTATATGTATCTTATAATGAGAATGTTAGCTAGATCCTTGGATCTGGGGAAATATAAGGCAACCTACAAATCACTTGATATCACCCTAATCTCTGCTTAATCCATCTAAATCTTCAATAGCACCACCATATCCTCTTAATCAGCAAATCTCGCTTTTCTTCAATCATCGATACCAGCTCTCTTAATTCATCAAAATCAACCAAATCCCACTTAACTTCTCAAAATCCTCCTTATCCCTCGAATTTGTTGAGCCTTAAAAACTATTCTAAAGCAAATAATTTTCGTATTCAACTTAAATTCGCTTTTAGCATTTTTCCTGTCAGGATGAAACTAAATTTTTAGACAAATTGAATTTGCTAGACGAAAATTTTTTATATTTTAAAATTTAGACATCGAAAAATAGAATGCCACTCTCCAGTTGAATGCCAGTCTCTAATATAATGCCACTTCCGAAAGTGATTGAAAAATAGAATGCCATGGCATTCTAATAGAGAAAATACGGTATACATATATTCAACCTCTGCAAAAAATTGCCTTATATTTCCCCAGATCCAAGGATCTAGCTAACATTCTCATTATAAGATACATATAAAAATAGATTTACACCTCTATTTAAGATACTTTTTCTAAAGGTTTACCACATAGAAGGCTGTCTAAAAAACCTCTTTTTCAATCTACGATTTTCTCTGTTTAATGAAAAAATAAATTTATTTAAAAAAATTAAATTTAAAAAAACAAAAAGGAAAAGCGCTTAAAAGCGAAAATGAAAAGCTAAATTTAAAAACAAGTATGTCTCCTCTTGTAAAAGATTTTCATATGCTTTTCATATAGACGGAAATATGTACTTTCCTTTTATCTTTGGCTACACTTTAAATTTTGTTTTGCTAGACATTATTGACAAAATAAATTTCACAATAATAGTTTTTTGTTTTTAAATTTAAAGGGCATTTTTAAGGGCAATATTTTTAAATATTTTTATTTACTTTGATTTTTATTTAACCGCTTCCCGCACCGAGAAATTATTTGTTACCGGGAATTCCCGCATATTTTTTAGAAAAATTCGGAATTTTCCTATCATGTCTTGCGCTGAAAAAGAATTCATTGTCTTCTTTTTTTCAAAATTCTTTCCTGCGGCGCTAAATGGAAGAATTTTGCCTTTCTATATTAGGGGAGGATTATCTGGTGATGGGGAGAATGGACTATAATTTAAATAAATAATGAGAAGTCTAAGATTCCATTCTCATATCCACAATACCCCACCTATATTCCCCTTAATTCGTAAATAATTTTGTCGTGAAAATAAATTTATGAAATTTTGGAAATAATGTTGTAACAACAATTTGAGTCATATATAACAATTTAAAGATCCATTGACTTATTGATGGTGGAAAGAAGGAAAAACTTGGGGGTGCCTTATAATTTTGAAACACATCATATATTAACAATAAAGATACTTAAGATATTGACATCAATGAATTATAAACAACTTATAGACGACTAAAATAAAATTTAAAAGTTTAAATACATAACATTTATAATTTAAAAAATATATACTATGTAAAAAATAATGAAAAATAAAAAAATAATATTTGAACAACTAAATAAACAAATAAAATTTCCAATAAAAATAATAATTTCGCCAAAAAATCGGCCGAATTTCTATCTGATTTGGTTAATAATAGTACATGTATTTTATATAATATTGCCATCCTTCCTGTCACTCCTTCCCTTTTTTCCTCAACAACACCAAAATGAATATTTTTTGCTCTTATTTGTATTCGGAGCCAGAATTCTTTTGTTTGTTATATTCACTGGAACTAATTGGTGTTCATTTTGGACATTTCTTTCCTCACTTTTATTATTATGTTCATTTTTAATTAAAACTGAAAGCTTTCCCTTGTCCTTTGTTTCAATTTCTTTTGCTTCTTTTTGCATGTTTGCTGATTCATTATGCATAATATGTTTATTTTTATTTAAAGTTTCTTTTATTTGTAGCATTTTCTTCTTCCCTTTACAGTCTTTAGTCAATTTAATTTTGTGGTGTGAACATTCAGGTTTTCGTTCTTTAGTTGACAATATCACCATATCCTAATAAATATCTTCATAATTACTAGGACTATTGTCCTAATTACTAGGACGGTTGTCTTTTATCTACTATTTGCTTTTATCTCACGAAAAGGTAAAAAAAAATTTTTTATGTAAGCTCTAAGAGGGTCAAAATATTTTTTGAAGTACTGTAACCCCGTTTTCCGTTGATTTTGGGGGTTTGAGATCTCAATGAAGAAGGCATTTATGGACTTCGTTCTTTTTTCTTTTTAAATTTCTACTCGATATCGATGGAAATGTTCACAAGAATTTTTGTAGAATTTTTGGATCACTTATAGTATAGAAAATACTCCTGAGTTTGTACTAATGTAACAGTCCAAAATTAACAATATTACTTTAAACAATGATAAAAAAATTTTCCTTTCGCAAACTCTAATCTACTTAAGCCATTCTTAATAATAATGTTTATTATATATTTGGTCCAAATTTAAGAAAGTCCGAAAAAATTGGGGTGAGTTTATACCAATGTAACAGACTGTAGTATTTATTGTACTGTCGTTTAACCATTTAAATAAATGAGAAACTAAATTTCTACCTGCTTATGTTTTAAACTTTTCTCTGATTCTGAATAATCCAAATTCATACTATCATAAATTTTATCATATTCAGTTATCCCATTCTTCAAATTTTTATATAAATACATTTTGACATTTTCATCTGTCCATTCCTTCTTCACAATATCTATCAATTTTTTCCTTCCAGACGAATTTTCGCTCAACCAGTTTATCTCTGCCCCTATTTTTATAATTACATTCTTCAACCAAGAAGGGTTGACCAAGCTTTCCTTGTTTATATTATAGGCTTCAACATAAAAGTTCATATAGAGCAAAAGTGTTTTTATCAGTTGAACATTTTCATTGTTAACTGTAATATTTATTTTTGGATTATTTATTGAAATTTTAGGATATTAAATTATTAGATCTGTAGGATCCAAGAGAAAATGGAGATTCAAGTAGAGCAGAAAGCGGAAGATTAACTAGGATAAGAAAAAAGGAGGCAAACTCGAGGCAACAAACCAAGGCATGTAGTTTCGGAAATTATGACAGATGGATCCCTGTTCCAAACCAATTTTCAAAAGAACAAAAAAGAAGTCATGTGTTTTATCCTTATACGAGTTTTGAACACACACATGTGTCAAAATCCAAAAATTTATTCACCCACCTTTTAAATTAGCTAAAACTTTGTTTAGCCTTCCGTTATCAACATTAATTTCAATTTTCCTTTTTATGACATATAATTTGTTTAATTCGTCCTCTTCATTTTCACGTTTCTTCTGTGTTTCACTCCTTTCTAATTTTTTGTGACCTTTCAAGGGGCTAGAATCAACCAAATCCTTGAAAGATTCCTTCAATTCTCTCTCAATGCAAGCCATTTCAATAGACACAAGTTGCAATATTTTTTGAAATTTGCCTTCTTTGTTCCACTCATTCTTTATAATTTTCCCCTTATTCTTGTTATTGTTCCCATTATCCCTCTCATTCTGATAATCATTTCCGTATTTGTCCCTTGTTTTACTTTCATTCTTCCACTCGTTCTTCCATTTATTCCTCTCATTCCTCTGAGCATTTCCCTTATTCCTCTCATCATGTCGCAACTTTCTCTCAATGTTCACTTCGTCCCTTTCTTCGCTCCTCTCGTCAGACTCAGTCCTGTCATCGGTCTCATTAACCCTCTCGGTCCTTGTCTTCCCTTCATTCGTCCCCAAACTCCTCTCATTCCTTACATCGTTCCACTCAGTTTCCCCTTCATTCCTCT
Source organism: Meloidogyne arenaria (assembly GCA_036172955.1). NCBI lineage: Eukaryota > Metazoa > Nematoda > Chromadorea > Rhabditida > Meloidogynidae > Meloidogyne > Meloidogyne arenaria. The sequence goes on from JARQAB010000022.1 coordinate 1,903,446, forward strand.
CATTGTTACCTTCACTTTTCTCCTCATTCCCCGCACTTCTCTCCTCATTCCCCTCACTTCTCTCGTCATTCCCCTCATCGTCCAATTCTTCAATATCATTATCTTCAAAAGCAACAAGTATCTTTCCATTTGCCTTTTCCACTTCTTGAAATTCTTCTACCAAAATATTTTTTAATTTTTTAAATTGTAGCTCTTGCTTTTCGGTCTTTTGTTTGTTATTATGAGAGAAATCTTAATTTTTTTAGATTTATTTAGTCAATGAAGGGTAAATATGTTTGAAAATTAGCAAATATCAGATTGATCGAATGACCACTATATATAAATAGTGGTCATTGATTAATACTTGATTAATACTCTCCCTGTTGATTTGCTTATCACTCGTAGTTGGACAATCGATCACTTGATCGATCGTTCTATCAATTGATAAGGGAGATTTCGAACGATCAAATTTCGTGAAAGTGCAAAACTTTAAATTTGTTTTTCCGTTTGGTGACCAAAATTCCTATTGGTCCCCAAAATTTCAGTGCGGTGACTAAGATTCCGCTAGTTACCTTAATTCGGTTACCCCTATGCGGGCGTAAAAATTTCACTTTATCACAGAACATCGGCTCTTGTCGGGACTGGTGCCACAAATGCCCAATACCCAACACTGTTATACACTCACCATTATTTTCTTCATATTCAAATTTCCTCAATAACACCTTAATTGTATTAATCCACATTTTAATATCCCTCTTCTCCTCAAACTTTCTAAGAGCTATTCCAAACTCATTTCTAACATTTTCATCCATAATTTCCCCGAATCCTTCATCATTTTCAGGTTGAAACAAATTTAATTCTTCCTGACACATTCCAGACATTATTCCTTTAAGAAAAGTTATTCTAATTATATGTTCAATAAATGGGGGGTTTTCAGTGTTGTTGAGGGAAAATAAATTAAAAATTAAGAACATAAAAAGAAGAATATTCATATTTTAAATGCCTTAAAACAAGATAAAATTTAAAAATTATTATTCTTTTGGAACTTATGAGTTCCAAAAACACACCCCATTTATTTGCAAGCTCAAAAGTCGCTCAAAATGGTCACCCAAACATATGGGCGACGGCGAGGCATGTTCTTTGATGCTGGTAGTAACAATGCTAAGGATTTTAATCCGTAGCGACATAGCTGCAGATAGGGTAGCTGCTGATAAAAAAATCTGCAGATAAAATCCCTAGTAACAATGCTAAGGATAGGTAGCTGCAGCTACGGATTTTTTTATCTGCAGATACCTAGCTGCAGATAGGTAAAATATGAGTATATTAAAAAATTTAAATTCGCGCCAAAAATTGATTTTTCGAATAAATAGAAAATAGTGAGCATTTATAAAATAATTTTTACTTTTTTTAATTTTTTTTTAATTTTTACTTTTTTTTCTTTTTATTTTTTATATGTGATTAAAATATTAAATTTAGGAAGATATTTTTTCATCATAATCTTTATTAAAATGGTATTCACACCAGAGATGATTAATAGGCTGCTTAAATTATATAGGGGACGATGATTTAGAAAATGAATAAACAGAATTGCTTGAACTTGAACAAATGAACACAAAAAATGGTGGTAATATTAAAAAGGCAGGTTTTTTTGAATTTTTATTTGTTAACAACAAAAAATTTTAGAATTAATTTTAAATTTTAATCATTGAATTTTAATTTGTTTAATTTTTAAGAGCAGACATTCTTTTGACACTCCAGCAACTTCTAGAATTCCAATTCGTCCAAAAACATTGGAAATTGAAGATCTTCAAATTAAAGGTCCTCAAAGGCGAGATGGAAAGAATTGAAATGCAAGAAGAATATTCAACAAAAGCAAATAAATTTATGGAGGAAGGGATTGAATTTTTTAGATCTGGCGGAAAATTTTATGAATCGTAACATGTTTGTATAATTTTTTTTAAATTTATTTTTGAATAAATGCTTAAATCTATATTTAATTTTTAATTTACATTCATTAAAATGTTTTAATATTTTAAAGTTTTAAATATTTGTATTATTTTCAGAATGGCTTTTGTATGTTTTATGCCTTTTGAAGAAGAGGATGATGGCAGAAATCAACGAAATGAAAAAATTTATTTGAGAAGAAATGATTTATTAAATACATTTTCGGATGAGGATTTACTTAAGAGATTTAGATTTAATAGACGAGGAATTAAGGTTTTAGTTTATTTAATCAAATTTTGATATTAAATTTAAGTATATTTGTGATATTGTCCGGCCTGAAGTGGAATCGAGAACCGGAAAATCTGGTGCTTTATCAACAGAAATGCAAGTTTTGGCAACATTAGGGTACTTAGCTTCGTCTACTTTTCAAATATGGTGCAGTGACATTCTAGGAATTTCACAAAAGTCTGTTTCAAACTCGATTCGTCGCGTGACGAGAGCACTGTGTTTAAAAGCTGGAGATTTTATCTTCTTTGAGGAGTATGAACAAGTACAAACTTTTAAAAATTTTTTCAAATAATTTAAATTCAGGCGAGGAATAATACTATTCCTGCCTTTAATGCTATTGCCGGTATGCCTAATATTGTTGGATTGATTGATTGCACACATATTCCAATCCTTACCCCTTCAGAAAAGCAGCATGGAAGAGATTACTACAATAGAAAGGGTTGGTCAAGCATCAATGTGCAAGGTCAAATTATTTTTATCTATGATTCATTAAACAAGTATTTTAGCAGTTGTTGATAATAAAGGACGTTTTCTAAACATCAATTGCCGATGGCCTGGTAGCTGTCATGACTCGTTTATTTTAAGGCACTCGGAGGTGTGGAACAGTTTTGAGCGTAGACAATTACGTGGAATTTTATTAGGTATTTATTTTTATTCATTCTTTTTGAAAAATTATTAAGGTGATAGCGGTTATCCATGCCGTAAGTGGTTACTAACACCTTTTCCCAACCCTACAACAGCTGCCCAACAACGATTTAATGCTGCTCATGTTAGGACGCGTGTAATTATTGAACAGACATTTGGTAGATTGAAAAAGCGTTTTCATGCTCTACAAACACCTATTCGAATTAAATTGGAAAATATTGGAATGTTTATAATGGCCGCGGCAGTTTTACATAATATTGCCGTAGCAGAAGGTATGCCAAATTTTGATGATGAAAATTTAAACGATGATCAGCCAGAAATTCAAAACGATTTAAATGAGAATAATATTGATGGATTTGGGATTAGGTCAAATATAGCACAGAATTATTTTAATTAAATTTTCAAAATTTTTGAAATTTATGAAATTTATTTTTTTTAATGAAAAAATGTTTAGAAATGAAAAATAATTTATTTTTAACTAAATTCTTTTTATTTTGAATTTTTAATAATTTTTTAAAATTTATTATAATTTTTTAAATATTTAAAATAATGCAACTATCCACCTAAATAGGAGGCTAGCGATTTTATCCGTAGCTACCCTAGCCGATACCCTAGCCGCTACCCTACCCTTAGCATTGTTACTATGGATAGGTATCTGCAGCTAAAGCTACCGATTTTTTTGTTCTTTAGCTGCGGATAGTACTACGGATTTTAATCTTTAGCATTGTTACTACGGATTTATCTGCAGCTAGCGATTTATCTGCAGATAGTTAGCATTGTTACTACCAGCATGAGAGACATATAAAGAAAAGATTAATTTTTCTTTCCAATCTCACCAAAATAGAAGTTATGAATCAATATTCTTATTTTTAGCCATTTCAGTTATTACCACCAAGTTTAGTCTTCGTCCGTGTTTTGTCTGTCCGTCTTCGTCCGTGTTTTGTCTGTCCGTCTCTCAAAGAACATGCCACAGGGAAAATTGAGTTACATCGAGGAAGAAAGAAAGGCTGACCTTTCTGAACATATTAGAGTTTGATTGATGAGCTTCTCGCGAATAAATGGGGTGTGTAGTTAAAGTAAATAAGTTCCCAATTATTTAAGCATATGTATTTATTAAAATTTTATTAAATTAGAGTATCCAAGTATTTGTTTAGTTAAAATGGTTACGCCACCACTTAATTTTTTGGATGACTGCATATTAGCAGTCAATTAAATTTTTCTTGAGATTTTTATATTTCTGCATATGAAAAGTATGTCATAGATTTGCTAAGGTCTAGGAGCAAATCAAAGGATGATTTTTAAAATTACAATGGAATATTTTCTTTAACAACATACCCCCAAAGAGTATGGTCAAAATTCTGAAAGAAAATATTTTTAGACTTAGTTTGATAAGTAAAAACTAAAAATTTAGAGAGTTGTAAATCAACCAAGATCAGACAAAGGAGAGGAGAAGGGACTAGCGCTGAGTCTCTAAAGTTTTTGGGACAATTCCTCTTATTATAATAATAATAATAATTTAGTCCCATAATTACTATGATTAATCCCATAATTATTAGACCTACAAAATATTAACCGTTCAGTAAAAGACAGAAAAGGGACAAATCCCATCACTTTGGATGGAACAAATCCTATTTCTGAATTCATATTAGGGGTTAACATGAAGATAAAGATCTAAACTTCAGTTCAAAATCTAAAGCAAATTTTTGACGGGTTATTATTTTTGATTTTTCTCGAAGAAAAAAATTTTTCTTATGACATGTAGCATTTAAAATAAATAGCAATGCTTTATAAATGATTAAGGACATTAGAGGGCGCAACATTAAAGGGAATTGATGCCCTTGTGAATAACACATGATAGGAAACACTCATATGAATGCACTTATAAGCAAAAACAAATTTTTAAATTGGCAGCGGCATTGATTAAAAGGTGAGAAAATTGCTTTATTACTCACAAAAAATCACCGTGAAAAACGGTTTCGCACATTTTGGTCTATTGGAGCATAAACTTTTGCTTCTTATCTAAGTATATATTCTTATCTTAAATATCTAATTACATATCTCGCAAATATATCACATCTTCAACTGTCATCAAATATAATTCCTTGAATCTTTTTGTATTTATTGAAATTAAAAATAAATTTATTAATATTAATTATATTAGAGAATGCTCCTATGGATGATAACTCGAAGAAAATATTTTGTATCTCAAACTTGATATTTATTTATTTATAAGACAATCACAGGTACTCATTTAATCACTAATGTGATAAAATAAAAAAATAAAAATATCAATAATAAAGATAACTAAATTAAAACATTTAAAAACTGGAAAATTAAAGGATATAAAGAAAATAAACAAAAAAAATAAATATAAAAAATTTAAAACACTTTTAAAACCAATGACAAATTCTGTTAAATTTTATTTGGCTGTTCTTTAGTATAACTACACCGAGATCGAAACTTGAAGTATATACCATTCGATCCGACTCACCGAGCTGAGTTCAAATATGAAAGAATTTTTTGCGGGAGACGAAAACTCGCAGAGATACAGACCCCCGAAAATCAAAAAACCATAGGGGGGACCAAGCTGATTTTTGGGGTAAAAAATTCGACTATGCAAATTATACCTTATTCGAAAGAAGGTATAAAATCGAATGACACCAAAATCAACGAAATCCGACTTGGTTAGACAAAGTTATGATCTTTTATTTTAGCTCCTTACCTATGGCATCTGTGGAGATTTTTGCTGCTACGGAGGCCCCAAATATACGTCCAGAGCAAGGGAGATAGGAATAGGTTTATGTTACGAGCTCAGACCCAGCGCCCGTAGACTCCCCGCGAGGCGCGTGCCGCAAAACCCCGCGCGAAGCGCGGGGTTTTGCACAAGCGCCTCGCCGACGCTCCATAGGTTTAGGTTTTTTGTGTTATAACTTTGTCTAATCTCGTTCAATCACGGTGATTTTGGTGTCATTCGACTCAGCTCGAGGAGCTCTTTCGAATGAGCTATCATTTGCATATTCGAATTTTTCACCCCAAAAAAGTGCTTGGTCCCCCCTATGGTTTTTCAAAATTCGGGGGCCTGTATCTCTGCGAGTTTTCGTCTCCCGCAGAAAATTCTTGCATATTTGAACTCAGCTCGGCGAGACGAATCGAATGTTATATATTTTGAATTCCGATCTCGGTGTAGCTATACTAAAGCGACCCCTTTTATTTATTATGGTCGACAACAATCTACACCCTTTTTAAAATCCAAATTTTTATCCAATTTTTTATATCGTTGCACACTAAATTTTGCTTTTCTTTTAGGATGTTCTCCGTGGTTATGAGGTAGAAAATCTTTATCTGAAAAATAATTTTTAGATTAATTTTTTGTTTCTAACAAGGAATTTTTGGTGTAAGAGATTTTATGATTTCTGAATAGATGCCGTAGTTACTTGGATAAATGCCCTAATAATTATTGTCTCAAACTATCTCGCGCTAGTAATTTGAAGAAGGAAAACTAACGGAGATTTCGGGATATAGACCATTGTAGAATAGCCCAAGTATACTCCCACTTTATTGTAATGCAATCATTGGTTTACTTAATTTATTATGTTACCTGCAGATAAAATTGAACGTTGATATTCCCCATTAACATTGATAATTCCAAAAACGCTCTGATCGTATCTATGGCAATCTCCAACATTATTATAATTTGAAGAGCAGTTTATGAAAGATTTATCTGGCTCAATGCACTGTTTGGATGCTGCACAAAGAAGTGACCTGATAATACATAATTATACAAATATTATTTAGATGCCTCTGAGGTTGAAAAATTGATAGTATTTTACAATGGTGAGTACTTGAAATTGAATTACGTACTACAACCTAGGGTTGCCTAGGTGGAGGGATTCGTATATCCGGATATCTTAGTTGCGGGTCTGGATATGTAAAGATTACCTTTCGAGTCACTCAAATATTCGGTATAGTCTTTCTCTCAATAAAATCTTTCCAATAACATCTCTTCTTTAAGTGGAGTTACTGCTAAATCCGAGATTTTCGGTATTGGATCTAATTCAGCGTAGATCTCTAATTTTGGGGGGTAGTGACTTTAGTTAAGATGGGGCTATATTTTATTATTGGGCATTACTTTGGAATTTATTTTAGGTGGGGTTTCGAATTTATAAAATCTGTATTAAATATCAATAAACTTTTTACCATTTAAGCAGATTCCTTGTATACTCGCTTTTATGGAATATAATAAAATTAGCTTCGTACATTGCACTATCCCATCTAACCATATGAGCTGCTAGGGGAAGATAAGTATAGGTCCCTTAATTTTTAAAAATTTTACTAAGGATATGATAAGTTATCACTTACGATAGTTTGTTCCAAATTGGATACTGTGAATTGCTACTAAAATAAGGAAAAAATGAATAAATTTTCACACTTTGAGTTTCGAGGTAGGAGTGACTTTGGGCAATAAAGGTATGGATTCTCTAATTTATTTCCCAAAATATTTCCCAAGGGATTTCCCAAAATTTCTTCAACTTTCGAAATGTGAGGTACAAAATATATTTTAGTTCAATTTACTATCTTATTAATTAACTATAATTTAGTTAATAAACTAAGCAGCGAGCTTCACGTTTTTCGGAAGTTGGATGGATATATCCAAATATAGAAAGTGATTGTTTGTGCTTGTCAAACAGCATGGAGAAATCAAAAATTTATTTGATTAGAAACTCCAATTCCAGGTTTGAAAAAGCAACAATTATTTGTTGTAACAATTATTTGTTGTAAACTAATTAAGCACTGCCCTTACTATATAACAACAAAATACCCCAGATTTATTCTACACATACATACTATAATACCGACCTATCGGACCTAACACGAAAACTGGGTACTTATCAACAGAAATGGCACTAGCTCCGAAAGCCTGCCCACCCTTCAACTTTATTAAAAACAACTTTTACCTCCAGGAAATATAGTTTCCGAAATCTTTCCATTATCTATAGCCTCATAAATAGGGTTGAACGATGCCGCATCGTCTATTACTACAGAAGTGTCCATGTACATAAAAGTATCATATTGGGAATAAATTTCCTTTAAAGAAAAATTTTTTTCGAATTTTAAAATATGTTATTCGAAAGAGCTCCGCGATCTGAATACACTGCGGTGCATATGTTAGCAATCGAAAGCTCTATCTGTATCTCAGTTGACATGTTTCTGCATTTTTCGAGATTCTGATATTTTCGAAAACTTTTCGACCGGTCTAACACGTACTACATTTTCAACTTTTCGAAGAAATTTTTTTGAGGATTTTTGAATTTTTTTGAATTCAGCTGATTTTTGGGGAAGGTTACAAAAATTTTGGTGTCATTCAACTCAGCTTGTTGAGCTCTTTCAAATAAAATATTTTTCTTCCGAATCGTGGTATGGGTGATAATACGGAATTTAAAAAATATTTACAGCTATAACGAAGACCTTCCAGGCATAAGCTTTGGGTGCATGAATATCCTCCTTTATTATGTTCCAATCAAACTTTCTCCATTCTAGTAAGCAGACCAGCTCTAGTTCGTCCATCTGTTCAGATAAAAAAGTAAAACCTCGCTTCAATTTAAAATTGAAAAAATCTTATAATGGCGGGAATCTTAGATAGTTGGTATGTATTGACTAGAAAGCTCCAATGCGCAGAGATGTATCTAGTATCGGGAAGGGGGAGTTGGGAATCTTACAGTGAGATCCAAATGGAAGTCAGGCATATCGGGACAGACATAATGAGATATTTCAATAAAAACTATTTATCCTAATGATTTTAGGACTTTCGGCCATCTCAGCCCTATTGAAGAAAAAAGGGTTTAACATTATACTTTTCACCGCAATCTCGAAAGATCCGTCGCGATATTTCTTACTACCAACTAAATGTATTTCGAGTGACATTTGAACTTTATCATTATTATTTGAATTCTTTTCTTCCGTTGGCCTTATTGAGTGCCATTTAATAGGGCATGGCGTGTCTATTAGAACGCTTAGTGCATATAGTTTACTTTTTTATCGTAAATGTCTGTCTCTATTTTAAAAGCCAATTTTAATTAAAATAAAAACTTACCATAGTCTTGTTTTCGCTAATACCCCCAAGATCATATCCAATAATTTTTTGAGAACATCCAAATTTGTTTTTGAGAAGATACAAAAGTTTTTTGAGTGTATCAAAATATTCGGCATTTGAAGCTGTCACAATTGTGAAATTATTACTTCCAGGCCTTTGAACCTGAAAATTTTTCTAATTTTGTGTTTTATATCGTTGACTCTTAGTGTAGTTATTGTTCGTAGATACGATCGAAGGTAAGTTATCCGAAGCTAATTTGTATTGCGAATACAAGTCCAACCCTTAAAAAAGCCCTTGTTCCTCCTATTGGAGACCACTAATAGACTCATTGAAGAATTCCCGGATATACTTTAGCCGATGCCCCACTCCAAAACCCTTTGATATACAAATGAGGTAAGCCCCCCTATGGTTTTTCGATTTTTAAGTGTCTATATCTCGGCTCGTAGACATTTACGCAGATTGGGAGTGGACCATTTGACCGAATTACCATGGCTTTTATTAATATATTTACAGTAATTTAAAATTAAATTTACAGGAATTTTTTGTATAATTTTGTATTTATCAGCAAGTTTGTATTTATTAATTAGAGGTAAATGTTTACAATCAAATCTTCTACCAGAAACCAGAGTTTGAGTTAATTTGTTGTTTGTTTCGATAATTATTGAATACGCCATTTTCTCTCCACAACAGTCAAAACTCCATTTTTTGTCAATGCTAAATAGAAAGAATTAGCAGGGTAGGTCGGCTTTCGGCCGCCCCACCACGCTATCAAGAACAAAACAAATAAAAAAAAACAAGTCCAAATCGACCTACCGCACCCTTAAAAATGACCCTAATTCAAGACGCTTAAATTTGGTGAGTTTTTGGGAGTATTGGGAAGGGAGGGGAGGGCCACAATTTTGTTCCAACATATCTCCCAATGTCTTGTAGAGGTAATATGGCAGTATAGGTATATTATCTCCAATGGTAGCTCTTTAAAACAGACCTATTTTCCTTATCTTCACTGCATTCCTCACCAAAGCCTGTAGGAATTAAATTTGAATTAATAAAATTTTTATTAACAAATTTTTGGTAGTTATTATTTGGCAATATTTTTATAAAAAAATAGAGGCAAAAAATAAAAGTAAAAATAAATAAAAATAAATATTTTGAGGAAAAAATTTTGTTGCCTGACGTTCTCCCATTCAAAACAAATTTATTTAATGGAAGATACATTGGATTAAGATTGTTTTAAGGTAATTTCTGAACTGATTTTTTATAAAAAATTTAATAAAATCAAATAAAATTATTGTCATGCCCAAAAAGAAATAGTGTTATATTTCTCTCGTTTCTCTCAACCTTATTTTGACCCCATATATTAATTTCTCTTCCCTTATATTGTAAACCCCACATTCCCCATTTAATGTTCGTTAGTTCATTCGTTCGTTGTTGTTTATTTTATTTAAAAGAAAAGTAAAGGACTCTTTATTTGTGTGTTTGGTGAAATTAAGTAAAAAGGGTACGGACAAAACCCGTTAAGTCCTACATGGCGCTCCTGAATTAGAGAGTAGTCCAAAGATTGATTTTATTTGGTTATTTTGTTTTGAATTTGTTTATTTTATTGATCTTCGTTGGCCCCCGGTGGACCAAGAAATTTATTTTTTTAACAACAACAACAAAATATTATTTTGAAAAGTTATTCCCCGGTGGAATAGTTTTCGTTTGACAACTTTTTTTGAGATTTTTTCTGAAAAAAAATCTTATTCAGTTTTCCCTCGGTGGGTTGATTGAATTCTCTTCGTATCAAATTTTAGCCCCGGTGGATAAAATTTGAATTTGGTTTGGCTCAAAAAAATGGAATCTACGCCTCAACAAAATTTTAATCAATATTTCCTTTCACATCAACTCTCTTCAGTCTATACTCCATCTATGAATATGCAAATCAATTCACAAAATTATTGTCAACCTTATTTTTTCCCACACTTCTTTGGCTACCCCAATAACATTCTTCCTCAACAAGCGATGGATGCTCCCTCTTCTTTCATGCCATCAGAATCGATTCAGCCAAGTGAACAAAATTGTTATTTCGTTCCGGAAAACATGTCGCAAGCTGACATCGAAAAATTACTTTTGGAAACCATTCCCGATCTAAACGGAACTGAAGAAAATTTTGAGATTAAAAAGTTTTTCAAGAAATTCGATGCATATTTAGAAGACTGGCCAGAGAAAAAGAAAATTTTTGCTCTAAAATCCAAATTGTTTGGTAAGGCCAAAAGTTACTTTATCCTTGCAATCAAGTCCAAAATTTACAATTATAAATCGATTAGGCATTTCATCCTTTGTCAACTCATTCCCTCTGAGTACAAAGTCGAAGAACCAATCAATTTAATTAAAAAGAAAACCAACTCTAAGTTAGAACACTTGAAAAAGAATTGTGAGAAAAAAGAAAAACTTTTACATCAACCTAATAGTCAAAATGTTAGGCCCAAATCACTTAACAGAATTAGCATTCCTTTTGAAAATGTTTCGTACCCTCCTGAAGTTTTGGAATTCTTTGAAAGTCCAGAAGAAACGAAACCATCAAAAGTCGAAAAGGAATTTAAATTGGCTAGAGAAATGAAAATTTCTTCATCAACTAAACTTAAAATCAAAAAGACAATCAAATCGGAAATTAAGAAAAAGAGTTTTGTATTGGATCTTGAGGAGACTGATTTTGAATTCCCTTTGAATCTATTTGAAGATGAGAAAGAACTTAAATTGGTTGAAAGCTTGAAAAATTCTGTCCCAACGGATTTACCTAAAAAGAAAATTAAGAAAACTATTAAGGAAACGAATTTGGTTGAGAAGTTTGAAAAGGAAGATGATTTTGAACTTCCTATGAATTTATTCGAGGAAAAGGAAGAGGTTAAATTTAAGAAGTCTGAAAAAGTACAGGTTGAGACTAAAATTAGTGAGGACATTAGTTTTGAAAACATGGGTAAAATGTTTGAAGAAGATGAACCTGTTGATGAAGATTTTGATGAATTAAGAAAAGAGAAGGCCAACGAACTATGGCGTATAAAAAATGAGCTTGAACTTTGGAATCAAGAAAATTCTTTGGAAATTGGAAACAAAAATTTTGAGAAAGTTTTGGACCCTATTATTGAGGAAAATTTTAAGGAAAAAAGAAAGGAGAAAGCAAGCGAATTGGGTCGAATGAAATTTGATTATGAGTTCATTGATCGAAATGTTTTGGAAATTAGAAGTAAAGATTTGGAGAACTGTGAAAAAGAATCAATGGTACTGAAAGAACTGATTGGAAAAGAAAATTTTACTGAAAGCGAAGAGCTGATCGCTTCTGATTTTGAGTTTATGAAAGTTTTGAAATTATCCAAAAGGGTGAAAAGAAAATTACCTGTGGTGAAACAAAAGAAAAATAGGAAAAGAACTAAGAAAAATGGAAATTTTAAGAAAAATTTTAAATTAAATGTGATGAAACAATTGGAGAAATATTCTTTTTCTAAGAAATATTACATTTTGAAAAAGATTAATTCAAAAATGAAGCTCCTCAAAATTTCTGTCTTGAAGAAGATTAACTCTAAAATGAAAAGAAAATTAAAGAAACAAAAATTTGGTTGGAAGAAAAGAAAAATCAAGGGACGATTTTTCCTAGGAGTTCGGAGGCGTCTTAACTTGAAAGACATGATCACGCTGATCAGGGCCTCTAGACAATTTAGGAATTTTTTGAAAGGGAAACGACGACCAATGCAGAATTTGAAACCAAAGAAAGACTTGTATTTTGTCTCGGAGACAAAGCAAGTTATCCAGACATCCCAAATAGAAATGACTTCCATCATCTGGCAAGGGTACCCATCAAAATAAGAAAGTTTAAACCGGTCCCGGCGACCTGGGTTTTCGAAGGAATTTCTGATACAATCTCAGATTATATCTTTGGACTAACTTTCGCCACCCCAAGCCTTTCGAAACAGCCCTGCGCAGCCGAATTTTGAAGAAACCTGACGTCGAGGACGCCGTCATCTGAAGCGTGCGGGATGTCATGCCCAAAAAGAAATAGTGTTATATTTCTCTCGTTTCTCTCAACCTTATTTTGACCCCATATATTAATTTCTCTTCCCTTATATTGTAAACCCCACATTCCCCATTTAATGTTCGTTAGTTCATTCGTTCGTTGTTGTTTATTTTATTTAAAAGAAAAGTAAAGGACTCTTTATTTGTGTGTTTGGTGAAATTAAGTAAAAAGGGTACGGACAAAACCCGTTAAGTCCTACATTATTCGTAAATGAATAAAATAAAGTGATGAACAATAAAAATTAAATATAATTTCCGTTTACGCCTGCAAATTCTTTGGTTGTATTTACCCAGTAACAGAGATGCAAGAGTTGAAAAAAAGGTTGGTCCTGGTTTAGGATCTGGTTTTAGAATTTTATTCGGATCGGGTTTCGTGTCAAAAGAAAGTCTGAGTAAAATTTTAAACATAAAGCCAGATTTTCACATTATTTGGGGGAGATCAATGATTTAGAAATTTATTAGAGTAATACCGGGGAAATATGGATTAAGTTGGATTTGCATGGATTAAGAGTAATATAGGGATTTGGTATTAAAATGGAAAAAATATATACCTATGAGTTTTGTCCACATTTCCATCCCGAGTGGATTTCGGTTCGGGGTTTGAAAAAGAAAATTTCTCTGGAAGTCTATTTCAAAAAATACGAGATTTTTTGAGAACTTAGATTTTTTTACAGAACTTGGATTTTATAATAAAATCAACCTTAATATTGAATAAAAATTAAATAAAATGAGGAAATATGTTTAAATTACGTGAATCGCCCTATATATAAATTTATACCAAACGAACGTTATTGTACGAAAAATGTGAAACATCCCTCAATTTTATATCAATCTTTACTCTCTAAATGTAAATAAATAATATATAAAAACTGTGCAAATAATAAAATTCCCAAAATTAAATTTTAGCGGCCAAGCATAACAACTCACAATTTCTCAATAAATTATTTTGCGGCGCGTCAAAGGAGGGCGTCGAAGGGGTATGAACTCAAAGTTCTCGAATACTTTGACTCGGTCTAAAAGAAGTGACGGGTTATCAGAAATATGACACCCGGAGCCAAACGAAGGTTGCTATCAGGGCCTGACCGCAACTGCGGATTGAGTGGAATTGTGTGTTTTTTGGACATGCGAACTGAGGATTTTAAAATAAAAATTGCGGATTGTGGCTGCGGAATTTTTTTTTAGTCGCGTCCAGCCCTGGTTGTTAAACACATTTTGAAATTGATAAAAAAAATCGAACATTAGAAAATTTTTTTTTATTTCACTAGAATATTAAAAATGTTAATAAAAATTTAAATAAACTTTATAATTTTCGAAAAAATTGAAAATATATTTTATTGTTTGCCTCGCCATATTTGGGCGTATTTGTATATTTTTCTATTCACATTTTATTTTAGTCCTTGCTTCAATTTTTCTTTTTATCATAAAATATCGATCATCGCTTTTAAAACGGTTTTTTGTGTTAATGTTTTTATTCAAATACCTTTCTTTGTGTTAAATATTTAGAGAGAAAAGAAAGCTAATGTAAGGTGCGGCCAAGTTTTCCTCACAGCCTTGCAAATAAGGCAAAATTAAAACGGATAAAAACCGGTACCGTCGGTTTTTGGTTTTGGCCGGTTTACGACCCCCGGTTTTCGGTTTACGATTAACCCCCGGTTTTTGGTTAACCGAAACCGGTTTATGTTGAATTTGCCATACAGAATATTCAATTCATATTTTATCCCATTATTATGCTTCAATGAAATATTCTAAAGATCAGCCACGAAAATTTTGTTATTTAGAGCCGCAAGTGGAAATATAGTGCTGGGTATTGGCCATTTATTAGCTCCGGCACCTACGGCATATAGATAAGAGTTTTGGGATGTAAGAATAATAAGAAAAAGTGCCACACAGGCTTAACTTTTTCCGATATCCTTGCAAACCCTTTGATATCTCCGTTCAAACTCCTTATAATTTTCTCAAATTTTCTCTAGTCTGTATCTCCTACATCTTCTTCCATTTTTTTAGTATTATCCTCCTAATCTCTTGATATTCCCCCAATATTCCCTACTTTTTTCTGCGCCGCAGGCGAACATTTTGAGAATTATAGGACTCCACTGAAAATTTTGCCTTTTTTTCACTTTTTTAAAAAAATATGAATTGATTTAAAAGGATGGAGGAGTAGGATCGAAGGGATACAGCCTATTATCTATTGGTATAAAATTAGAAATTGGGTCTCAATAGTTTAATGAGATAAAAATGGATTAGGAAGATATCGAGGGATTTTGAGAGATTAAAGGAAATATAGAGGAATTTGCCTTTATATCGAAGATCAAGATTTAGTAGCTCTACAACATTCGACAAGGAGTGATCAACCCGACAAGTTTTTATTAATGTAAAAGATCCAATTTATAAAATTAGATTTCACCCCTAAACTTTCTTTTACTAATTCCTACTATCAATTGCGTCTAAATATAACATTAGATAAGTCTTTCTATAACATGAAAGACTTGTCTCCCAACATCTCTCAGAAAGTGATCAGCTTTGCCCTATTCCATAAGACCTACATATATCTCTGGGAATTTCCGCGTTTTAAGTTGTTATTTACTTGTTTTTAAGATTACTCCGGTTTTACAATATTTAATAAGATATAAAAATACCTCCAAGATGCAAATTAGACAAAATAAATATAATTAGGTTAATTAATAGATAATATTTCATTTTTATTTTTTTATATTTTCCTTAAAATATTTTGTTTAAATAAAATTAGAATTATTTTATTTTTAAATAAAATTAATTATATAATTGACTTGATAATAATAATTTTTATTGAATAATTACAATTTATTTTCATTTTGATGAATCACTATATTTTAATTTGTTAATTTAACACGATATATTTAAATAAAATTTATTTTACTATTTTATTAAAGGACAACAGGCTTTGTATATTTGAAAAAACTTTTTATAATTTATTAATCTAGACAAAAAATTTTTTACAGCAATCCCGTTATTTCCATCTCGATTCTCACCACCTTATACATTCCCTAAATCAGGGCTCCGATTCGTACTTTATTTGAAAGTATGTACTTTAAAATCGACCTTCGTACTTACGAAATTGAATTTGTACTTTATTGAATGTACTTTAAAATCAACATTATGGAAAAAATGGAAGAAATCTGGCTTAAGGACCTCCAAAATTCTCAAAATTTTCGCCTGAGTGTTGTGTATGGGCGTCAGCCCTTGAAGTGATTAGTATAAAAGCCCAGCCAATAGTTAGTTCGCGCTCCCAGTTTTAGTTCTTCTACCTACCTTCACCTGCTCTGTATTTCGTTGTCCGATAAACGTTTTGTTCTGATCTCTTCGTAAGCGGGGTGATAACAGTGGCGCGGTCGAGTAAAAAAGAACCTGGTCTCGTCAAACAAGTTCGTCAACTTCAGTGAGGCTCGTCAACGTAAGCTGTGTGCAATTCAGGAAAGAAAAGCTGTGTGGACAATTGTAGTGTAATAAAACCAAAAGGTTAGTGAAATTGTAGTGATTAGTGTTAGTGTAGTGATAAAAAAAATTGTATTTTAGTGAGTGAACAATGGACGCAAAAGTGCTGGAGAAATTGCTGAAAGCTCAACAGGAGCATTTCGAGAAAATGTTAGTGAGGCTATTGAAGCCGAGTGAGATGAACGACACCGAGCTATACAGTAAATTGGTTGGCATGATCGGTGAGTTTGTTTTCGATTTGACGAGTGGTATGACATTTGAGTCTTGGTTGGGCAGGCATCGATCCTATTTTGAGGAGGAGGGTAAAACCCTGCCAGAATCCTCTAAAGTGAGATTGTTGTTGAGTAAATTGGGGCCAGAAGAGTATGCCCAAATTGAAAGGAAGATGCTGCCAACCAAATTGAGTGAGATGAAGTTTGACGAACTCTGCAATGAATTAGTGAAATAGTTTAGTGACCATAGGTCTAAATTGTTGAAAAGGTTCGAGGCCTTAAATGTTAAGTGTAGTGCCCTTCAAGATATTGTTGAGTTTGGGAATTTAGTGAATGCGCAATGTGAGCGTGCAGAAATGGCCTTGTCAATTGAAGAATTAAAAATTCTTATTTTTATTTCAGGTATGCCCAGTGATGCTACCTCAGTGCGACAAGTTGCCATGAAAAGTGTTGAAAATAAAAGTGAAAAGGGGCAGCAGTGACCTTAAAAGAAGTGATTGAAGAGTGTCGGGCATATATGGCCAACAAAAGTGAGGCACTGTACCTGGTAAAAGAAAAAATTAGTGAAGTGAAGAAAGAAGTGCCTGAAGTCAACACAGTGGAAAAAGTGAAGTGTTGGAAAGATAGTGAAAGTGAAAATAGATTCGAGTGCAAACCAAAGTGGACCAAGCCAAACGTCAAGTATCAACAAAATGTGATTGAGAAAAAGTGTAGTCATTGTGGACGTTTTGGTCACTGGCGGATGCATTGTAAGTTCTTGAATGATAAACAATATCAGCCTAAAAGGCAGTGGAGTGATAATAATAATCATTCAGGGTCTCCACATTGTGCAATTCTGGATATATTCGATCCAATGCAGTGTAGAAAAAGAAGAGTGGATAAAGCAAAAAGTGAAGTTTGGAGAATTGGATATTGAAATGATTGTCGACACTGCTTCGCAGATAAATGTTGTCAATAAAGAAGTGTGGAAGAGTATTGGCCAGCCCAAAATTGAAAAAGTGAATTACAGTGGTATTGGGCTGGGAGACAATAAAGTAGAAATTGAAGGAAAGTTCAAAAGCAAAGTGAGAGTGAAAGGCAAAGACGTCTTTATGGACTTCCATGTAGTGAATAGTGAAGTGTGTATCTTGGGTTTGCCGGGCTTGAAAGAAGTGTCAGTGCAAAATCAAAAGCCAAAATACAAAAAGTGGAGTGAAAAGAAGGCAAATTTCAAGATACAGAAAAATGCGTTTCCGAACGGGACAAAAGTGAAAGTGAAGAACACAAATAAAAGAAGTGGTAAAATTGAGTGGCTCAAGGGTGAAATTTTGCGCAAAACCGAAAACGCCTGGAAGGTCAAAGTGTCAGTGCTCAAGAGTATTGTGACCAGGACGTTTAAAGAAATTCGGCGTGATGAGTGGAGTAATAAAAAGAAGTTACTGAGTGAAGACATCAAAAGGATGAATATTAGTGAAGAAACAATAGTGAGTGAAAGTAGTGTAACTTCGTCAAGTGATAGCAGTGTGGACACCTCAAAGAAGATCAAGTCAAAGATGAAAGAAGCAAATGGGAACAAGTCTAAGATGAAAGATGTTGAAGATGATAAAGATATGGAGACGTAGATGTGTAAAATAAATAAATATATAAAAGGAAGACTTATGTGTAAGACTTATAAAAGGACTTATAAAAGGAAGACTTATAAAAGGAAGACTTAAGACTTATAAAAGGAAGACACATAAGCGCTGAAAAAGGAAGACTTATGTGTATATCGGAGGATTTCAATAGACTTGGGAGATTTTAGTGATAGCCGGATATTTCATTGGGTGGACCCTCGACTAAACTACAGCCAAAAGCAAATATAAAATAATTTCTAAATTCGTTTAAACATTGAGAGAATGTCAATTTTAAATTTTATATAAATGTAGAGAAAATTGAGAATATTAAACAAGTCGACAAATTTTATTGACAATTTATCGAGAGTAGAAGCATCGATTAAAAATACATGAATAATAATAAGTCGTCTCTATTTTGAAATTTCTTTATGAAAATGTTAAAATTCAACGAAAAATGTTAAAATAATTAGAAAATTTTGAAAGAATTTGTTTGATACATTTGTGTTGTCCATGGTAAAAGCCAATTAACGGTTTAGCAAAAAGCCATAGTTAGTTTTTAAGTGTAGTGAATTCTTCCTTGATAGAGCAGATTTTTCTGCACCGAATAGCATTTAAAATTTAAAAAAGGTTACTTTGGGAAAGTTATGATTTTTTGAATATTTCGGTGATTTTTATTGCCAAAAAATATTTTTACAAAATGAAGTTAAATAGGGCAAATGTTATATCAATCGAAAGCTCTTATCGAGCTGCTTATTATCCCCCCCCCCCCAGTTGATGCCAACTTTTACTGGAAATAAAATCTCTACATAATTCTTTCCAGGTTAAAGAAACTTTATTAATGCCATTGATAATTTTCTGTTTTTCAAATAATTTTTAGTATTCCTCAAACACACACACATTCCCAAGGTGATGGGTTTTGGTTATTTTTCCAAAACCCTTTTTTTCCTTTTCTTTTTTCCTCTCCCCGCCATGAATGCACCCGTGTTTTTGTTTTTGTCATCGTCGACCGGTCATGACTTTCATCATTTAATTTTATTTGTCGTTGACGGCGCACATTATACATAAATATTTTTATATAAATTTTGCCGCTGGCGACTTGCCCTCAGGACCTTCTCCTACTTGTTCCTTCCTTTACTCATCTCACCTCCTACACATTTTCTTTACTTTTAATCATTCAACTTTTGCTTAATATATACTTTTCTTAATACATACATACATACTTATACTTTCACTTTAAAAACACAAAATATGACTGGATGTAAAGGTTTAACCAAACCGGAATCAAAAACCGGAGGTCACTAAGGTGCTGGAATTGAAAACTTATGAACAAAACCGGGGGGGGGGTTCAGTTTAATAAGACACTTCTAATGATGAATTTTTTGGGAATTATTCGGACATTTAATTTTCCTAAATTCAATTCGTCAAAATATTTTTTTCAATTTCTTTTTCGAAAAATACTTTCTTGTATCTGGTATCAAATAGAAACTTTCACCTTTAGACTCGCTCAGTTAAGTTTATTGTGTGCGAGGTAGGAGTGTGTGCCATTTTCGCATTTCGCACTTTAATTTGACTTTCGTCACACATCTTGTGTGGTTCCAAAATACATTCCTTGCCAAGACCCCATTATGCCCAAATTTTGGTATGACATTGTTTTAGTAGGACAGGTTTTGCCTGACTGTATTCTGTCTGAACCGTGTTTTAGCATGACTTCTAGTTAACTTTATTGAAAACTCCCCTTTATTTTTGATTAAATTGCGCATTTTAACATAAAACTATTACAAAATAGACCTCAATTTTAACTAAACTTTCTTTTGGGTCAATACGGTGTATTTTAAATTGAAATGACTACTCAATTTTTAAATTTTGGATTATTCTTTTTTTCCTTTCTTCTCATTTTATTATTTAATAATTACATTTATATATGCCCCTGTTAATTTTGTCCTCTTCATTCCTCCTCCAAAAACATTTTCTCCCCCCAAAAAAATTTTTTTTCATCCCCCATAACGTCAAATATATTTATTTATATATTCTAGGTTTGCCTAAAATTCGTTTTTATGTTTATTTAAAAACATGTTTATAAGTTTAATTTTAGAACATGTTTTAAATTATTAACAAACAAGTTTATCAAAAACTTGTTTTATAAACTTGTAAATGAAAAAAAAACTTTATTTAAACTTGTTTATATCGAACATGTTTAAGCTTGTTTTAAACTTGTTTTTAATCGATACATGTTCATAAGTTTATCTAAAACGTGTTTTAAGTTTGTTTGAGAAGTATGTTTTTAAGTGTTTAAAAACATGCTTTCAAGTTTATTCAAATGTTTTCGAGTTGATCAAAAACATGTTTTTAAGCCTAGCATATTTTAAAGTTTTTAAACATATTTTAAGTTTATCTAAATATTTATATGTTTTTAATTTTATTTAAAAACATGTCGTTATATATGCAAAAACATGTTTTTATTAATATTCACTTAAGTTTGTATTTATTTACCAAACTTCACTTGCAAACTTACAATTTATTTAATATTCAAACATTTTTAGAAGAAATGAAACTTGATAAGGTTCTCGAACATTTACAAAAACAAACAAATACAAACATGGCTGACAACACAACATTACCTTCAACATCCCAGCAACAACAAACATATTCACATGTTTTAAACAATTTATTTAATTATAATTATCCCACTCAAAATGTTGTTCCTTTAAATGAAGAGGATGTTTCACAAGGACTTTTGGCTATTGGGGGTTGTAGACAGGTGTGAAATTATTATACTATATTTGAAAAATTAAAATCAATTTATTTTTAGTGTTCGAAAACTTTTACTGACCGTCTTTCTTTAATTCACCACTTTGCTGATCATTTTCCAAATATTTTTTATAGCTTTGAAGAGAGGCCATGCGAGAAAAATGTTAAGGTGTTTTTAATAATTAGGAGAAAATTATTTTTTGAAAATTATTCTACGGATAGGAATTTATTTCCTAGTTATATATTTATTTCCGGAAATTTATTTATTTTATTAATTATTTATGTTTTCCGGTTAACTATTTTAATTTTTGATATTTTCCAGAAAATTATATTTTTTAATATTTTTTCCGGAAAGTTGTATAATTTTACAATATACTTTTCCGGAATATTACAGTTTCAGAATATAATTTTCCGGGAGGTTTTTTAAATATCTTTATTAGATTCCACAACAACAACAACAAATTCCATTAAATATTAATATACCTCAAACTATCACTTCATTTTCACCTAATGAGATTAATAGGGACTTTACTGATATTGTTGATCAACAATCTTCTATAAGTCCTAGAAATGATGAACAAATCTGGGGACAGTTGGGAATGCTTTTATGTAAGTAATTAATTAAATGTTTTTTGTCATTTTAAATATTAAAAGTAAAATTTCGATTAATTTAGATAAAATTTTACTTTCAAAAAACTTTAACATTTTATATTTTTTCAAGTAAAAAATTTATTTAAAATTTTTTCTGATATTTTATAATTCATTTAATTCTCTATCGATATCAAAACCACTCTAATCTTCATCCAATCTTTAATTAGTATGTTAAAATTAGGAATGAGAGTTTATCTTCTAAATTTCCCCTTTAATTTTTAATGTCAGTATTTTCTGTTTTTCCGGAAAGTATTATTGCTTTATAAGTTTTTCCGGAAAGTTATTCCTATGGTTATTTTATATTTTCATTTTATAGTTATATATTTTCCGGAAAGTTATACTTCTTTTACAGTTATTTGTTGTTCCGGAAAGCTACTTTTATTTATATTTTTCCGGAAAGTATTATTTTATAGATGGATAGTTATATATTTCCGGAATGTTATAATATTACAGTTATTTAATTTTCCGTAATTTTATAGTTATATTTTTCCGGAATATTTACAATACTTTTATTTTTCCTTTTAAAGTTTAAATTTTTAAAAATAAACATTATTTCTTTTTTTAGCTTTGTTCGGAATAAATCCAAACAATTGCTCACAGCAAATGATGACCAATTTCTTTTCTTCCCTACAAATTCCAATCAAAAATAACAATAATTTTAATTCCATGGGAATACCTCCATTTGTAACAACTACAACAATAAATTCACCTTTTCCATTAAAAAATCTTTCACCCAAAAATCAATTTAATTTAAATAAAATAAATGAAAATTTATTTGATAAAAAAGAAGACAAAAAGGAATTGACAGGAAATGATTTAATTAATTTAAAAAATCAAACTTTGCCTGTAGGGAGAAAAAAGAGAAAATCTACGGCTGAGAATATAATGGAGAATTATTCTCTTCAGAAAGAAAGTTTCAAATCTTTTGTAAAAAATGGAAATAATGAAAAGAATGGAAAGAATGAAGGTAGTGATTTGTAAAGGATAAGGGTTGTGAAAAATTTTGTCCGCAAATTGAAATTTTATTTTACGGATATTATTTAGCATTTTTAGTTATTTCTTTTCTGGTTGCCTTTGTTGTTTTGTTATATTTTTTGCGGAAATTTTTGTATATTATTTTTCTGGAAGGTTTTAATATTTCTGTAAAATTGTATTAGGCTTTGTAAAAAATAATCATTTAAAAAAATCAACAGATTATAATTTAAGCAAAGAAATCAACAGAAAATCTTAGTCAACAACCAACACTTTCTGAATTACCTTATCACATGTGTCCACATTGTTGTTTAACATTTGCTGAAACTGCTAATTATAAAGCACATTTGGAATTGCATAAAGTATAGTTAATATTAATTATAGTTATACTTTTTCCGGAAGTATTATTTAATTTCCGGTAAGTAAACTTGACTTATAGTTTCCGGAAAGTTATTAATATTTGTTTTCCGGAAAGTTTTTAGCTGATATGTGCATATTTATATTTTTCCGGAAAGTTTTCTTTTTGCAAATGGTAGTATTTCCGGAAAGTTTTATAGCTAGCCCTCACAGTTATCTTTTTTCCGGAAAGTCACTATATGTACATATTTGTTTTTACGGAAAGTTTTAATATTATTTCCGGTGCAGGCAATATATTTTTTTAGTTATTCCGTAAAATTATACTTACTAATGAAAGCTATATTATTTCCGGAAATATATTCAAATATCCGGAATATTTTTATTTTTTTCTTTAGCAACCTTTGCAATTAAACACTGGAGCGCCTCATGAAATTAATTCTTTCTGCGATTCTCAAAACGACCAAAAACAGAAACAACAATTACAAACAAAATGTCCTCTTTGCGAAATGGAATTTAGTAATATTTTTCGTTTGAATGAACATATTCGTTTACACAGTGCCCATTCTTGTGATACTTGCCAAAAAGTGAATTTTAATTTAAAAAATTTTTCAAAAAATTTTTTTTCTCAATTTTTCCCAGACTTTTATGACGGCTTTTGATTTAAATTTACATATGGGCACACATACAGGATTTACTTATGACTGTAAAGATTGTGGAAAATGTTTCCCTTGTCGAAAAACACTTGCTGAACATAATCGTTCACATAGATTAATTCTTAGCAATTCAAATGTTTGTAAAAATAACGATAAAAATGATAATATCTCGAAAAATCAAATTTTTGATGATAAACAAAAACAATTAAATTATGAAATGGAAAGTCCCCCAATTTTGCAATTTTTTGAAAAGCAACAAAATATTGAACAAAATGGGCGTAAAAAAATTAGAGCAACAAGGAAAGGTAAATAAAGGGAGTTAAAATAAAGTTTAAATATTAAATTATATTTTTACGAAAAGTTTAAAGTTTATTTTAGAGACTTTTCCGGAAAAAGTTTATTTTTCAGGAAAGTTTATTTTTCTTAAAATTATTTTACGTAAAGTTATTTTCTATAGGTATTAGATATTTTCCGGATAAATTTATATTTTTCCGGATAGTTATATTTTTCATGAAATTAACTTTTTTCAAGGAGAAAAGTCTAGAAGGAATGCAACACTCGTAGCATTAGAAAGCACAACAACAACACCTGCAACAAACACTCAACAAACCGAAACTTCAATAACAACAAATAATTTAATACCTCAAACATCTCCTTTAAATAATTGGTAATAAATTTGTAAAAAAACTTAATTAAAAATTCTTTAAGCTTTAATAATAATACATTAAATATTGATGATGTTGAGCAAAAACATATTAATTGTGGCAATTCTGCTATGGGGATTATGGGGAATATATTAATGAAAGCAAATTCTCTTCTTTCTGTTTATGGACAAAATGTATAGAATTTTGATTTTTTTTTAATTTTCAAAATAACAAAATTTCGTTTTGTTGGAATTTCGAAATGTTTGAATCTCAAAAATAACTTAAAACGTCCAATTTAAAAATATCAGAATTATATAATGCCCAAAATTTGGAATGCCCAATCCCTAAAAATGTCAATACTTATTCCTTATTACTCGAAGTGTAAAAATTTCAAATTACAAAATTATTCGTCATGTTAAATACTTTAAAAATATTTCAGAAAATACCAGAAAATGTTGATCTAGAAAATGAGCAAAAGCCTGAATTTATTTGAATTTATCGGAAAAATTAAAATGAAAATTATATTCACTATGTATTTTTGTTGATATATATCAGGGAACGAGCCGACAAAAAAACAAGATTCTCGATTTCGGGAATTTCCGGATTTTTATTAGTCAATGGCGGAGGTCAATACTAGAGACTCAAAACATTCAAGGAGTTCCACACAAACTGTTATGTACTTGTATGTCTACGTACTAATAAAGAATACAATATAAGACAGTAACTAACAACTGTGCTTAGGTTGAGTACAATAGGAATATGGAGCACTAGAATAAGTGGAGCACTAGAATAAGACTGACTGGATAGAATAACACTAATACTAGCTAACAACACTAAGACCCGAATGGCTAACGACGCAGACTTTTATACTACCCAACACAAATAACAGAATAAATTTACGGGGGATTAGAAGCAATTAAGAAGGGTACTATCGCATTATACCGCCACATGTCCGCAAATTTTTGTCCGCAGGTTTTTCCTTCTTCTCCCATCCTCTCTCTTCTCATAAAGATTAAAAGAACGGTAAATGTTAATGACAAGTTTTCCTTTTCACTTTTTTCAAAAGGTTTTTAGGAAAAAAGTCCACGCGTAAATAAAGGGAGCAAGCAAATGGGATACGACTTCCTTCTAACAAAGTTTCGACCCAAGTAAAGACTGCAGAACGAATGTACCACCTGGATTTAGACAAGGATGGTAAAATTCAAGTTCGTTCCCCCTCCTTTTTCCTTCCTCAAAGTATTAAAAATGGTCAGTCAGTCTTATATTATAGAACTCGACGAGCTGTGTCGAGCCAGAAAAAAATGCCACAACTGGAAAGATAGTTATTGGACGCTTGGTTTCGCAAGGCGGAAGGAGTGTTGTGTCCGCACTTGTAGAAAGAATATAAATGACAAATAAATAACCCATCATCGGGTTGAATGGTGGTTTGGGCCTTTCCATGATGGTTCTATTCCATCTCCCATCCAATGAATTTTTCCAGAGCACGAACATCGTATATAATATTTACCGCTCTTTTAATGTTTATGAGAAGAGTGAGGATGGGAGAAAAAGGAAAAACCTGCGGACAAACATTTGCGGACATGTGGCGGTATAATGCGATAGTACCTTAAGAAGGTATTTAGGGATTAACATGGATGATTTAAAGTGATTAAGAGGTTATTGATGAATAAGAGGGATATTGAGGTTGAATTATTGAGACGAGTTGAATTGAGGGGAATTCCCGATGAAAATTTCATGATTTCATGATATCGGGATTCAAAAAACGTCGTCAATTCCGGATTTTCAGGAATCAGGCCGGCTCGTTCCCTGATATGTATACATATATTTGTGTGCAGCTTTGAATTATTAATGTGTTCGTTAAATAAATTTTATTTTTCTAATTCAGTGTCAAATAAAAATCGCTTTACATCTTTCTTAGCCGGTAATTACCTTACTTTTATTTTAGACACCCAAAAAGGGTTGGCGGATTTTGGGAAATCCTCGTATATCAGGATTCGAAATGGTTTAAATGAAGTTTATTGACGGAGAAATTTACGTAGATATTTGGGGAAGGGGGCAAGACGCCAAAACCAAGATGGTTTTTGGAGTGAAAAATTCAAAAATGAAAATTAAATCTCTTTCGAAAGAGTTCGTAGGACAGAGTCTAATGACACCAGGTGCGGTATTATAAAAACGAGGTAAGGGTTAACCAACCCTCAGCTGCGGGTAGGTTAACCCATAACCATTATTGGAAAATGCGGGTAATCATCATGAAATTTATGCTTGATATCGGTATCAGAACTTGTTTTTGCATTGGACGGTGATCTTTTGGTGATAATAAAGCAATTTTTTCACTTTTTAATCAATGCCGCAGCCAATTTTCAAATTTTTTTTGTTTATAAGTGCATCCACATGAATGTTTCCTCTCATGTGTTATTCACAAGGGAATCAAATCCCTTTAATGTTGCGCCCTCTAATGCCCTTAATCATTTATAAAGCATTGCTATTTATTTTTAAATGCTAAATGTTATAAGAAAAAAGTTTTTTTTGATAAAAATCAAAAATAATAACCCGTCAAGAATTTATTTTGGATTTTGAACATGAAGAACAGACCTTTATTTTCATGTTGACCTCCAATATGAATTCGAAGATAAATTAGGGTTGCCCAACAGGGATGGGAGCAGCGCTTTTTAATAACATTAAAATCCGCAAATGCAGTCCGCAAGCCAAAAACACGCAATTTTACGCAATCCGCAATCTCGTGATATTAGTGACACAATAGTGCCCCTCACATTTCTCAAATTTATACAGAAATATATCCAGATAAAGAGAGTGCAACCGCAAAATGTCAATTAACACTATAAATAAGGGAGGAGAAATGAGGTGAGTTATATTCGTCTTCCTTAAACGCCTAGGCAAGTCTGTTAATATAGCAATGTATTAGGGAATAAGACATTCAATGTCCACAAATTTATACAGAAATGATCAAGGCTGACAATAGTACATCCCCACCTATAACCCGCGTTCGTCGCAACCGTCTATAAAATAATAATAAATCAGGACCCTTTATACCGTATTTCTTTTAATATAGATAGATCCTCTGATCCCCTTAATACCACATAATCTACCGATATCCCACCTCAATCCTCCGATATATATTCAAATACTTCAAATATCAAAACCACTGATATCCCTCTTAATCACTAGGCATCTCTTCAGCCTGTCCTTTACCCTCTAAATCCATCGATATGATGAATTTATAGTAGAATTATAATTTTTATAAAGCTGTCGAAAACAGAATTCGGCAGGTTCTATTTAGCAACCCAAATAATATTAAATTAATTAAAATAATTTAAATATTAGAATAAATATTAATTAGAAATTAATCTAATTAATTCCAAAGAATTAAATAAAAATTAATAATTTTTATTCCAAATTAATTTAAAAACATAAAGTTTTATTTAAGAAGTTTTTATTAAAGTGATTGTAGAAGATATAAAAATATAAAGGAAAAGATTTTATTTTATAGGAAAATAAAATTATTCGTTCATGCCACTAAGGGCGGAAGTGTTTTAACGCTAAAGTGTGTGAAACTTAAAAGTAAGGAAGAGAAAAAATAGAAAAATGATTAATCCCTATAATCGAGGGTACAAAGAGTAAAAAATGGAAGGAAATAGAGCACGTGAAAAATATGTGAAATAAAATAAAAATTTATTAATATTCTTCTAAAATGTCGAACTTCGACATCCTCCCACTTTAAGAGAAATTGGTTCCCGCATTCCTTCATTTGTTCTTTGTGTCCTCGGCATTTGTGCGCATATTCTTGAGTGCCACTTTCTGTAGATGTTTGCCATTTGTGGTCTCACTCGATGGTTAACTACTTCGTTTATGGCTCCAAGGCCAAATTTATTGTCTGGTCCAATTAGTCCGGCAACAATTTTCCTGGGATAAAATTCCCGAAATCTAGCTTTATGGCCATTAATGTCATACGACCTGATTGGTTCCGTCTTCAGTACTTCTTTTCCACTTTTGCTTCTGAGTTCTCTATTTTTCACGGGTATTAATGGCGTGCCCATAGTGCTTAGCTTGATGAGTATTGAACGTAAATCTTTAGGCTCCTTATATGACGTAACATTGTAAAGGCAATGAATTTCTATTCCATCACCTGGTTTTATCCAGACAATTTGTCTCAGCTGTTGCTTAAACTCGTTTGCCTTTCGTAGGACTTCAAAGAGTCCGTTGTCTGTATTTTGCTTCCATACTACTAATGTGTCAACGCTTTTAGAGAGTTGAATCTCTCTATCAAAAATCTTGGCGTCCCAGGACATTGGTTTAAAAACCATTCCTCTTAAATTTTCCTCTTTAAATATTTTTCGAAGCTCTAAGGCTCTCTTGTCTCCAATAATTACTATCGGTGATGTCGCCACCAACGGCTTTCTGTCAGTAACTTCTTGCTTCTTAACGCGCACTTTTCGTTTTAAATCTTCTGATTTCTGGTTACTAAGAACCTTATTTAAATTTATCGATTTTTTACTGATGGGTACGTTCAATTCCGATGATGTATTTATCTCATCATAGATCCCTCCCCCCTTAAAAATTTTTTGAGATCCATTTTCGGTTCTAAGACCGTATTTATCTAATTGAGCACCGCTGACCTCTAACAGTCTATCATAATAGTTCCTTTCAACCCACTGACAAGCTGCAGCTGCAACAATTTCTTTTTGTGTAGTCGTGGCACTAACGCCTCTGTTATGTTCTTGTATTTCTTTTACTTTTCCGAATTTGTACTCACACAATGCTGAATGATGATTGGCTCTTCCACAAAATAGGCATCTTCTTTTTTGGGCATAACAATTGCTGGCGAAATGCCCTTTTTTAAGACACATAAAACAAAGACTTAGTTCACTGGCTCTGTCTCGTCGATCTTCTGCAGTTCTAACACTGCAACATTCTACGGGTGTATGCGGTCTATCGCAGAACTGGCATGGGTATTTCGTTGGACTCCTACTTTCTGAGCTACTTGACTCCCTTTGTGGGTAGCGTGGTTCTTTTCCTGGAGGAAGTTCAAATTTCTTTAAATTTATTTTTATTCGTTCTTCTATCGGGCTCTGAGACCCGGAATTACTTGAACTTTGCCCCACAAAT
The DNA here is from genome assembly GCA_036172955.1 of Meloidogyne arenaria. Lineage (NCBI taxonomy): Eukaryota > Metazoa > Nematoda > Chromadorea > Rhabditida > Meloidogynidae > Meloidogyne > Meloidogyne arenaria. The sequence continues at coordinate 1,932,864 of JARQAB010000022.1, forward strand.
TGTCTTCTATTAGTCTTTTCTTTTCTACCTCTAGGCCTTTCAGTTCTTTCGGGTGAAAATCTTCTTATTGTATTTTTATTTGAGTGATTTACCGCAAAGTTCATCGTTGGTTCTTTCCTGTCTTTAAAGACGAAATTCATTTTTTGTTTTACCTCAACTTTGTTTCTCACTTGTGTTATAGCTCGTCCAAACGCGTTCCTAAATTTAGCTGTATTCCAATTGTCGTTGTCTTCTGCATCTTTAATGTTGAAATACTTTCCCAAAACTTTCGTTGACATTTTTCCCTCCAATGTCATAAAATATGGTGCGTCGTCTATATTTTGGCTCAATGATTTCAATTGTCTGCACAATTTTTCAACTCTCAAATAAAGCTTTTCATCTTCTTCAAAACTTTCGCTATCCGGTAAATTTAATAATTCATGGTTCAAAGACCGAATCAACTTCTTTTCGCTTCCAAATTTTGCTAACAAAATGTCGATTGCCGTGTTGTAGCCATCACTAGTCATCTGCAGACCTCCTAACAGGTCTTTCGCTTCGTTGTCTAAAATTGACTCTAAAATGTTAAATTTCTCCCCATGGCTTAGCGAGTTGTCTTCGTGTATTAAAACACGGAATGTTTCCCAAAAGGAACACCAATTTTCGATGCTACCGTCAAAGCGGCGTAACTGGATTGCTGGCCTCTGTAGTCGCTTCATTTCTATTTTATTCGAGGTCTGAGACTCGTTTGTAGATTCTTCCAAATCTATAGGCAAGTCGAGTTTTTGGGCCAGACTGACTCGATGCTGCTTCCAATTGGCTAAATGAGTGGTTGCTGCCTCTAAAATATTTTTAACTGCTGCTTCCTTTACCCATTTTCTATATTCTAACATCTTTTCTTCTTTAATTGTGGCGGGCAATCTTTCTATTTTCTCTTTTATCTTCACGTCTGACTCCGCTAGGGTTGCAGAGCTTTCTTCCAAATCCTTAATCGTCTCCTTAGTCCAGTACAGCTGCCGTCTCAACTGATTAACAGTTGCTTCAGGCCCTAAGTCCTGCGGCATCTCTCGTACCAAACATATCTTCAGCTTTCCCAACGACATTTCATACTTTAAAGTAATGTACTCCGTCATTTTCCTAGGAAACTAAGTTCCTTTTATTTTTATCTAAAAAAATTTATTTTTCCTAGAATTTGAATCTAACTCAAATTCAATTCTCCAAACAATTTAGATTAAAAAATTTTAATTCTTTTTGTTTGAATATAATTTTTAGATTAATTTTAAAAAATTAATTCTAACTTTTGAAAAAATTTTAGAAATTTAAAAAATTTTAAATTTACTGTATTTTCCAAAATAGTTGCTAATCCAGAGTAAGCCTGTGCTCGCCAGATGTCGAAAACAGAATTCGGCAGGTTCTATTTAGCAACCCAAATAATATTAAATTAATTAAAATAATTTAAATATTAGAATAAATATTAATTAGAAATTAATCTAATTAATTCCAAAGAATTAAATAAAAATTAATAATTTTTATTCCAAATTAATTTAAAAACATAAAGTTTTATTTAAGAAGTTTTTATTAAAGTGATTGTAGAAGATATAAAAATATAAAGGAAAAGATTTTATTTTATAGGAAAATAAAATTATTCGTTCATGCCACTAAGGGCGGAAGTGTTTTAACGCTAAAGTGTGTGAAACTTAAAAGTAAGGAAGAGAAAAAATAGAAAAATGATTAATCCCTATAATCGAGGGTACAAAGAGTAAAAAATGGAAGGAAATAGAGCACGTGAAAAATATGTGAAATAAAATAAAAATTTATTAATATTCTTCTAAAATGTCGAACTTCGACAAAAGCGGAATGATTATAATTAATCATTTTTCATTGATTTTTTTGAATTATCAATTGTTTTTAAAAAATTTTAAAAATAAACGGTAAACGGACGTTTAAACGGGTTTCAGATAAACGGCATAAACGGTATACGGTTTTTTCAAAATTAAACGGTTTTGTCCAACCCTAATAGAAAATATAAAAACAATTGTTTAATTAAATTAATTTAAATGCTGTTATGCTTAAATAATCTTTTGTAAAAATTACTTTTTAATTTTTTGTAAAATAATTTTTATATAGTTTTTAAATGATGAAGTTATTATATTTTTCTTTTTTTATTTTCATTTTATTTGAATTAACTGATTGTAGTAACAATGATAAAGGAAAGAAAGTTGTTGAATATGGCGAGCACCAGAGTGAAGTTAGAGGGGGTCGCGGATCCCGCAGTGGCCGAGAGACTCGGCGAGGCAATCGAGTTCCTCATTTAGGAGAACCTGCTCAAGGATCGGCGGTACAAGGACGGTTAACTCCTACCAATCAAGAAATCCAAAAGCTCATTCGAGATTTAACTGAATCTATTCAAGCAAAACATCGACAAGATTTTATTGATAAAAGAAGATATAAAAATCATAAAAAAGGAATTGAAAAGGAATTCGAGTATAGAAAAATGGAAAGCAAAAATTTTTTGAAAGGAATAAAAAATTTTGGTAAAAAAACAAAAAAAGAATGGGAAGATTTTAAATACCAGAAAACATTAGAATTCAATACAATGTTGGGGAATTTTGGTAGGATATAATGGGTTGTCAGATAAATAATGAGCCCTTTTCGCATTTTTAGTCTTTTTTTATGTATAGGTATTCGAATTTTAGTTAAAATTACATATTTTACATTTACTTGAGTCGATAGTTCACGCTTTTCTCTATCATGAAACCAAATCTGCCACTAGATTTTATCAAAGGGGAATTAAAAAACCGCCCAGCAAGTGGCAAGATGTGGGAGATAATAATGGGCATTATATTGTTTCTTAATTTCATTTCATTATTTAGTTATAGTAAATTGTTTTATTTATGCGCAAAGGGCTCATTATTTATCTGACAACCCATTACATACCAGTTTAAATATTTTTCGAGCGATGTCTAGATTTTCTTCTTAACATTACTGACTCTATAAGAGTACGTTCTCGTACAACAAATTATTTAGTTTTCAGAGATTTTTCAAGAATCAAGATATTTTGAGATATCTATCTCGATTCTCGTAAGACATTCAAGTCCGATCTCTAATTTATACAATTAATGTCTAAATTAATTTATTTAGAATATAAAGGTGAATCGTCCCAAATTCCATCCAATCAACCAACAGAAAATGTTATAACTTTATCAAGTGATGATGAAAAAAGTTCCGATGATGAAGAAATTAAATTTGATGACGACTAGTTATAACAGGAATGAAGGCTTGTCTGAAAGTGAAAGCTTGTCTAAAACGTAAATGGAGATATGATGCTTAAAATTGGATGGGAGTGTAGAAAGGGTGTAGAAAATAATCTAAAAAATTATTTACAAAAAGGGTCCTTACGGATTATTATCTTCAATTTTTAAATTAGCTACATACATATGCTTCACAGAATGTGGGATTTGGGGGAATTTCTCAAATACTCTTATAATTCTTTAACTTAAATTAATTTCCTTATCCGCTAATTGCGTAAGCAAAGGGGATCATATGATGCAATGTACTATTAATGCATTTTCCCAGCCATTGCACTTTCTTTGCTATTAATCGGTATTTCCTGTGACACATCCCGTTCACATGCTTATGTTTATATAATGTAAATTATTTCTCCGATGATCAGTATGTAAATTATTTCCCCGTTGATCAGTATTTTATATGTGTCCCATAAGAGAACCATAACGGTGTGGCTTGGTAAAGGCTTAGCTAAGGTCTAGCCAACCCTATAGCTTTCCTTAGGGATTATAATGGTTTCTCGTGCCTAGGTTTGGTTTTAGCATAGACACAGCATACTTCCACTTAATTATTCCAATAATTTTCGAAACAATAGAAAGTCCTATTTATTTTTAACAAGAAGCGAACATTTTATTTTCTTAGACAAGTTGGGAACGTTGGAAAATAAAGAAAACAGCGTATATGTTCAATTTTATGATTATGTTGTAATGGACGGATAGGGTCAGTTTGCCAGTTTATACCGAGCGGTTGAGACCGAGTACTGTTGAGCCCGGGAGTTGAGCGCGACCAGCGAATTTCTAACTGCTCTTGAAACAATTTCCTCCGTTGTTGGAACCTCACCCAATGGTTTTCCTCATTTTCCATCACTTACGAAATAAGATAGCCGTTTCTGTTTGCAGGTATTTCGAAGATCAAGATCGAGGGGCTGTGAGGATTAACAAAGTATCGGGGGATTAAGAGGATGTGCATCCAAATTTACTTCCTTCTTATGCCCAATATCCTTCCATATCACCTTTGATTTTCCTTGATACCCTGTTATAATATAACTTTAAATCTTCTGTTAACCCTATCCATATATTTCTCCTTTTCCAGCTTCACTGATATTCCATTTGTCTTTTGTCTTACACTAATTAAGATGGATATTTTAAGTTAAGGGGATCTAAAGTGATATAGGGTGGTGATTTGAATGCTCCTTAATCGACTCCCTATCATCGATATTAGGGTTGTTGGCGACCGGTTTTAAAACCGGAATTTTTGAAATTTTTTGCAAAAAATTAACCGTTTTTAGAAAATTTTAAAAACCGAAAACCGGAAATTTGTGAAAATGAGTGATTTTATTTAAAATTCCCCCAAAAATAAACCGGTATTTGCCTAAAACTCAAAACCGAAAACCGGGTTTCTAAAATTTAGATTAACCGAAAACCGGGGGTAACGGTTAATAACCGGTCGCCAACAACCCTACTCGATATCTCCAAATTTTGATATCCCTTAAAACCACCTTTGATCCCTTAAATCCCCTTATGTTCCCAGATTGATTACGTGTTGCGGCTGCAGAAAATTTTTTAATTGCAGGCAGCCCATATTTGGGTACACTGGATTCAATTGAATAAATTCTAATAGTAAACTAGGGTTGAGTGGGATCGGGATCCCGGTCGGGATCGGGATTATCCCGGGTTTTTCGAATCCCGATCCCGATTTTTCTTATCCCGAGCCCGAAATATATATCCCGATCCCGGCCAATCTCAATCCCGAACCGGGATCCGGGATCGGGATGTGCATCATATCCCGATGCAAATCCCGACTTTATAAATTGACTAGAGGCCTGTGAAATAAAGTTAACAAAACATGGGAGGCATGAAAGTAAGAAAAATTTTCGCCTGCGGCGCCACAAAAATGAACAAAGCTGTCTTTACAACTTTAACGAAATAATGAGTGATTTGGTGTGATATCGAGAAATCAAAAGGGGTTGAGAGGAGTATCGGTGGATTTGGAGTATAGAAGGATATCGGTGGATTTACAGGGATTAACTTATAGTTGAATAGAAATCGAGAATGAATATATCACTACATGAATATATCACTTAATCCCTCAATCTCAGTTCTTAATCGTCCACATTTGAACGTAACGCACTTAATCGTATAGACTGAACGTTTAGACATGAATGCCCTTGGCCTTCCAAAATTAAAAAATATTGCCTGCGGCGCTTAAAAGGGAGGAAATCTGGCACCTTGTCCTTCCAAATTTTTAAAATTTTTGCCTACGGCGCTTAAAATAGAAGAAGCCCAATCCCATTTATTCCCCCATTACCTTATGTGCCCTTAATCCCCTGAACCGGAAAGTAAATTCTGCGTCTATGAGACTTAAACTCAATATTTTTTCTTATCCCGAGCCCGATTCGGGATCGGGACCTCCAGCCCAAATCCCGATTTCGGCCAATCCCGATTCCGTGTCGGGATCCGGGATCGGGATCACCATTCCTAAATCCCGATCCCGGGTTTTTCTCTAGATCTTGATACCGCTTAACTCTATAGTAAACTCTTGTCATTCTAACTTCAATTTTAACAAAATTAATTTTTTTAATTTTAAATTAATTTAAATAATTTTAATTAATTTTTATTTAATTTAAACGCTTTTAGTAGTTAGAGAGTCATTGCACTTTAGTCGATATTGAAATATTAATTTTAATAATCATATGCTTGCAAATTCACGTGTTATTACCTCTATAGCCAATTTTTTAAAAAGACTATTCTCAACAACGAGCAAGAGGGCAAGTCTCGCAATAATTGGGAAGGTGTGCGGCTCGCTTGACAAGGCATGACAAGGCAAATAGAAAAACGCCCTCTCTATTAAGTGCATTTGCTATAAAATAACTAAGAATCAGTCAGACGATTCATTCGATTTTAAAGTAATACTTAGAAATAAACAGGTAGTCCAACTGTCAATCATAAAACAACCTTATTGTTAGTTTTTTCAAGCATAACAAAATATAAAAAACCCCAGTAGCGTTAATTTTGAAAAACCTAATGGGAAAAATTGAGTTTGAAAGCCCGATTCCGATTTGGACGATAGGCCAGACTCCTATTTAGCTTAGTCGAATGCCACACAAATCAACCCACGGTCTCATATCTAGGCTGAAATACAGGCCCTCGAGAATTAAACCAGTGGAGACCAAGACGGTTTTTTGAGTGAAAAATTCAAAAATGAAAATTAAATCTCTTTCGAAAGAGCGGGCAGTGTTTAATGACCTCAGAATGAGTTCTAACTTTTTGGAAAAAAAAACAGAAATAAGCAAAGTAAACTTACGAGAGTCGGTGAGCGCCTGAGCAAAATTTCAGACTCCGCTGAGTTTTATGAAATTAGTTGGAGTTCAAGTTAATAAAATTTACAATTTAAATAATTACTAATTAAAGCTTTTTTTAAACAAAAATGTTTAACCTTTTTCTGCTTGAATTCATTTTACTTCTATACACAAAACAACTTTTGTGTGTTATTGAAAATGAAATTTCTTCCAACATTGAGGAAGCCGATTCAGACATAACCTTACAAATCGCTGAACATTTAAATATGGCCAAAAAATGTGTTGATCCAGAGAAATGTATAAACAACTTTTTGACAGAAATGATTCAATATGATGAACTGGCCCGTTTTAAAGGAATTTCTGCTTATTGCAACAAGTCTAAAGGGGAGAAAAAATTGGAGAATGGTGATCCAATTAGGGTATTTGCTTTATTTTTTAAAAAAACTTCTTGCGATAGGTGTTGGTACTGTAGCAGCAATTTACATTGTGACTTTGCTTTTTAAGATTTTTAAGGTTTACTCAAAAAACTTCGCTAGGAAGGATCTAGTAAAACAAAGCCTCTCCTCAAGCTAGTGCGAATCAGCATCTAGATAGAAATCTTCTGGTTTGTTTCCGTTCAGAACCCGAGAACCTTAATTTAGTTTAATATCCTTCAAATATTTTTAAATTTTAGGAGGTGATCAAAAGCAAAACAAAAAAGGAAGCGATAGATGCAGCTCGATCTCCTTTAATGGATTATATTAAATGTGTTGCTGGATTTTTCATCCCAATTCATAAAAGTTCAAAATCAAAGCAGAAGAAAGCAGCAGATCATCAAAATTTAGGAAACGAAAATACTCAATTTAAAGGACTTTTTCAGATGGATAAAAGTTCAAAACCTTTGACAATCTCTGAAAATTACAAAAATCTTCTTCATTCTTTAATGCTTACCAAACCGCTGTATTTGTCAGATAAACTTCGAGAAGCTTTAATGGAAAAGGATGTACATACATTATTAGAGATTATATGCACACAAAAGTTGGAGGAATTGATTTCGGCATTGAAGATAATGAATGTGCTTAATCCGAAATTTAATCTGGTTAAAATTGACTTCAATGAAAACAAAGTTAATTTTGATAAATTTTCAAAGAAGCAAGAAATTTTTGATAAAAGCAAACTTGCACAGTTTTTGAATTGGCGCTTTGACCAGAATTGTAGTGATAAACCTAACTTTGACCAGGTAAAGTTTGGAAATCATTGTACCACAACTGCGGATATGCAATTACGGATGCAACAATTCGTTCCTAACATGGTGTTACGACAGTTGCGGATATAAAATTCTTAAAAATTTAAAAAGTTATTCGATCCTATTTTTTAGTCTGGCTATCATTTTCTGAATTTTAACGGTTTCTGTATATTTTAAAAATTTTAAATCCGCAATTGTCAAATCCGGAACTGTCGACCGTTTTGTCGCCCGAACTTATCGCATGCGTAATTGTCGTAACATCATGTCAGGAGCGTCTTAAATGCTAGTTAGCTGTCAATTATTCCTTACTTTAACAGCTTTATTTAAAATATAATCCTTCCGATAGTCGAACTATCAAAATTTTAATAAAATGTTTTAATTATTTAGCCTACATTTTGGGGGCGTGTCTATAACCCCTTCAAATCGCTTCTATTTAATGGCCAAAAATGTTTGGAGAAACCAAGTTTAAGTGACTACATGGAATTATTGGAAGATAACGATAAAATACACAATTTGTTAGTTTTTCGGTTGAAATGTTCACTGGAAACTTTTAAAAAATCATCGCAAACAGACAAAAATGTTGTGGTAAATGAATTGATACACACATTGATGTTATCTAAACGGGTTGATGGAGAATGTCTAACTGACAAGATGAAGCCTGAAGATAGGAATGAACTTCTTAAAGGAATAAACAACATTGTGATGGAAGACAATGTCTTCAAATACGCTCTCAAACAGCTTTTAAATATAGGTAGGTGATGTTTTTGGGATTTTGAAATTTTTTTGGTAGAATTGTTAAGGCTTTTAGATGACAGAATTATTAGATATTTTATAGATTAACAAAACTAACTAATTTTGACCATTTTGCGCCTTATAAAAACTTGTTAATTCCAAGTACAGACGGTAATGCCGACTTCCGCTTTTTCCATTTCTCAAGCTAAATAATGGCCTAAATTTCTTCATTCCCTAAACTTCAGTCTATTTCCCTAATTTTATTTTTTATACATCTTGAGTAATGAAGAAATGGAGGGATAAAATCTGAATTAGCATAAGAATCTCCAGAATTGTTTAAAATTAAATTGTGTAAGGCTAATCAAATCATTTCTAAATTATATATTAACAAAACTTTAGTTTATTTCATTTGATATTTTAGGAAATGCTTCGCTAGTAATGGATTATTACAATTTTCTCCAAAATTATGGAACTAATGTTGAAATATTTACAAATATATTAAAAACGGATAAATCTAAAATTCAAATAAAAATTATGGAAAATAACGGGGGAATAGAAATTAAATCGGAATTGTTTGATGCTTTAAAGGAAAAGAATGGAAAAAGTTCATTCATAATAAACATTCTTGAAACAATAAATGAAAAGATTGTTGATAATATTTATTCGAGTTTCGATAAGTAAGCCCTAGATAAAGTTAAATTTACAATATTAAACTTGAAAAAATTGTCCGCGGCAGGGGTATATTTGCAAAACCTGCTGAGAATAACCAAAGAATTCATCACTGGATAGGCATAATAATTTTCTAGTAAACAGTATAGATTAGCCGGCCAGGTTATATGCTCCGACTTGCTTTTAAGTTGTTTCTCAAGGATAAGTTAATGACAATGTTGAGCTTAACTTAGCGGAATCTTCAAAAATCGTAAATTCTGCTACTTTCGGGAATGAGGGCAACCAGACTAAAATATTATCAAAGGACATCCTCCCTTCTTTAAAATTTTAATTAAATTTTAAAATAGGTTAAAGACAAAGAAAGGCTTCTTTTTTACAAGCTTAATGAAGCAAAGCTCGGCCGTTCAGGAAGATGAAATCTTACAAAAAGGACTCATTCAATTCTTCGAGCCTTTTATTCAAGCAAAATATTATGCTCTAGCTTTAGCATTAAAGCAGATTGTAATGAAAGAAAATGAAAAAGAGGAGGAAAGTATTTATGAAAATCTACACAGTATTAAATTAAACATTTCTGAAGAAGAAATGAGCAAAATTAATTTAATCGAAAATAATTTTGTTTTGATTGAGAATGTATTGAAGGATTTGTCTGGGGATTTATTTGAGAAATGTAATGGGATGATTTTAGAAAAGCTTGGGTATAACAAAAACGAGTTTGTTTCACAACTTTTAGAAGAAATGAGCAAAATCATGTGGAATTTGGATTTTAAATGTATGTTATTATGTTCATTTTGATGAAAAATTTATAGAATGAAAATAAATAGACCATTGAGAAATAAACCCAGGCCGAAGCACAACCGATTGTGCAGCTAGCCAACAAATTTCAGTGATGGATAATGTGCAATTTTAAAAAGCTTTTTTCCGCATCACTGCTACGGAGCTCTATGACTCCTAAAGACATTTCGGAAAGTTGGATTGACGACCGAGGAACAGCCAAGACACGGAACGACAAATTTCTATTAAAAATTTTTAAACAAAATTCCGGTTCCGGCTCGAAACCAAAAAATTAGATCCGGTAACGGCCAAATTTGCGGTCCCAACGAAGCACCATGTGTTCACATCCTAAGACATAACATAAATTGTTTCAATTTTTAAAATGTTATACTTCAATTTAATCAAATTTTTACAGTGAGTGGTGATTCGAGTGACCAATTCATACCAAGTTATTTTGATTTTCGAGCTGTTCAACTTCCTGGAAATGGTGGGAAAGGGACGCTAGCCACGCGTTTGATTGAGAAAATTTTTAATTATGTTACAAGTCCATTTGATTGGATAGGAAAGAAGGCGGCCAACAGCAGAAATGGAGTATTTCAAAAAGTTTATGGGCAACTGAATTCAATTGTGGAAGTTTTCCGTTCTTTTGTATTGAGAAAAACACCGATTGAAAATATGTTTGTTCAACTATATTATCATGAGAAAATACGTGGAAAAAAATTGAAGGGAAAAATTCTGAAACTAATTGGAAATTTTCAGAAAGAATTAAGTGATGGCAAAACGTGGAAGGAAATTAAAAAAGATTTTGGGGAATTAATGAAGGAAATTGAAATTTTAGTGAAGATTCTTAACTTGAAAGATGAGAAACCTAAAGATATAGAGAAAATGCTGAAACAAATTGAAGCAAAAAAAGAGAGCATACAAGAAGAGACGAAGGATTTTAGTTTAGATTCTGATAGTTTTTCTGAAGAATTTTTTTCATTTAAAAATAATTTAAAAATTAAAATAAATTTAAATTAAAATAAATTTAAAAAATTAAAATAAAATTAAAATAAATTTAAAAATAAATTTTTTTCATTTAAAAATAATGCGAAAGAGAAGGAAAATGTTGAGTGGACTGATATTAGAAGCTGTGCTATTTCAAAATTGCAGGTGAATCAGATTTAATTCGAAACTTACCTTATATTTATAAGAGCTTATAACGAGAAATATCTTGTAATTAGTTTCCTTGCAACGAGGTATATCTTAAGCTGGGGGATATTGCTTAGCAACTCTCTTCATCCATACAAAACTATTATAGTGTGTATTGGTTTAACTAGAAATCATAAACCTATCTTGCTAAAAATTTATAAACAATAAAGCATCATGATTCAAAAATTTCAGACACTTTCTACTCAAAAATCAACAACATTGCTCCGTACTAAGCGTGAGGTCCCCGTCTTTTTATATCATGACAGACGTTATTCAGTAAAGACCAGCAATGTTTTTAATTTTATTGGTTGGTATTTGATCGTAGGAGGTTCGTTGTGGTTTGGATCTTCACTACTTGTTTTAAACGTTGTGTCTGAATGGGATCCTCACTGTCCAGTGCCAGTTATTCATTTATCAGAAATGCATTTGCCTGAAATGCATATGCCAGCATTCTTTCATAGACGACAAAACTCTCCCAATATTCCTCAACATACACAATTTCAACCGCAACATCCTCCACATACACAATTCCGACCGCAACAAAGCAATCCTAATCGTGCCGATGTTGAAATGGGAGAAGTTGTTTGGGGTTATCCTGTTCATGATCATTTTGCTGCTCAACAATATCAATATCGCCACCGTCGTAATGTTAAAGGCACAAAGAAAGGTTGGTATTTATTTAATAAATTATGGTTTTAATGTAAGGAAGATGGGAGATCCTTGCAACCTACTAAATTTGGTTTAAGTTCTATTAAAATGTAAGGCAAAAATAATGTTGCCTCATTTTGCCTACTTTGACTTTCTTTACCGCATCTCCTTTCTTATTTCACTTATTTTGACGCTAATTTGTTTTGACAATTTTCTTGCTTTATGGAAAGTCCCCAGTTTTCTAAAATCTTTGAAAGGTCTATGCTTCTTTGACCATTTGTTAACGTATTTTTGTTGAAAAACATGAGGAAAATCGTTAGGGGATACCGAAAAATACATTGAAAATTTCCAAACATCGATCAAACAAAATTTTTTTAGAATGTCTCTTGAATGGAGGAACATGCCCAAATTCGGTTTTTATTAGTTTTCATAAAGACGATCACGAAAATTCCTTGTTTTCTGTGAATGAAAACGGATGCTTTAAAAGCTTTAAAAATGGCGATCAGAAATTACGAAAAAAGCGTAATGTTTTTGAAATTAAGTGGGTTGAATGTGGAGGTCTTATTATAATGTTTTGGACAATTGGGGTATTTGTTGGTTGGGTTGTAGGTGCAGTTTTTATTGGTATTCATTACTTCTAAATGGTAAGGTTGATTTATGTTAAGCATTTCTAAATCTTTTATTATATTACCCATTATTTTTGGTAATTTTGAACTTTGACGCATTCGTATTTCCATCCAATTATCAATTACACTATATCTTATTTTATGGCGATAAGTACCTCTGCGCTTATGAAAATGCTATATACCATAGTCTGCTTTCTAGTCCTATAAAGGATTCTAAGGGAATAAATTGAATCATTAGCAAATAGATGTAGTGGTCAAACGTTCTACATAATTGCAAAAGCGTTGCAAAAGCTTTCTGTTTCCGCTCTTCCGTATGCCAACTCTAGGCCTTTTCTGACAAAAATACAACACTTCCTTGTTCTTTAACATTTTTAAACATTTTGCCTTTTGCGCTGAAATTGTGGATACGGTTTTAAATCTGTTATGAGGAATGCCATAAGTATGATAAAAATCCAATATTTCCGATTTAAGTGTATAGAATGATATTGGGAATTTGGGGAGATTAAGTTTACTTTCACTCAGAGTTTACTTTCACTCAGTTCAAAATTACCTCATTTTTTATTTCTGAATGTAAACAACAAATATCTTTCTTCTATGTTGGTATCCCGAGCATCTTTTATGCTCGGAAAATTTTCGAAGTTTTGTCCATATCTCGCTTCATACCCACAGAAATTGACAATTATTTTTTTAGTCCCAAGACAAAAATTTTTTGTTGCCAAACAATTGAAATTTGGTTCATAGATAATAATAAAATTTGGTTTACATCTAATAGCTACAAAAAACACTTTTTATGTCAAATTTTATTTGATCATAACTATTTTTGGTACCGTATTTTCTCTAAAATAACCCCCGGGGGTTATTTTTTTCGATCGACCTCTAGAGGGGGGTTATTTTAGAGGGGGGGGTTATTTTAGAGGGGGGGGTTATTTTTTTCGATCTCTAAATTTTCTGAAAACCAAAATTTTTTACCAAATTTTGAATAATATTTTTCTAAAATTTAAGAGAATTCATCACAAACTAAAGGTTTCTTAACGAAAATCCTAGCACAAAAACTTTCATCAAGTACTCCTCAGTCCGTAAATTCATAAAAAACTTGGTTTAAGGTTCGGGATACATAATTAAGAACTTATTTTAGATTATTATCCCACTTTTATATAACTCAGTTAAGTCCCAAAGTTTAATAATATTAAAAGGGATTGGATTAAGATGCCTATCTTGGCATTTTCAGGTATTAAAGTCAATGTGACATGACTTTAATCCTTCGTCGAGAGATCAAGTGGATGGAATTAGTGGAGTAGACATCGTTGGATATTAATGGATTTTAAGAGATTAAGGGAAATGCTGGAGGATTAAGTTGAATATTATGAGATTTAAGAAGTAAAAGATTATTAGTGGACCTCTCAAAATCCAATTTGACTGGATTAAGGTGGAAATCAATGGATTTGAGATATCAGGGACTTGGGAGGATATCGGACATTTGATTGAATAAAAGTGAAAAAATACTCTTAATACTTATCTCTTTTAATTCATAAATTCACACCTAATACCTAATATCTCTCCAAATCCCCGAATCAATATTAATCCACCGCCATCCCTTAATCCATCAGAATCCCCTTATATCCCTCCAAATCCCTGATATCCCCCATAATCATTTCTAATCTTATTGAAATATAGGGATTAAACCGTGCTGTGGTTTGAAAAATAGCAATGCCAAAAAAATAATTAAATATTTTAGGGGGGGGGCTATTTTAGAGGGGGGGGGGGTTATTTTAGAGGGGGGGGGTTATTTTTTTCGATCGACCTCTAGAGGGGGGTTATTTTAGAGGGGGGGGTTATTTTAGAGGGGGGGGTTATTTTAGAGAAAATACGGTATATCAAAATCTTAGCTTTGAATCTAGGCCAATTTTTATCCAAAAAATTTTGCTCACTTTGAGAAAAGATTTTTACGCTAGAGGATACAAGTTAAAGGAAATTTTGATATCAAAAAAATTTCTCAAAGTCTTAGCTTTAAAATAAAAAAAAGGATTATAGAATTATCAATTTTTGTTGAGTTTGAGGCGAGATATGGCCAAAACAAAAGTGGCGGAAAATTTGCCGCACCCTGTATTATTTATGTATAAGGGTTCTTTATCAATTTCTTTACTTTTGTGAGATATTTTTTGCCTAACAGAACCCAATTTTCACCTCTTTACTATGGCATTTAAATTGGAAAAATTCATTCATATGAAACACTGCTTGTCTTCAACTACATACTTTCTTTAACTCTATAAATCCTTTAATCAGTGATTGAATTCCATAGGAAATAGAAATAAGCAGAAGAGGAAAGCACTAAAATATGAATGAGAGTTTTTTGAGGTTGAGAGTATCGGCTTCGTTATGTAGCCGAAGTTGGGGGGTTAGTTAAACATTGTATTATGCTACAATTACCTTTGCGGAAATCTTTTTATTTAAATTTATATTTCGAAATCTTTAGTTAACTTACTACCGTTCGACCAAAATACCGTTGACTTTTTTAGACGATAAATCAGACGATGTTATGTTATTTAAATGTCTTTAGGCCTACGGCTATTGGGTCGAGTTTAGAACTACCTATATCTTCTTGACTAAAAATTTTATGTTAAATTTTGTTTACCTAAAGCAAACGGACGGAGGTATTCATTTATCTAAGTTGTGGACGGAATTTTGTTAGGACGGTATTTTTCCTTTTGCTCTGTTTTTCCTTCATCAAGGTAGTTAAGATTGGACTTATCCTTCACAGATTTCACTCTATTTCCCTATGGCATTTTCAGATAAGAGAAATTTCTTTTTTACATAATCCTGTTTCTGAATAACTGCTCCAGCTTTAATTCAGTGAATCTATTAAATGAATGATTGAATTCATTGGGAAATAGAAATAAACAGAGAAGGGAAGTCCGAAGTTTTTTGATGCTGAAAATAACAGCTATGAGTTGGATGTATTCGAGTTTAACCATTGTTTGCTACAATGTAGTTCTGCTGAAACTGTTTTTTATTTTTTTCTTATTGAATTTTTATTTCAAAATGATTTATTATATTACTCATTATTTTTTATTTCTGGCCTTAAAATGTAAAAAACGGACATATTAATCCTTTGTTTACCTATCCTTCATCAAAAGGTAACTAAGGATTAATTTCATAGCAGCTTTTTGTTAAGGTTGCTGTATCATATTTCACATTTAAGAAAAATTCTTTTATTGGAACCCAATTCTTTGTGTCACTGTACTCTTCCTTACCACACTACTCATACCCATAACAAGTTAGCTATCTTCAAGCTTACAAGGGAACATTCAGAACTGTCTCCTTTAATGTGAGAAAATCTCTCTTTAATGAAGGAGACTCTGCCGCTCCAAAATACTGAAACTTTGATCAGCTATACTTTTCGATTTGGAGGTCAGGGGGAAAAAGCCGAAATGGCTAATAGGTTATCGACCCTGCTCTACACGGTGGTACAAATTTTTTTAAAAGAATTTTCACATACAGTTCGGAATGTTACCCTGTTAACATTACATATCACCCTGTACAACCATCCTATTATTTACACCGTATACTAAATAAATTTATTTTTCTTAAAAATAGAAAAATATATGAGGACCTATACATATTAAGATGTCCATTTAAAGCTGAAAAATCGTATCTTAATTATTCATAAATAGGTCATATAGCTAGCCCCTAACTCAATGGCCAACCAAATTTTAAAGCGTATATTAAATTGAGGTATATTTAGTATTTGGTGTATTTTATAGTGAGGTCTGACTGTATAACTAAATTCATTTTTTATGCCCCTCATCAATGAATTTTGCTCCTCTGTTCGTTTCCTTTTCCATTTTTTAAAGTCCATCTTCATCATTCATGTTTTAAATTTGGTAGTTTTATCAGTTTATTTTGAAGGGATATTTGACTATTTTTATTTAAATTTTGCATAAATTAGTTAGAGTATTGGAACTTTTATATTTAATATCAAAATTAGATTGGTTCCCCTCACCTAATCACATTTTAATAACCATGTTTTAATATTTGTTTTTTTTATAATACAACCCTATTGTTAGGTTTTGGGTCTGTCCGAGCTATAATAAAACTCGGATGCACACAGGTTTATCTGTAGTGAGAGAACAATATTTGACAAAGTTTGCTTTAATAAATGCCAAATAAACTGGCATTTCACTTGTTAAACTATTTGCTAGATTAAAAGTAATTTAAGTTGATTTGGTGGGATTAAGATTGACATCGGGTTATTGTTTTTGAAAAAAAATTAAATTATCCATCTTTTATAAAAATTGATAGTAGATATTTATAAAGAAAATTAATAATAAAAAATTGGACAATTTATAGTTAAAATTTTAAAAAATTGCTGAGATTTTCATTTGATTAAATGACCATGAAAATTATTTTATTATACAATATAGAAGCTTGAAAATTGGAGGTTCTATTCTTTTATGCTCCCAAACAGCTCATATAAAAAATAAGGTAATTAAAGCATTATTTCTTCCACATTTCCTTTATCTTCCTCCTTCCTTTTTTCTCCTCTAATGGAGATAAGAGTAAAAAAATTCCCAATCATTGATAAAGCAGAATAGACTTTATTCCCCCCAATTTCCGCCTCGAATATCGACTTCAGAACGAAATATACCAGTTTTTTAATTTTTATGAGAGGAAAAAGTAGAAACGAGAAGGGAAAACTGCGGCAAAACTTTGCAGACGAGAGAGCATAAAGGAATAAAACCTTATAAAACCATTTTTTAATTCTGATTATACTCACAACATTTTTAAATTAAATTTTCTGAAAAAAATTCTGATTCTTTTTTAACTTAAATATTAGCTCTTGTTTGGAATATGCGTCCAATCAGTATATTTTACGCGATATAGGGGATGCAGTAAATATATACGTATCTAAACCCCAGGTTATCCTGATTGGACGCATAAATGTGTCATTGAACGAATAAACAAACAAGAGCCTAAATATTTAAGAGAGATAAACGTTGATTCCCTCAGTCATTTAATGCTTCGACTTTTCCGACTTTTGTTGTCAATAAAATTGGTCATTGGACGAAAAAGTCTGAGACAACGTTTAAAATCCTCATTTCGAAAACATCCAGATCTAATTTTAAATAAAAGTAATTTTTCGTCTTTTTAACAAATTAAAGTATACCTGCAATCAGCTCTCATATTCGGCCTTTGATGACTGTACATGTCATGGCAAAGTTCGCATATTCGATCCATTAATGCTAAAAAATATCTTTTTTGAAATAATATTAAAAATATATTTGTGTTAGAGTAGGGATCATTGTATATAAGACCCTCCAGATATTAGACAACATCTTCCCTCATCCTCATGAAAACTATTAGTTACGGTATGGCTTTGGAGGGGGATTAAAGTATCCGGTTCAGGGCTGCACACAATTGAAAAAAAGATTCCGCAACTCGCAATCCGATATTACAAAAACCCCCGCAATTTACGCAATTAGAGCTAGAGGTAAGGGTTTAATAATTCATACATTAACGTTTTTGAAAAAATCTCATAATATAAAGAGTTAACTCATGTCTACGCTTTTTAAATCCTCGCCAGTTGGATCTTAGCTCTTCCCCTCGCCCCATAATTCTTATTATTATGCCCGTGTAAAGGTAAAAGAAATTATTTTTCAATTCTATTTAAGTACATCAGGAATTCATTATAGGAATTCGCTAAATAATTGCCACGCTTTTAAGTCACTCGCCCTCTACTATCAGATTTCAAAACTCGATTTTGGGGTCAAAAATTCGAATATGCAAATAAAAGCTCGTTCGAAAGAGCTCTTCGAACTGAGTCGAATGACACCAAAATCAGCTTGACGACTGTATTTAATTAACTAACCATGTAACTGTTCATTCTCGTAAATATCGCAAGTCTCAATGATTTCAATGCTTTCCTTATTATTTTCCTGGTCTGCTTCATCCTCCGAATTTTCTTCTTCAGAAAAAATAATTTTTCCTAAATTTAAATTTGTTCCTTCAATTTTTTGGCTGCGCCGTTCAATATAATGATGTACCCTTTGAAAGGTTGCCGATTCGCTTACTATAATTGTTGCAAAAAGAATAAAAAATGTTTCAAATAAAATTGTTTTGTAACTGTTCCTATTTGTTTTATTAATTATTTTTCTTAATTTTTTTGTTTTTGTTGTGTTTTGAATAAATTGAGAATATTTTTGTGTTAATGTATTTGTTGCTGTTTGGAACATTTTTATTATTAACTGTCTGAAATTAAAGGAGAAATGTTTATTATAGTAAATCCGGAGAGTTGCATAACTTCCGGAATATAAAAATTCTTTATCTAAACTAGGGTTGTACCCCGAACGTTCGGGGGCGGGTATGTCGGGGTACGGGGTTTTCCAATTGTTTTTTTTTCGTGAAAAAATCGTTCGGGAACGGGGTCGGGGAAAGTATAACTCTAAACAGAGTTATACTTTCCGGAAAGTTTAACATTTCTTTCCGGAATAATAATTTTAGGAATTTTTAAAGCCGGGAAGTTTGATAATATTTTTTTATTTTTTCTGGAACGTATTTATGGGAGAAGTTTAAATAATTTTCCGGATTCATTTTATAGCTATGTAGATAAACGTAATACAATATTGTATTACTACAAATTTTCCGGAAAGTTTAAGTCCTAGAAAGAGTTAAACAACCTAGAAAGTTTAATAATAGGCTATTATTATATAACTTATAAACTATATTAATGCCCCTTTCTTAAATAATTATTCCGCCTTAATTAATTACCTCCTACAGCGAGAGATCGAAATAATAATTACCCTTGGTACTTAATACAGTTTTTACGATAACTTGTATTTCTGGAGTACTCAAATTTCGAAAGTTTTAATTCAGTTATTTCCGGAATGTTTTTACTAAAAATTTAAATAATTTTCCGGATTCTACAAGCAATATAACTAAGCTATTAATATGTATGTATACCTATTTAAATTTTCGGAAAGTTAAAGTAATTTTTTGAAAGATATTTATGCAATCCGGAATGTTTAATAATAGTTTTAAAGTGTTCTAAGTGAATATTAAAGCATGTTTATTTTATTTAAATGATGGTATTAAGGAATAAATTACTAACTAACTAATATACTCATTCTTATAAAGAAATAAAAATTTAATCCTAAAACTTGTTTTAATCTGGAAAGTTTACTATGATGTAGCAATTTAAGCAATAAAAAATAATAAGGGAAAAGGGGTGTTAAATATTAAATGGAACGGAAAAAAAGGATTTTTTACGTTAAAAATGATGTTGCCTGAAAAATGAACTTTTTTGGTATTTTTTAACATTTAAACTTTTAAGTATTTTTAAGAATGTTTAATGTACTTTTAATGGGACTAAGACGTTTTGGCGCAAGCTTATAAAAATGAGAATTGCTTTTCTAGATTTATGTCTTTTGCCATTAATGTTTTTTTATCTAAGTTTTTCAATAAATTCAAATTTTTGGGGAGAATTTCAGAAATTATGGCAGTCAAGGATGCTAAAAAATTTTTTATAAATTTTCATGAGTTTAGGCTTCACGTCAGTTTTGAGACGTCAAAAGCACCCCCAAACCCTTTTATGCAGTTTTTATTAATAAAAAAAATAAAATTAAAAAGATACTTTTTGTACTAATAATTTTAAAGTGAGGATTAAACAAAAATATTATTTATAACCTCTTAAAAATATATATGTATAATCATAATAAAATGACGTTGTTTGGACTTGTGAATGAACTTTATAATTTTTTAAAATGTATAGGATATGTTATTTTGTTAAAATATTTATATGGCTTCTGTTTGTTACAAAATAATAAAAATATTGAGAATAATTAATGAATGTTTTTTAATTACTAAAAATTAAAAAAAAAAGATGTGGCTTTATTGAAAGGGTTTATATTATACATAGTATTTATATAAATTTGGGGTACCTTTTCTGTAATAGTTTCAAATCCGGAAGGCTTAAATTTTATTCGAAAATTAATAATTTATTTACTTCGCCAGAAGGTTATAATTTAATTAATTCTCCAGAAAACTCTATTCAATTATTTTCCGGAAAGTTTAATAATTTTCAAGTTTGATTTTAAAACTTGGAATAAATATAAAATCCGGAGATTTAGTATTTTTTAAAGCGAGTCTGGAAGGTTAAAATTTCATAAAAACTCTCTAGACGTAAATTCACCCTAAAAACATTTATTTGGCAAAAATATACGTTTTTAAAATTATTGGAGCAGAAAATTGCACCAACATTTATTTTCGTCATTTATATTTAAAATTATATTTTTAAGGATATTTTTGCTTATTAAATTGGTTATTAGACGGAAATAGCCGAGAAAAACGTGAAAAGACTAAAAGAGACGCCAAAATGGTCGAAATGAGAGAAAAATTAATATTTTCCCCCATTTTAACTAATTTTCTGAGAAAAGACTGTGGACTCTTCTCTTTAATTTTGGTTATTATTTAAGGGGATGATAAATTTATTTTTTTTAATTTTTAAAAAGAAATTTCCGGAAACACTTTGTTTCTTTTTTTTTAATTTTTTTTTGAAACGGATGCATCCCCTTCCAACCTTTCGTTATTTTTAGATGTCTCTCGCTTTCCACGCCCTCCCTTATTTATTTTTTATTTTTTTAAATTTTCTTGCACCATATTTCCGGCAATTCAACATTGCCGTTCAAAGATTATTTGATAATAATTTAATTTTTAATTATTATTTTTTTAAAAAGATGGTTAATAAGATTAGAGGTTGTGTGGGCGCATGGAAATCTCAAAACTGAAGCGTAGCTGAAACCTAAATTTCTAAAAATCTTCTTAAATTTCTTATACATCCTTGGCTGATTCATCCAAAAATTTCAGAATTTTTCATCGAATATTTCGAGAAATTAGTTAGTCATTTTTAGATGAATCTATTTATGCATTTTGAACAAAATTTCTGAAATTCGTGCCCAAAAATCTTAAATTTTATGGAAAATTCTGAAATCTTTGTCGAGTTTAGTTTAAAAAATAAAGATTATTTTTGCAAAATTTATATGTTTAGATAATTTATTGAAATTTATATTATTTATTAAGCTTATGGCTAATTCGAGAACAATGTCTCGCTGCCACTCGCGCCCTGATGGAAATAAAAAAATATAAACATGAAAATTTATCAAAAACAATTTTTTGTTATTACGAGTAAAATAACAAAAATAGCAAAAAAATAATAAAAATGATAAAAAAATAATGACTTATGTTCTTTTAAATAAATGTCTAAATAGTATTTGATATTCGTCGAGACTAAAGTAACGTTCGGCTCTATAACTAAATAATGTTTAGAAAACCATTTAGACGAGACTTGGTATATATCGTTTGATAGAGAATTAAATTCTCTATAAGAACAAAATTGAATTAAATTTTTAGATTAATTGGAAAAAAATAATGCTTAAAAGCTTGTGCTTTTCTACGTGCATAGACCTAAATATGTGGGAGAGTTTTTTGGTAATACACTTTTTGTTACCAAAAGTAACATTTTTGTTTTATCATCATCTTTTAGCTACTTTAATTCTAATCAAATATTAACAAAAATTCTAAAATCGGTTCATCCTTTCTAGAATTACAGCGTTCGGCGCGAACCTTTCCTACACAGAAATGGTCATTTAACTATCAATTAATAATTTATCAAAATTTTTAAAAAAGGGCATCGCCATTAAAAATTTAAAAAAATATAGAGGAAAGACCGTTAAAAATTTTTTTATTAAACAAAAAAAATTAAAAAAAGAAAAAGTGTAAAAATTTATTTAACGGAAAGGCAAACAACAAGAGTGATAAATGTCCCCATGTTTTTTAGTCTAAAAAAGCAAAGGAAACACAAAAAGGTACAAAATTTAGTCTTGCAAGAAAATGCAAAATTTGCAGAAAAATAAATTGTTAAAATAAATAAATGAATTTATTATTTTTTTTAAATAAGAGAAAATACCCAATTAATTAATTAATATTATGAGAATAAAAAATTATAAAAAAATTTGTTAAGGCAGAAACTATAAGCTACAAGAATATAAACTTGTTTATATTTTTACACAAGCTATAAATTATTAATAAATTAAATTATAATCAAATTATGATAATTAAATTATGATTCTTTCCCCAATTTAAATTTTTAAAACATTTTCTGAGTGAAATAATTGTAATTTTCCATGCAACAAACAAGAAATAAGCGCCGCTGCAATTTAAAATACTCAGAAGCAGAAGGTCAAAAAAGCTGAATTCTGTGGAAGAAAGGAAGCTTCGAATGTGTTTTTAGATAACTCACAAACTAGATACAATATAGTTTAACATATACATTTTTAATCGTGCGGTCCAGGGATCGCGCCGACAGTAAATCGAATTCCCGATTTTCGGGAATCGTGAATTCACGAAAATTTTGAATTCACGATTTTCGTGAATCGGGAATTCACGAGCCAAAAATCGTCGGTAATTCACGATTTTCGGGAATTTTCGGGAATTTTGCCTTTTTTGGGGGATTAGAAGTAATTACTAGGGGTTAGATGTACTAGAGGTTCTTAAGCTAAAGCCTAATAGAAATCCCCCAATATAGATGTGCTAGGGGTTCTTAAGCTGAAGCCTAATAGAAATCCCCCAATATACTAAAATTCCCCCATCAATTTCAGTCATTATCACTCAATCCCTCCAAATCCGCCAAATTTATTTTCCCTCTTATATCCTCCTTATCCATGATGTGGACCTCGCAGTCTGGAAAGATACCGAGATTACGAAATATGTAAAAAGATAAAAGGGATATGGGGGATGATATCTGGAATTAAGGAGGATTTGGAGGTATCTCTCTAAATCTTTCGATCTCCTCATAATTATTCCAGTTTTAGCGCCGCAGGTGAAAAATCAAACTTGGAGCTCAAGTAGCCAGATTTCTTCCTTTTTCAGCGCCGCAGGCAAAAAATTTGTGAATTTTTGAAGACCAAGTCACTAGATTTCCTCCTTTTTTAGCGCCGCAGGCGAAAATTTTGAGAATTTTTGAAGACCAAGTCACCAGATTTCTTCCTTTTTTAGCTCCCATAATTACTAAAAATTCCCGATTTTTTCCCGATTTTCAGAAAAAATGTCGTGAATCGGGAACGTGAATTCACGAGAATTTCGAATTCACGATTTTCGTAATCGTGAATCGGGTCGGCGCGATCCCTGGTGCGGTCATTGGTAGAAGGATAGCCATAAGCAACACACCAATTTAGAATTGTCTTTTTTTAAGAATTTTCATCTTCGATGTATATCTAAAAGAGGTGTTCTACTATATTTTTCTATGTAATCCGAACCAAAAATTATAAATACTGTATGTATAAATACCGCCCTATAAAATACTATTAAGTTTAATTACTCTTGCCCCTATCTCTATGTTTGTTAAAATGTTCTCCTTTACTTTTTTATAGTCCAAAAATAGTCTAATTAAAGATAAAATATTTTGAAATATTTTTTACGATTGTCTATAGTCCAAAAATTAATCAAAGACTCTAATAAAACCACTCAAAAAATTTATTTTTAATTAAAATAATTATAAAATAAAATAAATATTACATAATTGCGAATAAGGAAAATAAAAACCTGAAAAATAAATTTAAAAATAAAAGGCAACACATTTAAAAAATAGAAAGCAAAAAGGCAAGAGAGATTATAATAATTTGAAGTGAAAACAATAAATGCGGCAAGAAAAGAAAATTTGAAAAAAAATTTTTTGAAAAATAAATTAATAAAATACAATAGAAGAAAATGTTAAGGGAACATTAACAAAAACCGGAAGATTTTTGTATAATTTAATTATTAAATAGGTAGAAAATATATATAAAGGTATTGCTAAATGAATGAGTATTATAATATTAGTCATTTTATGATAATAACTATAATACTTTTCCGGAAATAATAAAATTAAAAATTACTATTAGTTAATATTTCTTGAAGAATAAACTTTCCGGAAATGTAATATTTTTTTATTTCTAATTATAATTAACTTTATATTTTCGGAAAGTTATATTTATAATAAAATCGTATTCTTCATGAAAATACTTATATAAGTTTCCGGAAAGTTTAATTTTACTTTAATAAGATTTTCTTATAACTTATTACTCTTCATGAAAGTTTTATTTAATTAATTAATATTTTCCGGAAAGTTTTATTTTAAGAAATCTGTATTCTGTAGGAA
The DNA here is from genome assembly GCA_036172955.1 of Meloidogyne arenaria. NCBI lineage: Eukaryota > Metazoa > Nematoda > Chromadorea > Rhabditida > Meloidogynidae > Meloidogyne > Meloidogyne arenaria. Next base: position 1,957,472 of record JARQAB010000022.1, read on the forward strand.
TAATATATTAGTTTAAGTGAAATTGTATTTTTGATGGATTAACTTTTCCGGAAAATATATTTACATATTATTCTTCCGGAAAGTTCTGATTTTAATAAAATAGTATGTATATTACGTTCCGGAAATATATACAACTTTATAATACGTGTATATATAAAATAAACCTAATTCTTGTTATAAACTTTCCGGAAAACTTTATTAAAAAGAAATAGATTGAATATAAATGAATATAAGAGTAAAAATGTATAACGCTTAAATGCAAGACTGTATAATATGGATAAAAGCAATTTTTAAAATGAGAAATAAAATGATATAAAATTAAACAATGATAAATAAAAATGGAAATTATTTTAGATTATATTAATTAAAAATAAATTTAGAAAATATTATTTTTAGCTATATACAAATACTGGCAATTTGTTGGCTCCAAATGGTTTTAAAAACCAAAAAAGAGTAAAATAAAAATAATTATTTTTATTGTATTTTGAGAAGAAAATAAATAAAAATAAATAATAATTAAAAATAAATAAAAAATATTTTTATTGAAAAATCATTTTATCTTCCAAAAACCTCTCTCAAAAAATATTTAATTAAACAAAGATTAGTTTAAAAAATATTTTTTCCAAATTAAAATAATGTATTAAATCTGCAAAAGTAAATAAGCAGAAAATTTTAATTGAATGAGAAAATAACGTTTTTTAAATCGTAATTACGTAGTAATTTTGAGCTAAAAATATTTATGTATTATTTCATAGAACGAAAATGATGTCTGAATTAAATAATATTTTTTTTTCCGGACAGTTTAATTTCCAATAAATTAAATTTTAGAAAAGTATTTTCGGGAAAATTAGTTACTACATATAAGTTTCAGAAAATAATGTTGCCGGATTTTTACGAAGAGGGAGGAAAAAGCTGCCTAAGTGATAGCCCCTCCCCCCGACCTTATTATGAGATGTAATTTTTTAGTCTATTTTAAGGTGAGGTGACTATTTTAAAATTACTGTTTTTAAATTACTATTTTTAAAGATAAAATGACTTATCAACTAATAATTCAAATAAAAAAGCTAATATAAAAATTTAAAAAATTAAAAAAAATAATTTAAGAAAATGCCTTAAGAAAGGAATAAAATAAATTAATTTTAAAATTAAAAAAAATTATTATTTTAATCAACAAGTTTTGTACCTCCACCAATGCCTACATTTTTATTAGTAAAGAGCATTTCACTCAGAAACCCTGGAATATTTTGTATTTCCGGTGATTGATTAAGTCTCGAACGAAGACGTTCTACACATTTAGAAGCTAATTGACTGAAAAAATTTTTTAAATTATTTTAAAAAATTAAAAATGTTGAAATAAAAATAAATTCAACCAAAGAGAAATTATTGCTTTAATTATTAAATTATTGCTTTGAATATTCTAGCTTGAATTATTTTCCACCTTCCTGAAGGATTATTAAAAACTTACCGAAAGGTGTTTAATTAAACTTTCCGGAAAACGAAGCTATATTCAATATTCCGGAAAACACACACAACTAATTCCGATTAATTATAATTTTCCGGAAAGATTATATAAAACAATCCAAAAAATAAACTTAAATATTTAAACTTTTCTGAAAGCTTGGAAATAATCAGAGAGTTATTAGACTTGTTAGGTATCCATTTCTCCGGAAATATATAAAAATATTACCTTTGAACAGTCTTTCTAAAAAATTAATTCACCTAAATTTTTGGAGAGAATCTGACTTGGCTATAGATGGATTGCCAGAATAGCTTCGAAGATGTAGCCAACTATGAAGTACTTGATCATGCATTTGAACTACTTTATCATATTGACTGACGATATTAGGGGGATCGTTTGGTGCTAGATTAGAAATAAATTTTGTTTTTTTATCGTTATTTTATTTTTAATATTTATTTATGTTTAATATTATGGAAATATGAACACATTATTCACAAATTCCGTAAAGATTAAATTAAACATTCTGGAATATATTAAATTTGGAAAGAATTTTAATAAAATTGTTTAAATTTGTTTAAATTAAGTCTCAATTTACCTCGATAAAAACAAACATCCAAAAGGGTAATATATTTGAAGGCAACATAATCAGCCTTCCCAAATTGGTAGTTACGTAATTGCTGAAAGTGAAAATTTTTTAAAAAATTTGAAAAAATTTCATGAATGATTTTTTCAAAATAATTAAAAAAAATTTTAAACCCTCAGAAAATAAAATTTAAATAAAATACCTGTAAAATAGCATTCCACTCGTTAAACAACTCAGTGCATCCTAAAAGGGCAACTGTGTGAGTATCAATACTTCTACAAAATTTAAAATATAAAACGTGAAAATAAAAATAACTTTAATTACCCCATATTTCCATCTGACAATGGAAAATTAATTTTGTTGGATAATTCTCCTTTTAATAAAGCATAGGCAAAGTCTATCAAATGTAAAGCAGCCCAAGCATTAAGAAATTGCATAGAACGACAGTTCTCCTATAAAGAGGTTGAAATAAAAAGAATAATGGTTGTGAATATATTTCTGACATTCCGGAAAGATTATATAAGACATTCAGGAAATAAAATTGAATTATAGTTGCAACTTTCAGGAAATATTTATTCAAAACATACCGGAAGAATATGTAAATATATTAAACTTTCCGGAATGCTTTAAGTAAATATTTCCGGAAAGTTTAAACATTTTTTCCGGAAATATCCATCTCTAAGTTTACGGAAACATTAATATAAAACCTTCCGGAAGAATATATTAAACTTTCCGGTTATCCTCCAAAGGAATTTCCGGAAATAATATATTTGCAACTTTGCGGACATTTAATATTGAACACCCAAGACTAACCGGAAGGATTATATTATATTAAAATATACATTTAAGCCTTTGAAAAGTTCGTCGACTTTAGCCCAGAGAATATTAGTATCTAAATGTTTTGTAATCACTTGCAGACAAAAATCTAGTGAAGAACTGTATGTTTCACCACAAGTTCTAATCGACTGTAGAGTAATTAGAACGGGCCTTTAAAAATGATTGTTTCATTAAAATAATTCCTAATCAAACAAGACCGTTCAAGTTGAGGCGACAAACAAAGCTCTTCAATAAGTAGCCGTCCACCTGCACTAGTAAACTCCCCATTTCCGTTTAAATTAGAAAAGGATGTTTGTTGTTGCTGTTGGTGATGGTTACCATAAAATACACCTTCGATGGGGGGCATTTGGCAAAGAGGTAATAATTGTTGTTGATGTCCTGAAGAAGATTGGTGGTGGTGGTGATTATTTGTTAAGGGGCCTCCGGAATGTAAAATGCCGTGATGGTGAGGGAGTAAGTAGGGTTGTAAAGGTGTTGTTACGTGTAATGATGTCCTGTATGTTCAAAAGGGAAAATATTATTAGAAAAAGAAAATAATTCCTAGCTTTTTGGAAGTATTAATTTGTAACATTGAGGTGCGGTCACTTACGACTTTCGCCGAATTTGTGCTTTTTTTGGCAGTTAATTTAAAAAGCGAAAGGCAAAACACAAAAAACTTTAATTAGGAGTGGCTTCCCGTGAATGTTCCAAATTTTATTAATTTCGAATTCAAAAAAAATATAGAAAAAATTACGTCATATGTAGAGTAGGCGTTGTGATTGGCATAATAGGCGAGTATCCAACTGCTGAAGACTGATGATACATTGATGGGTGCAAAGGAGCTGTTGCATGTATCGCAGCTGAAGGAATCTCATTTTTGACATTTACAAGAGGTAATTGGTGGTGAATATTTGAAACATATTTGTTTGAGGTTGAAGGGGAAAATGATGAAGATGAGGGGAGTGGCAAGGGAGGCGAATTTAGTCCTGAGCTGCTTACACCGCTGCTGCTGGCACTTGAACTTGGGCCGATGCTGTAAATAAAAGGAAAATTTAAAATTTTATGGAAGCCCTAATAAAACGAAGAAATTAAACAATTAGACCTTTTCAGAATTAAAAATTTCGTGAAACAGAAATCCAACTTTTATTGCTAATTTTAGGTTAAGTTTCTGGAAACAATTAAAATAGCGGAAAATTTTAATCAAGTTGAAAGCTTAAGCCTAAATATTAATATCAAGTTTGAACTTAAGAATTAAGGAAAATTTTTAGGTATTTGTATTTCTCAAAAAAGTATAAGTTCAACCTGAAACTTAGATACGCCCTCGTTCTAAACTCAGCGCTCGATATATTATAACAATTTATATATATTACCTGTTACCGCCCACATTGTGTACAACAGCTACAGAAGGTGGAATGTTGTTTTTATTGTTTGAGACAGATGATTGTTGTTGTAAATGTGTGTGTGCATTATGAGCGGAGGTTATGGGCTAAACAAAGAAATAAAATTTTTTTACATGTTTTTTGTTGTTGTAAAAGTAAAAAAATTAGTTGAAGGCCATCAAAAGTATTTAATATTTTTTTAAATTTTTAATTCCTTTGTTTGTGTATGGGTGGTTTTAGGTTTTTTTATTGACCTTGAAAGTTTAAACTGACTGACACTTCAGATAATTACTAGTCTAATAACTCATGACTAGAAAGTAAATATCAGGTACAATTACTTGCGATAAATGATAAATGAAATATAGAAGAACAAGATGCCGGCATATTTTCGCAATTTTTGAATACTTGAGCTTTATATGTAAACCTTATAAGTCTAATGATGTTATCGTCTAGTGTCAAGCGAATTTTATGTAACCGTATCAGTTCTAAAACAAGAATTCACTCAACTCGACACATCCCATAATCATAGCATAAGCTACATTTTTCAAATTTGGTTTACTGTTTAGTGATAGTAGGAGAAAACTAATAATTAAGTCGATTTCGTTACAGATAAAAATTTCTCGTTAAAAAGAGAGTATCTTATAATGAAATACTTTTTAAAATAAAATTCAAAAATTAGGTAATTTAAAAAAACTTTCTTACATATAAGTGAAACGGCAATGGATTCATCATCATCGGAGCTATAGATGTTGAAGCTTCATGATTCTCCTCCAAAGGTTGGATTGAATTACCAAGAAGCATAGCAAGGCCTCCATTGTTATCTACGTTAGATAAATGTGTTGAGGCAGTAGAGGAACCAACTTTTAATGAATAATTAAACATTGTTTTAGGCATACATATTAAAGGAAGATGGGGACTTTTTTAAGGAAGACTTTTTTATAATTTTTATTTCAACTAACAAATTCCATTAGCTGAAGAATTTGTTGAGGACGTTGAAGAAAGTGTTGGTGATTGAAGATAAACATCAAAACCGGTCATTGAAGAAGGACAATGTTGGTGAGATGTTATGTTCGAGTTCATTTGTTCGTGCTGTTTTGGCAAACCTCCTAAATATGCAGCACTCGAATATTTTGAATTAATCTGTTGTTGTTGGTGAACTCTGAAAAATTTTAATTGAATATACTAGACGGACCTTACACTAATACATGTCCAATACTATATAAACCTTACTTTAACATGCTAGGTTTTTTCAATTTGTTTAGCCACAGGGTGGGGAAAGACAAACAAACTCGGTTCCACAAACAAACTCGGTTCCACTCAACTTAAAAAGTTGGGGGGGGGGGGGGGAGGGAGGGAGGCTGCATAGAAAAGTACAAAGAAAATACCCAAGAAACAATTAATACCTTGGACATCTTTATTTGTATAAGCGAAAGGCAACGAAAAAAAGAAGGGGTTGGGGTCATAAGAGCGCGGGGCCATTAGGATAAAGGCATGAGAGTTATTATTGCAAAATTTTATCTTTTTTGATAAGAAACTCACTGTTTTATAAGCTCGCGCCCTAATGGCCCAGTCCCAAAAAGAAGTACCCAATTAATTTTCATTTTTTTCACACTCAATTAAAAATTTGCATTATTCAAAAATTTAGAAAACAAAAAACAAAAAATATTTGCAAATATATTTAAATATTTTATGTGAAGAGGATTAGCTGAAGTGTATAGCGGCGGCATTGTTTTTGGAATGATATATTTTTAAATATTTCCCGCATTTTTATATAAAATAAAGGATTTGCGGCAAACTCAAACAAATTTATAAAGAATTACTATTATACAAAATAAATCTATACAAAATGTAAACTTTCCGTAACTCAACATTTATTTAAAATCCGGAAAAAAGCCCTATAATTGTTATTAGTGCCGGCGCCGGATCCGACTAGGCCTATTTTTCCTTTGTCTTGATCACAAAACCGGGTTATTTTGAGATTGCCGGATTGTTCCGGACAGATTAATTTTAAAAATCCGGTCGACTCCGGTTCAACTCTAGTTCCAAATCAATAATCAAGATCCGACAAATTTGCTATACCAGATTTTGAATTTTGCCAATTTTCCTACTAATAATAATAAATCTTTTCCAAGTTGTAGACTTTCCGGAAAAATTTTCAACCTTACGGAAATTAAACAAATTTAACAAATTACCCTGAATTTCCATATGTTGAAGCAACCTCCCTTTTAGCTCTCTTTGCTTTTACCCCACTAGAAAACGTTTCATTTGCATAAGGGTTCGAGCGGGTTACAGTAGTCTCATTATTTGAATTATTGTTTTCATAGAAATTCAGCCCATTTGCATAAATCATTAATTGTTGCTGGTGAGTATTTTGTTGGTTTGTAGTAGATGAACTACGTGTATTACTTTGCTGCAGGATTTTGGAACGTGCTGCTCTGTCCTGTTTGTAATAGACTCCTAGCTTGTTTCGACCTCCGCGCATTCGATCCTCACGTACGGCTAAATAGAGAATTTATATTTTTTGGACTTTTTTGTAATTTTTATGTAACTGTCGAGTTTTAAATGAATTAGATCTGAGAACAGATCACTATTATGAGAGCCTGAAATAGACATGAAATAGACATGGATATTAAATTAACGAGTATGAAAATTTGGGAAATCTACATAGGTCCGACAGTACTGTCTCTCTTCATATAAGATAGGCCTCAGTCTAAGTGCGAACTTGAAATTTTGTTAGCCACCGAGTAGGTGAGCTGCCTAAGGAAAAGGTTATGACTAGAGACCGGACCGATACGATATATCGATAAAAATATCGATATATCGATGTCCATATTATCGATAAACGATACCGATATTATCAAACGAAAAATTTTTCAATTTTTTCGATATTTATCGATAATCGATATTTTTCGATATCGATACCGATATATCGAACGATCACTCAAGTCCGGTCTCTAGTTATGACTAAATTATAAGTAGTATATACACGAGTTTTACTGTTTTTTTCAATTAAAAAATAGCTTTCATTTTACAAAACATGTATCATACACTTTAAAAATAATTTTTAAATTACTAAAAAATTTTTCTAGTATCTAAAATGCAAAAACTATAATAAGAAACAAAGTAAAAAAGAAAGCATAGCCGAAAGCAAAAAAAATACATTTAAAAAAGCGCAAAACCCTGAGGATCCCGACTAAGTGTAAATGGAAAAAAATTTTCTGTAAATAAAATCGAAAAAAATGTTGAAATAGTTACAACCAAAAGGTGTAAAAATATAACAACGTAAAATAAAATAAATGGAAAAAATACAGTTTTAAAAATAGCATTAAAAACTTTAAAACATTTGTTCTACAAATCTAAAAATAAAGTAAAATACCAAAAAAATAGTTGATACTCGACCAAAACTAAACTTATGAAAAAATAATTAAAAGCAAAAACATTTTATGTCTTTAACATAACCAAAAAATGTAAGATACACGTAATTTTACAATGAACAAAACTGCAAAAATTATCTTTGGTAAAAGATTAAAAACTATCCAATATAACACAAAAGACGCGATGTCTGTGCTAAAATATTTCTTGTCTAAAAATTTTATAAGTAAAAATTTCTAAAAACGTAAATATTATATAAATTGATCGAAACTATAAAGGCACATGACAAAGGAAGTGTAGTGATACCAAAGAGTAAGTAGTATTACATTAGGTGATGTGAAGGTAAAAATGTATTTGGCAAGAGCAAATAGGATTTGGTGGGACTCAAGATGATTTGGTGGACTAAAGGGGGATTTGGTGAGATAAAAAGGGATTTGGTGAATGTAATTTGGTTTACTAAGAACTTACGAGGATTATTATTGATCTAAGGGAATACGTATAGTTCAACGAGGGATTCAAGATATGCAAGAGACTAAGGGGATTCAAGATTAGCTTAAGAATTAAGGGCGACTTAAGAGTATCAATAAGTAGTAAAGGTGTTTGTTAATATTTGAAGAAATTAAGGCGTATTTGAGAGTATTTGAAATAACAAATGAGGATTTATGATAAGGGATTTTGAGGACATAAGAGTATTGAAGGATTACGATCGATTTAAGAGTAGGCGGAGGGTTTAAGGTGATTTTAAAAGTATTTGGATATTAAAGAGATCTAAATGGAGAGGGAAAGGACTAAAATGGACGTTCCACTATTAATTTGGATGGAACGATTGTCACGACTAATATTTATAAAACTACAAAAAACACAAAAATATAGTGATATATGTTCTTGAGCAATACTTAACAATTTATTCGCTCTACCACACATCTCTGACAATAAGCACACATCTTTGATAATAAAAATTGTAATATCTGAGGCGTAAATTTACACAGTACAAGTACGAATTTTGCTACAAACATCTAAATACGTGTTGAATTAGAGGATAACAGTTGTTAAATAAAAACAAACTATGGAAATTGAAGCAATAATTCAAAAAAATTGACCATTTAATTGGCCCAAAATTTTAAATATTTCGAAAACAATAAAAAAAGGGACCAGATAAGTGTGCAAAAAATATTTCGCAAGCATTCCAAACATTCACATTTAATTGGCCCAATATATTGTGCAACAACCTTACAAAAGGGAAGGATAATTGGGCAAAAAAATATTTCGCAAGCATTCCGAACATTCACAATTAATTGGCCCAATATATTGTGCAACAACCTTACAAAAGGGAAAGATAATTGGGCAAAAAATTATTTCGCAATCATTCCAAATATTCACAATTAATTGTTCAAATATATTTTGCAACAACCCTAAAAAAGGAGCAGATAATTGGGGGGAAAAATTATTTCGCAATAATCATTCCAAACATTCACAATTAATTGGCCCAATATATTTTGTAACAACCCTACAAAAAGGAGCAGATAAGTGGGCAAAAAAATTATTTCGCAATAATCATTCCAAACACGACTTTTAAGCGGCCCATTATATTTTGTAACAACAATACTAAAGGAGACATTGACTGGGCAAATAGTTTTTTAACAATAGTCAGACTAAACACGCCCATTTAATCGGGCCAAAGTATTTTGCAACCAAATATTTTGGTACATATAAAAGAAGAATATTTTCAGCGTTATGTTCATTTAATACAAAAATTCAACAATAACCTAAACGCCTATTTAAACTTCTATATTAACGATTTCAATTCTATCATATTTTTTCAACGTCCAATAATAGAAAATTTATTTTCTAAACATAGCATAAAGATGAGTAATCATTCCAGAAATTTTGGTGAATATTCAGTTAATCATTTTTACAAAGAAGATGCATCAGAGACTATTAACAGTACTAGATTCAAAATAGGAGTTTTCAGGTATAATAAAAATGTTTTTTAATTTAGGGATTTTTTAGAAACGTATTCACGGTTACAAACATAGAAGATGCGCCAGAAGGAAGTGACCAGCTTTTAGAAGATTTGATTGACTACTTCATTGCAAAAGCAGACAAATCATCAGTTTCAAAAGCAGAAAAATGCTCAATAATTATAAGAAGCGCGGTACTTGAGAAGCCAATACAAATTCCATACCGCGGACTAGCTCAAAATACACCACAAGTTGTTATGGAACAATTCGATTCTGTTGATCAAAGTGGTAAAATGATGGGAAGGCCGTCTCTATACAGTCAGCCAATCCACATAGAGGTATTGAATAAACTAGTAAATAAACCAATTTTTATTAAGATTGTTATGGGGCCGTCACACGAAGAGGCTTTAGAATTGATAGAAAAGGGCCAGGGGGGAAGCGGTAGAAAACGCCGAGAAATCATGCACGGAGTGGATAAAAACAATCTAATAGAGGTTAGTCACCTTTAAAAAATAATTTCTATTAATGTTAAGGTTCAAAATGAAAATCTTGGAGAACACTACAAATATCATTGCCTATTATTAGCTGTACAACTCACAATTCATTATGTCAACATGGCCAAGACACCGAAAGCAAATGATACATTTCACAGGCTTGTAAAAGGCAAAGGAGCAAAAGCTAAATTAAATCGCAGCATGTTGATTAAGAATATGCTTATAGAAATGAAGAGGCATGGAATCAGATATCCTACAAATTTACAATATTACAGCGTGGAAGAACATGTTCCATTAATACAAAAATATCTTAACGAAAAATTTCCTGGGGAATACAGGTTATCGATCTTTGGTGAAAATGGGCAAACCAGGCCTATATGGAAAGGATCTGACCGAGCGCAAAAAGATATTTGTATATACATAAACGAAGGTCATTACTACGGAATAAGGAAGCTTAATTCTCTTTTCGGCAAAAATATATATTATTGCTTGGACTGTGAAACTACCTACCAAAAAAAGAATGAGCAACGACAAGTATGTGCAGCAAAATGTCCACGTTGTTGTGGGATGGGTCCAGATTTTCCATGCAAAGAAATCGAAAATTTTGAATTAAAGTGCTTAAAATGTAATAACTTGTTCCGTAATCCAATATGTTACAAACGACATATAGATAAAGGAATATGCGAGATTTTTAAAAGGTTTATTAACTTTCTAATAAAAAAAATTAAAAATAGGTGCAAGGAATGCGGTCAAATATATCGTGTGCAAAATAAAGAGGACAATGAGGGACATGTATGTTTTGTCCGTTTCTGTTCTCTCTGCCGTTCCAGACATAGAAGGGACGAACAATGTTATGTACAACAAATTGTTCCGAAGCAAACACAATCTTATCTCATGGTAAAAATTGATAATATTATTAAGTATAAAATTTTTCAGGTTGTATACGATTTTGAATGTGAACTTATTACATCATCAAATATTACAAATGATAGTTCATCTTACGATGAAAATTATCAATTACATCATGTGAATTGTGTTTCGGTAATTTTAAATTATCCAACCCCTAAAATATAAAATAGGCAATGCTATTATGCGTGAAATGTATGCAAAATAATAACTGGAAAGAAGAATATACAGGATCATACAAAACATGTGGACAAAAAAGTAAAAGAATGAGAAGTTGGACCACAGCAAATTACAAGAACCCGTTGAGAGAATTTCTCGAATGGCTAATTTTCGGACTTGATAACAAGAGGACAGGCAGGACAATTGCAATTTCACATTATGGAGGGTTTGGACTGAATCATTTTTATTCTTATTTTTTCCAGACGTTATGATATGCATTTGCTGTTGGGTGAATTGATCAAACATTTCGGGATTGAACCAGATATAACAAGAACAGGAAACAAACTCTATGAAGTTCTCATTAAAAAGAAAGATGGAATTTATCCTTATATTTCTTTTCGTGATTCGTTTAATTGGATGATGCTCAAGCTGGAACAATTGCCGAAAGCTCTTGGCCTAGATATTGACGAAGGAGGAAAATCATTCTTTCCACACGGATGGAATTTTACCAAAAACATGGACGTTAAGCTGGGAGGACTGCCTGATAAAAAGTGTTATTATCCTGAGACAATGGGAAAACAAAGGAGGAAAGATTTTGAAGAATGGTATGATATGCACAAGGACGAGCCTTTTTTGTTATGCGAACAAATAGTCGAATATTGTGAGCAAGATGTACGCATACTTACACACGCGCTTGTTAAACTACAAAAACTATTCTTTGAACTTGCTACAGAACCATCAAAACGCGATGATATCCTTGCTTCTTCAATGACACTTGCTGGTGCATGTCTTCGCCATTTTTGTAGTTTATATAAAAATTTTATAAATATTATTTTATTTTAAGGCATAAACTATCTGAAAAGCAATCAGATAGGTATTATTCCAGACAACGGGTATCATAAAGATACAAACTATTCAGCAATCTCCATAAAATTTATTAAATGGCTTGAACATAAAACAGGCCGCCTAATTCAAAATAGACAAAGTGCAGAAGGCGAGTATAGAATTACTGTTTCAAATGGAAGTGTTTTACGACTTGATGGATTTATTAAAGAAAAGAATATAGCTATAGAGTTCCTAGGATGTGCATGGCATGGACATGAATGGTAAAATATTTTTAGTAAATTTATTCTTTAAATTTAGTCTTTATCGCCCTCATGAAATCTGTCTAAACGGTAAAACAGCACTCTATAATGACGACACTTTAAACGAACGCATTAATTTGTTAAACAACGAGAACATACGTACATACATATTTTGGGAATGCGAGGTTGTCAAGGCATTGGAAGATAATCCGCAAATGTCGCTTTTCTTTGATGAATTGCCTGACACAGGCCCTTTATTCCCACGAGATGCTTTTCACGGTTTTATTATTTTTTTAATTTTCTAAGTATGGAATATCTAGGTGGAAGAACAGGGCCATTATCACTTAAATGCAATCTTGAAGGTGATGGAGAAAATGAATATGAAATTTCATGCTATGATGTGGTTAGTCTATATCCAGCAGTTAATTTCTATGCGTTTTATCCCATAGGTGAGACTTGATAAATTCTTTAAATATAATTATTTAGGTCATCCAGAGTTATTGGATCTCAATCTTGACATAAATTGGACAAAACCTGAAGACCTGAGTCCTTATCGTGGAATATTTAAGTTATTCATTATTCCTCCTGACGACTTATATTTACCAGTGATTCCAGAAAGAATACACGGAAAATTGGTATGTTAATCTATGCAAAAGTTAAAATTTTTTTTAGATATTTCACCTATGTCATCAATGCGCAATAGAAATGGAGCCAGGTGTTGCTAAACGTAGAGAAAATAGGTATAGTGATGGAAGAAGATGGTGTCAACATGACGATAAACAGCGAGGTTTTGTTAGCACAACATGTTCGGTCGAACTTGAACTAGCCTTGAGCAGAGGGTATCGTGCAACAAAAGTATATAGCATCTATAATTGGGAAGAATGGTCTGATGAATTATTACGCCCATATGTTCAAGACATGATGCGGCTAAAAATAGAGGTTTTTAACATTAGTTTTGATATTCATACGTTTTAACTTAGGCAAGCGGTTGGCCTAGTAGTGTTTTGTCACCAGAAAATCTTGAACAGGAAGAAAGACTCAAAAAGGAGTTTATTGAGAAAAATCAAAACGAATATGGTATTACACTAGAGCCTTCAAAAATAGCAAGAAATGAAGGATTGCGTTATCTAGCCAAAACGTGCAATAATTCAATGTAAGAAAATTTAAAGATTAAAAGTAACTAATTTAGGTGGGGACGTTGGGCACTTCGCTGTAATTTAACTCAAGATTGCATCACAAGTTCTCCCATAAAACTTCATACAATTCTTAATGATCCTAAGCTGGAATTGGGTGCTATAGAGATGTTGACTCCAGATCTGTTCGCTGTACCTTATAAGAATCGTCGCGAATTTGTTCGACCACATGATAAGTACAACATTGTATTGGCACTTATTACAACAGCAACGGCAAGAGTGATGCTTTACGACTTTATGGAAAAAATTGTAAATGACAACGCATGTAAACTTCTATATACTGATACAGATAGTTGTTTCTTTGTACATAAGCGTAATAAGAAACCACCATTTCGTGTTGGGGATATGCTTGGAATGATGAGTCGTGAATATGAGGAATGGTCTATTATATCTTTTTATACTGGAGGATGCAAACAGGTTTTAAAATTAAACTTTTATTCCTAGTATTTTTCTTAGTATGCAATGAAAATGAAGCACCGTGAAACGGGTGAAATAAAATATATTGTAAAATGCCGTGGACTCTGGGAGCAAGTTGATACACCACTGGACTTTAATCAATTCCGAGTATTTTTAATTTCAATTTTAATTTCATAATTCATTCACAGAAAATGGTAGAAGCATATGGAGAGGAGCAAGATCCTGTGGTATTGCAACGAACACAGTTTCAACCGAACTGGCGCCAAGGACAAGTTACAAGTCGGACTCAAATAAGGTATTTGGTTTTTATTTCAATATATAATATTTATTTAGACGCTACACGCCAATTTATGATAAAGGACTTGTAGATGCAAATTTCGATTGTTATCCCTATGGATACAAAGGCGATCCCATTAATGATCCTACAAAGCAATTATAATTGTATGAAATTTTTCTCAGAATATGCTTTCTTAAATTTGTTTTATTTAATATAACTTGTATAAATTCTTGTCTTAGTTTTCTAATGAAATTTTATCCTAAATAATATAATCACAAAGGAGTAGGAAAAAAATATTAAAAAATAAAAATATTTAAAAAAGAATGCTGACTAGAGAATTAAAGCATACCCTGTTTTGTCCATTTAACTTATGTTATATATGGTAGTAAATCATTTTAAGGAAAATTTATTTTTTTCAAAATTTGCACAAAAAATAAATGTTGCTTTTTTGAAGAGAATTCTATAGAAACGAATAAGAGTCGCAAGAGTGGAATACAAATAATATTTAGGCTTTTCGATAAGGGTTTGTTAGATATAATTATGTTTTTAGTTATGCTTTCGGACATATGTTTTGCTTTCGGACATACATTTTTCATACATTATTCCAACTCAATAAAGGGTCTTGTGATACATTCAAAACGATTTAGAATAATAATAACATTAATCACACATAAATGACCGATAGATCATATATTTTAGCGAAAGTTATCTTAATAATTTGTTTTCGGCATTTTTTAGCAAAATATGAGGTTTTACTTTGGACGAATTTTGGTTTCAGATTACATAAAAATTCTCAAAATTTAAAGAAAAATTTTCAAAAATTTTAAATATCTCAATAGTTAACGTGCTAATGTTTTAATGGTATTAATTTTTAAGTTTATTAGTTTTAAAAATATAGTTTTGAAATATTTGTGTTAGTTGTTTTGGTAGTTCGCTAGTTTTGATTTTTGTTTTGTTTGTAACAAAACATTTTTTAATTTGTGCTTTGGCGAAACACCTTTGTTCTTTACGAAGCGTCAACAATTGTTTTAAAACAAACTGTTTAGATCATTCTTCTCTGCGTTAGATTTGTCTGACAAAAAAACTGCTAATAACTTATTGACATTAGACAACAATCATGGCATAAAGAATTTGGAAATAATTAAAAGAAATTAAAAGATAAGGAATTTTAGATAAGAGACCTAAAAATTGCTTCAAATGTGGGACCAACTCAGAATTTATACACTGATCAAGAATATAGCGTTAAACGTTTAAAATAACTAAAAAACTTTTTTTAAACTTTGTGACGAATTTTTAGTTTTTGCGAAGGAGAAAAGATTTGCTTAATGGTCAGATTCTTTTACACAATTTCAGGCTATTTCCCTATGGCATATCCAAATGAGAGGCATTAATAAGCAAAGATTGATTTTCTCCAATGTCAGAAAACATAAACTAACATTTATATCGATATTTTTCAGTGTTATCTAAAATTACAGTCCACATTCGGATCAATGTTTCAGAAATAAGGTGATTTTATGGGAATATGATGATTGAAATATCTGAAGTTGTACACACACCCAACGCACGAATAAAGCCTAATTAAACTTGTGGCGTAGATTGGCCATCTAAGGTAGAAAGTCAGATCATATGTACATATTAAGGAAAAATAGAGGGAATACGGTTTTTGGGGGGAGGAACAAAATAAGTAACCCCAGGAGTATGGACACACAACACCTGTAGGTTTTAAAATGAGAGCTTGGTATTTTAAAGTAGTTAACTTTTTTTAGTGCTTACAACAATTTGGTTCAAACCCTATAATTCACATTAATCATTCCTCCTTTTCTATATCATTAATTGCTTGAAGAAAATAAGTGCTATTGCCTTGTTCTCCACAAAAATGCGAGAAAGATTGTCCGCAAAGAGTCCGTAGGGATAAGTACCAAAAAATACTAGAATTATTTTATAAAAAATGATTTAAAAAAACTCTACAACATATTTTTAAAAGTTTTTAAAAAATTTTTAAATCCTTTCTAACAATTCAGAATATTTTTTTTTGTAAAAAAATTATTTTTGTAAAAAAATTTTTTGATAATTATTTTAGTAAAATACATAATTGCAGCGTCAATAATTGTTCATTCCGTGCAAAAATTTTAATATTTTATTTTTACTTAAAAAAGTAATTTTTAATAAAAATTATATTTTTTCAATATTTTATTTAATATAATAAAAATATTTTTATTTAAAATAAATAGAAATATTTTTAAATAAAATATTTTTATAAAAAATATTTACAAAATATAAAATATTTTTAACAAAATATCAGCACTTAGTTTTTACTAAGATTTTCACTTTATTGCAATTATTTTATTTTTGTAAAAAATTTTATTCAACATGCGATAATTGCTTTTTGGTCCTTCAATGCATGTAATTATTTGTTGATTTTTGTTAAATAAGAAAGGAAAATTTATTAATGTTTAAAAACTTTTTGAAAATTTTAATGATTAAAATAAGAATGCTTTAAAAAGAAAACAATTTTTTAAAGCATTCTTATTTTAATCATTAAAATTTTCAAAAAGTTTTTAAACATTAATAAATTTTCCTTTCTTATTTAACAAAAATCAACAAATAATTACATGCATTGAAGGACATGCGCAAAAAGCAATTATCGCATGTTGAATAAAATTTTTTACAAAAATAAAATAATTGCAATAAAGTGAAAATCTTAGTAAAAACTAAGTGCTGATATTTTGTTAAAAATATTTTATATTTTGTAAATATTTTTTATAAAAATATTTTATTTAAAAATATTTCTATTTATTTTAAATAAAAATATTTTTATTATATTAAATAAAATATTGAAAAAATATAATTTTTATTAAAAATTACATTTTTAAGTAAAAATAAAATATTAAAATTTTTGCACGGAATGAACAATTATTGACGCTGCAATTATGTATTTTACTAAAATAATTATCAAAAAATTTTTTTACAAAAATAATTTTTTTACAAAAAAAAATATTCTGAATTGTTAGAAAGGATTTAAAAATTTTTTAAAAACTTTTAAAAATATGTTGTAGAGTTTTTTTAAATCATTTTTTATAAAATAATTCTAGTATTTTTTGGTACTTATCCCTACGGACTCTTTGCGGACAATCTTTCTCGCATTTTTGTGGAGAACAAGGCAATAGCACTTATTTTCTTCAAGCAATTAATGATATAGAAAAGGAGGAATGATTAATGTGAATTATAGGGTTTGAACCAAATTGTTGTAAGCACTAAAAAAAGTTAACTACTTTAAAATACCAAGCTCTCATTTTAAAACCTACAGGTGTTGTGTGTCCATACTCCTGGGGTTACTTATTTTGTTCCTCCCCCCAAAAACCGTATTCCCTCTATTTTTCCTTAATATGTACATATGATCTGACTTTCTACCTTAGATGGCCAATCTACGCCACAAGTTTAATTAGGCTTTATTCGTGCGTTGGGTGTGTGTACAACTTCAGATATTTCAATCATCATATTCCCATAAAATCACCTTATTTCTGAAACATTGATCCGAATGTGGACTGTAATTTTAGATAACACTGAAAAATATCGATATAAATGTTAGTTTATGTTTTCTGACATTGGAGAAAATCAATCTTTGCTTATTAATGCCTCTCATTTGGATATGCCATAGGGAAATAGCCTGAAATTGTGTAAAAGAATCTGACCATTAAGCAAATCTTTTCTCCTTCGCAAAAACTAAAAATTCGTCACAAAGTTTAAAAAAAGTTTTTTAGTTATTTTAAACGTTTAACGCTATATTCTTGATCAGTGTATAAATTCTGAGTTGGTCCCACATTTGAAGCAATTTTTAGGTCTCTTATCTAAAATTCCTTATCTTTTAATTTCTTTTAATTATTTCCAAATTCTTTATGCCATGATTGTTGTCTAATGTCAATAAGTTATTAGCAGTTTTTTTGTCAGACAAATCTAACGCAGAGAAGAATGATCTAAACAGTTTGTTTTAAAACAATTGTTGACGCTTCGTAAAGAACAAAGGTTTTTCGCCAAAGCACAAATTAAAAAATGTTTTGTTACAAACAAAACAAAAATCAAAACTAGCGAACTACCAAAACAACTAACACAAATATTTCAAAACTATATTTTTAAAACTAATAAACTTAAAAATTAATACCATTAAAACATTAGCACGTTAACTATTGAGATATTTAAAATTTTTGAAAATTTTTCTTTAAATTTTGAGAATTTTTATGTAATCTGAAACCAAAATTCGTCCAAAGTAAAACCTCATATTTTGCTAAAAAATGCCGAAAACAAATTATTAAGATAACTTTCGCTAAAATATATGATCTATCGGTCATTTATGTGTGATTAATGTTATTATTATTCTAAATCGTTTTGAATGTATCACAAGACCCTTTATTGAGTTGGAATAATGTATGAAAAATGTATGTCCGAAAGCAAAACATATGTCCGAAAGCATAACTAAAAACATAATTATATCTAACAAACCCTTATCGAAAAGCCTAAATATTATTTGTATTCCACTCTTGCGACTCTTATTCGTTTCTATAGAATTCTCTTCAAAAAAGCAACATTTATTTTTTGTGCAAATTTTGAAAAAAATAAATTTTCCTTAAAATGATTTACTACCATATATAACATAAGTTAAATGGACAAAACAGGGTATGCTTTAATTCTCTAGTCAGCATTCTTTTTTAAATATTTTTATTTTTTAATATTTTTTTCCTACTCCTTTGTGATTATATTATTTAGGATAAAATTTCATTAGAAAACTAAGACAAGAATTTATACAAGTTATATTAAATAAAACAAATTTAAGAAAGCATATTCTGAGAAAAATTTCATACAATTATAATTGCTTTGTAGGATCATTAATGGGATCGCCTTTGTATCCATAGGGATAACAATCGAAATTTGCATCTACAAGTCCTTTATCATAAATTGGCGTGTAGCGTCTAAATAAATATTATATATTGAAATAAAAACCAAATACCTTATTTGAGTCCGACTTGTAACTTGTCCTTGGCGCCAGTTCGGTTGAAACTGTGTTCGTTGCAATACCACAGGATCTTGCTCCTCTCCATATGCTTCTACCATTTTCTGTGAATGAATTATGAAATTAAAATTGAAATTAAAAATACTCGGAATTGATTAAAGTCCAGTGGTGTATCAACTTGCTCCCAGAGTCCACGGCATTTTACAATATATTTTATTTCACCCGTTTCACGGTGCTTCATTTTCATTGCATACTAAGAAAAATACTAGGAATAAAAGTTTAATTTTAAAACCTGTTTGCATCCTCCAGTATAAAAAGATATAATAGACCATTCCTCATATTCACGACTCATCATTCCAAGCATATCCCCAACACGAAATGGTGGTTTCTTATTACGCTTATGTACAAAGAAACAACTATCTGTATCAGTATATAGAAGTTTACATGCGTTGTCATTTACAATTTTTTCCATAAAGTCGTAAAGCATCACTCTTGCCGTTGCTGTTGTAATAAGTGCCAATACAATGTTGTACTTATCATGTGGTCGAACAAATTCGCGACGATTCTTATAAGGTACAGCGAACAGATCTGGAGTCAACATCTCTATAGCACCCAATTCCAGCTTAGGATCATTAAGAATTGTATGAAGTTTTATGGGAGAACTTGTGATGCAATCTTGAGTTAAATTACAGCGAAGTGCCCAACGTCCCCACCTAAATTAGTTACTTTTAATCTTTAAATTTTCTTACATTGAATTATTGCACGTTTTGGCTAGATAACGCAATCCTTCATTTCTTGCTATTTTTGAAGGCTCTAGTGTAATACCATATTCGTTTTGATTTTTCTCAATAAACTCCTTTTTGAGTCTTTCTTCCTGTTCAAGATTTTCTGGTGACAAAACACTACTAGGCCAACCGCTTGCCTAAGTTAAAACGTATGAATATCAAAACTAATGTTAAAAACCTCTATTTTTAGCCGCATCATGTCTTGAACATATGGGCGTAATAATTCATCAGACCATTCTTCCCAATTATAGATGCTATATACTTTTGTTGCACGATACCCTCTGCTCAAGGCTAGTTCAAGTTCGACCGAACATGTTGTGCTAACAAAACCTCGCTGTTTATCGTCATGTTGACACCATCTTCTTCCATCACTATACCTATTTTCTCTACGTTTAGCAACACCTGGCTCCATTTCTATTGCGCATTGATGACATAGGTGAAATATCTAAAAAAAATTTTAACTTTTGCATAGATTAACATACCAATTTTCCGTGTATTCTTTCTGGAATCACTGGTAAATATAAGTCGTCAGGAGGAATAATGAATAACTTAAATATTCCACGATAAGGACTCAGGTCTTCAGGTTTTGTCCAATTTATGTCAAGATTGAGATCCAATAACTCTGGATGACCTAAATAATTATATTTAAAGAATTTATCAAGTCTCACCTATGGGATAAAACGCATAGAAATTAACTGCTGGATATAGACTAACCACATCATAGCATGAAATTTCATATTCATTTTCTCCATCACCTTCAAGATTGCATTTAAGTGATAATGGCCCTGTTCTTCCACCTAGATATTCCATACTTAGAAAATTAAAAAAATAATAAAACCGTGAAAAGCATCTCGTGGGAATAAAGGGCCTGTGTCAGGCAATTCATCAAAGAAAAGCGACATTTGCGGATTATCTTCCAATGCCTTGACAACCTCGCATTCCCAAAATATGTATGTACGTATGTTCTCGTTGTTTAACAAATTAATGCGTTCGTTTAAAGTGTCGTCATTATAGAGTGCTGTTTTACCGTTTAGACAGATTTCATGAGGGCGATAAAGACTAAATTTAAAGAATAAATTTACTAAAAATATTTTACCATTCATGTCCATGCCATGCACATCCTAGGAACTCTATAGCTATATTCTTTTCTTTAATAAATCCATCAAGTCGTAAAACACTTCCATTTGAAACAGTAATTCTATACTCGCCTTCTGCACTTTGTCTATTTTGAATTAGGCGGCCTGTTTTATGTTCAAGCCATTTAATAAATTTTATGGAGATTGCTGAATAGTTTGTATCTTTATGATACCCGTTGTCTGGAATAATACCTATCTGATTGCTTTTCAGATAGTTTATGCCTTAAAATAAAATAATATTTATAAAATTTTTATATAAACTACAAAAATGGCGAAGACATGCACCAGCAAGTGTCATTGAAGAAGCAAGGATATCATCGCGTTTTGATGGTTCTGTAGCAAGTTCAAAGAATAGTTTTTGTAGTTTAACAAGCGCGTGTGTAAGTATGCGTACATCTTGCTCACAATATTCGACTATTTGTTCGCATAACAAAAAAGGCTCGTCCTTGTGCATATCATACCATTCTTCAAAATCTTTCCTCCTTTGTTTTCCCATTGTCTCAGGATAATAACACTTTTTATCAGGCAGTCCTCCCAGCTTAACGTCCATGTTTTTGGTAAAATTCCATCCGTGTGGAAAGAATGATTTTCCTCCTTCGTCAATATCTAGGCCAAGAGCTTTCGGCAATTGTTCCAGCTTGAGCATCATCCAATTAAACGAATCACGAAAAGAAATATAAGGATAAATTCCATCTTTCTTTTTAATGAGAACTTCATAGAGTTTGTTTCCTGTTCTTGTTATATCTGGTTCAATCCCGAAATGTTTGATCAATTCACCCAACAGCAAATGCATATCATAACGTCTGGAAAAAATAAGAATAAAAATGATTCAGTCCAAACCCTCCATAATGTGAAATTGCAATTGTCCTGCCTGTCCTCTTGTTATCAAGTCCGAAAATTAGCCATTCGAGAAATTCTCTCAACGGGTTCTTGTAATTTGCTGTGGTCCAACTTCTCATTCTTTTACTTTTTGGTCCACATGTTTTGCATGATCCTGTATATTCTTCTTTCCAGTTATTATTTTGCATACATTTCACGCATAATAGCATTGCCTATTTTATATTTTAGGGGTTGGATAATTTAAAATTACCGAAACACAATTCACATGATGTAATTGATAATTTTCATCGTAAGATGAACTATCATTTGTAATATTTGATGATGTAATAAGTTCACATTCAAAATCGTATACAACCTGAAAAATTTTATACTTAATAATATTATCAATTTTTACCATGAGATAAGATTGTGTTTGCTTCGGAACAATTTGTTGTACATAACATTGTTCGTCCCTTCTATGTCTGGAACGGCAGAGAGAACAGAAACGGACAAAACATACATGTCCCTCATTGTCCTCTTTATTTTGCACACGATATATTTGACCGCATTCCTTGCACCTATTTTTAATTTTTTTTGATTAGAAAGTTAATAAACCTTTTAAAAATCTCGCATATTCCTTTATCTATATGTCGTTTGTAACATATTGGATTACGGAACAAGTTATTACATTTTAAGCACTTTAATTCAAAATTTTCGATTTCTTTGCATGGAAAATCTGGACCCATCCCACAACAACGTGGACATTTTGCTGCACATACTTGTCGGTGCTCATTCTTTTTTTGGTAGGTAGTTTCACAGTCCAAGCAATAATATATATTTTTGCCGAAAAGAGAATTAAGCTTCCTTATTCCGTAGTAATGACCTTCGTTTATGTATATACAAATATCTTTTTGCGCTCGGTCAGATCCTTTCCATATAGGCCTGGTTTGCCCATTTTCACCAAAGATCGATAACCTGTATTCCCCAGGAAATTTTTCGTTAAGATATTTTTGTATTAATGGAACATGTTCTTCCACGCTGTAATATTGTAAATTTGTAGGATATCTGATTCCATGCCTCTTCATTTCTATAAGCATATTCTTAATCAACATGCTGCGATTTAATTTAGCTTTTGCTCCTTTGCCTTTTACAAGCCTGTGAAATGTATCATTTGCTTTCGGTGTCTTGGCCATGTTGACATAATGAATTGTGAGTTGTACAGCTAATAATAGGCAATGATATTTGTAGTGTTCTCCAAGATTTTCATTTTGAACCTTAACATTAATAGAAATTATTTTTTAAAGGTGACTAACCTCTATTAGATTGTTTTTATCCACTCCGTGCATGATTTCTCGGCGTTTTCTACCGCTTCCCCCCTGGCCCTTTTCTATCAATTCTAAAGCCTCTTCGTGTGACGGCCCCATAACAATCTTAATAAAAATTGGTTTATTTACTAGTTTATTCAATACCTCTATGTGGATTGGCTGACTGTATAGAGACGGCCTTCCCATCATTTTACCACTTTGATCAACAGAATCGAATTGTTCCATAACAACTTGTGGTGTATTTTGAGCTAGTCCGCGGTATGGAATTTGTATTGGCTTCTCAAGTACCGCGCTTCTTATAATTATTGAGCATTTTTCTGCTTTTGAAACTGATGATTTGTCTGCTTTTGCAATGAAGTAGTCAATCAAATCTTCTAAAAGCTGGTCACTTCCTTCTGGCGCATCTTCTATGTTTGTAACCGTGAATACGTTTCTAAAAAATCCCTAAATTAAAAAACATTTTTATTATACCTGAAAACTCCTATTTTGAATCTAGTACTGTTAATAGTCTCTGATGCATCTTCTTTGTAAAAATGATTAACTGAATATTCACCAAAATTTCTGGAATGATTACTCATCTTTATGCTATGTTTAGAAAATAAATTTTCTATTATTGGACGTTGAAAAAATATGATAGAATTGAAATCGTTAATATAGAAGTTTAAATAGGCGTTTAGGTTATTGTTGAATTTTTGTATTAAATGAACATAACGCTGAAAATATTCTTCTTTTATATGTACCAAAATATTTGGTTGCAAAATACTTTGGCCCGATTAAATGGGCGTGTTTAGTCTGACTATTGTTAAAAAACTATTTGCCCAGTCAATGTCTCCTTTAGTATTGTTGTTACAAAATATAATGGGCCGCTTAAAAGTCGTGTTTGGAATGATTATTGCGAAATAATTTTTTTGCCCACTTATCTGCTCCTTTTTGTAGGGTTGTTACAAAATATATTGGGCCAATTAATTGTGAATGTTTGGAATGATTATTGCGAAATAATTTTTCCCCCCAATTATCTGCTCCTTTTTTTAGGGTTGTTGCAAAATATATTTGAACAATTAATTGTGAATATTTGGAATGATTGCGAAATAATTTTTTGCCCAATTATCTTTCCCTTTTGTAAGGTTGTTGCACAATATATTGGGCCAATTAATTGTGAATGTTCGGAATGCTTGCGAAATATTTTTTTGCCCAATTATCCTTCCCTTTTGTAAGGTTGTTGCACAATATATTGGGCCAATTAAATGTGAATGTTTGGAATGCTTGCGAAATATTTTTTGCACACTTATCTGGTCCCTTTTTTTATTGTTTTCGAAATATTTAAAATTTTGGGCCAATTAAATGGTCAATTTTTTTGAATTATTGCTTCAATTTCCATAGTTTGTTTTTATTTAACAACTGTTATCCTCTAATTCAACACGTATTTAGATGTTTGTAGCAAAATTCGTACTTGTACTGTGTAAATTTACGCCTCAGATATTACAATTTTTATTATCAAAGATGTGTGCTTATTGTCAGAGATGTGTGGTAGAGCGAATAAATTGTTAAGTATTGCTCAAGAACATATATCACTATATTTTTGTGTTTTTTGTAGTTTTATAAATATTAGTCGTGACAATCGTTCCATCCAAATTAATAGTGGAACGTCCATTTTAGTCCTTTCCCTCTCCATTTAGATCTCTTTAATATCCAAATACTTTTAAAATCACCTTAAACCCTCCGCCTACTCTTAAATCGATCGTAATCCTTCAATACTCTTATGTCCTCAAAATCCCTTATCATAAATCCTCATTTGTTATTTCAAATACTCTCAAATACGCCTTAATTTCTTCAAATATTAACAAACACCTTTACTACTTATTGATACTCTTAAGTCGCCCTTAATTCTTAAGCTAATCTTGAATCCCCTTAGTCTCTTGCATATCTTGAATCCCTCGTTGAACTATACGTATTCCCTTAGATCAATAATAATCCTCGTAAGTTCTTAGTAAACCAAATTACATTCACCAAATCCCTTTTTATCTCACCAAATCCCCCTTTAGTCCACCAAATCATCTTGAGTCCCACCAAATCCTATTTGCTCTTGCCAAATACATTTTTACCTTCACATCACCTAATGTAATACTACTTACTCTTTGGTATCACTACACTTCCTTTGTCATGTGCCTTTATAGTTTCGATCAATTTATATAATATTTACGTTTTTAGAAATTTTTACTTATAAAATTTTTAGACAAGAAATATTTTAGCACAGACATCGCGTCTTTTGTGTTATATTGGATAGTTTTTAATCTTTTACCAAAGATAATTTTTGCAGTTTTGTTCATTGTAAAATTACGTGTATCTTACATTTTTTGGTTATGTTAAAGACATAAAATGTTTTTGCTTTTAATTATTTTTTCATAAGTTTAGTTTTGGTCGAGTATCAACTATTTTTTTGGTATTTTACTTTATTTTTAGATTTGTAGAACAAATGTTTTAAAGTTTTTAATGCTATTTTTAAAACTGTATTTTTTCCATTTATTTTATTTTACGTTGTTATATTTTTACACCTTTTGGTTGTAACTATTTCAACATTTTTTTCGATTTTATTTACAGAAAATTTTTTTCCATTTACACTTAGTCGGGATCCTCAGGGTTTTGCGCTTTTTTAAATGTATTTTTTTTGCTTTCGGCTATGCTTTCTTTTTTACTTTGTTTCTTATTATAGTTTTTGCATTTTAGATACTAGAAAAATTTTTTAGTAATTTAAAAATTATTTTTAAAGTGTATGATACATGTTTTGTAAAATGAAAGCTATTTTTTAATTGAAAAAAACAGTAAAACTCGTGTATATACTACTATTATAAGTTTTTAATTCAATTTCTAATTTTATATTTTTAAAACAATAAATTTTTTTCCATTATCTTTCCCTCTCTCCATTAAAAAATAATAATTTTTTTTCAAACAATCCTTCCCTTTTTTCCACTCAAATTCCAAAACTACCCATTTCATTTTCCATTATACTTTTTTGTTCATCCCTTAAATATACTTGGCGGAATGGTTTTTGTGTATTATATACATGCCTTTCTATTTTTTTAGTGAAAGGATATGGCCGCTCGGATGCGCGCCCTCTAATTAGTTGAACAAGTAGGGGAGAGAATTCACACACTAATAATAACAAATAATAACCTTTCCTCTTTTTCCCACTCAAAAAGAGCAGTCCAAAAGCTGGAACAAAAAAGGGTTGAGAACTATCAAAATTATTAAAATAAATGGAAAATAGAGTAGGAAATTGGAAATTAAGTTGAGAAAATAGGATCGAGACAGGAAGATAGGCAGAACTCAAATGGACTTTTAAGCATCCGCTTCCTTCTTGAACTATCAATTTTATTCGAGAAATCAAGTTTAAGCTAGAAAAATTTTGAAAACTAGAGTATTTTCTCTCCTCTATCCTTGAATAATCATATCCGTCCGAACTCGGACGGATATAAACATGTAGACCTTTTAGTTTTTCAGAAAATTTGTTTAAAGAATCACTCTATACAAAATCTTCAGAATTAAAAATGGAACTTAAAAGGCATTCCTTATAAGATTTCTTATCAATTATTCTTTACCTAGTCCAAATTCAACATATACATAAATTTCATATGAATATAAGACTCATTCCCTTAGTTAAAAAAATAAAACAATTTCCTGCCCATCCCTCTTTTAATAATTTTTTTTATATTTTTACAATATATTCCTTCATTTCGCCCCACTTGCGCCCTCTCATCCCCCCTTTCACTATACTGTCCATTGTTCATGCAAAATGGCCGGTCACCAACTTTCACTGTACACATAAATGGTACTTTTGTCAAGTAGAAATTTTTATAAAAAATCACGGCTGAAATGAAAGGGTTAAAAATTGAGTGAGAAAAATAGAGATGATAATAGATAGGGATGAAAAAGTAGGAAGAAAAAGAACTTTAAAAGCTTCCTTCCGCATGGCAATTAGAGCCAAGAGTTTTTTTTGTTTAGTTGCTTTGGCGGAATTTTATTTTTCGAGAAGTCCATATATACAAAAAAATTCTGCCGCAAATATTAAAAGAAATTATTTTAGTGTGAAAAATAAAGGGAAAAATAAAAAGAATAGGTAAATGCTCCGGAAAGATGAAACTTTTAAAAGGTTATAATCGTTAAGAAAAATTTTTTGTAAATTGTTTCCGTAAAGTTTGTTATATTAGTAGAATTGTTTGTTTAATTTATGGTTACAAAATGGGTAAAATTCTGGAAAGTTAATTCTAAATTTTAAGCTATTTAGAAAGAAATATAAGCTATAAATTATTCCGGAATGTCTAATATGTGCATAGGTATATTCTAATAATCGTTTCCGGAAGGAAGAAATAATTATATAAAAAATATACAAAGAAGCTTTTAGGTGGTTACTTATTTAATTATATTCCGAAACTTAGTTTCCGAAAATCCAGTTATATTAGATATTTTCGGAAAGTTCGGAAGTTTTAAAAATTTTTATTTTTTTCAGAAATATATTAAAATAGATCTTTCCGGAAATCTGATAAAAATTGTATCTAGATAATCTATTCAGGAAGATTCACTTAATGGAAAAATTTTCAGAAAATTTAATATATTCAAAACTCACAGGAATGTCAATTATAATTAGGTATATATTGAAAACTTATTTTCTGTAAAATATAGTATACTCTGATATTTCCGAAAGTTCTTCCGGAAAGTAGAGTAAATATTTATTTTTTCCGCAAATATATTCAAACGATTTCATATAAAATCTATCACGAAATCCTTAGCTTTCAGGTAAGTCTAATTCCTCTATTCTACATATAAGCCAAGTTTTAATTATTTTACATTCTTAAACTACATATTCTTCTTCCCATATTTCGCGCTCTGCAGGAGATAAATCTTTTTTTAGTTGTTGACCTTTCCCTGCTTATCCGGCCGTAACAATAAATTGTTGAAACCTTTTCATTTGTAAATTTCCCAAATAATTTATTTATTTTATTTTTATTTCCCACCTCGCTTTTAATTTAAATTTTTTTATTTCTTTTCTTGTTACTTTTCTTTTATTGTTTTCTTTAAGTATTCATGTATTGTCAATCATTTTCAATCTTTTTTTTTGTGAAACAATGAAAAATAAATTGTCAATGAATGGAATAAAAATATTTGTAAAAATAACCATATTTTTAAGAATAGAGAGAAAATTGGTTTACAAATAGATTAGTTAAAGAATAAATTATAATCGAGAGGGGGAAAGTTGTACAATTATTGAAGAGAGTTGTGGGAGAAAAACCTAAAAGTAAAGCCAGTGGGAGGAAGGGATGTCACAGGTTACCCGGAAGTCGATCTTTTTCTCAGGCATACGAGATTTTCTGGGTAAATTTTTTCCATAAAAGGAAGAAAGCTGGACTATTGACCTTTCAAAATTCTCAAACTTTTCGCTTGAAAAAATTTTGAGGGATATCGAGGATTTGGCGAAATTAAGCAGATTTAGGCTGAATTCAAATTCTTAATACCCCTACCCAAAAAACTTTGTTCTCATTATGTAACATCGCTGGTAGGAGGTTAAATGCTTCCGGAAAATTAGCGATTTTACATATAATTAAAGAAACGAAAAGTAAGTATGAGTTAAATAGGAGCAGGATATAAGTAGAGAAATTTGCTAGTCGGCAAAAAAATAATTTAAAAAACAAAAATTAATTTTTGTTGGCCCACTAATTAGTTTACAGAAACGAAATAAGATACTTAGAAAGAAGATAAAAGAATTCCAGAAAAGAAAATTGAGTCTCTACTATGCGGCAAAAAGTACAATTGAAAAATTATAATATACAAATATATTCTACAATAATAATTTTGTGAAAACAAAAATATTTTTTTCAAAATAAATTGGGTAAATAATAATTTAAAAAAAGGAAATAATTACACAATATTTCCTTTAAAATAATCATCCCTCAGATCAGGTTTTGTATCGAAAAAGGGACCGGGCATCGAGTAATCCCTCGTATCCCTGTTATCTATTCCCTTAAAGATTCCTTCAAAATTTTTTTTCTCTAAATTAATTTCCCATAAAATATAAAAAACATTTAAATATATTTTTATAGCAAAAAACAATTCTCTTTAAATTAATTTCCCATAAAATATACGAAACATTTATTTTTATAGCAAAAAACAATTTAAATTAAATTAAAAAAAGAGAGGGTATTTATTTGAAATTTACCGATAAACGTTCTCCCTTCCATGTTTATTTTCCCAATTTTTATGTGGAGGCATTTTCTTATTTCCAAAAAATTTTTCTTTTTTTTTCCTTTTACTCCCGAAAATGTCTCGGGACTTTTTAGAGGAAAAATAAAAGTAATTTTTGTTTAACAGATCTATTGGGTTGATAAAATTATTTTTATTTATTTTTGTAAACGTTTATGGCTAGAAGAGAGCGGCTAAAAGACTTGTCATATCAATCTTAAATTGCGCAAGAAAAGGGAGAAAAGCGCTCTCGATCGGAAAAAATATATTGAGAAGGAAAGGTAACTATTAATTAAATGAAACATAAAGTGGATTTTTAGAGAGACTTTTTGCAGATAAAAATGAGATTGATAAATAGAGCAAGAATATAAGTAATCTCTCGTTAACCAAGATTTTTGTTTCAGATCACGCCTCGTTCTGGTCTTTATTCGGGAATACTCGTGGTGTATTCAACTATCCCTGTGGCAATGTTCAGGAGACTTGTATGAACGCAAATTTTAATAAATTTAGGGCAAGGTGGCCAAGAGATAGCCAGCCAAATTTGTTCGAATATAACTTTTCTTAGAAGATACGAATATATCATCTTCTGATCACTCATTAAAAATGTAGTAAGACTAAGTAAGAATATTTAGTGGCGTTTTTCACATTCACCCTTAAACTAAACTTGATCCATGATCCATCCGAAAAATCAAAAAATAGTCGAATCTCGATATCATATCTTTCACATAAACGTCTTCTCATTCTGTTATAAATGAGAAAACGTCGAGATCCGACAGTAAAAAGAAGTTAAAAATATCTTTTAAAATATTTTTGCCATCTAATTTAAAAAACAAAAATTTTTTTCATTTAATAAAACTCATAAATCGACCAAAATCATCCATCAAAAAATAATACTATTAAAAATATTTTTAATATTTAGCCATTAAGTTGCATAATTTAAGGGAGGTTGATGCATGAGGAAAAGAGAGGAAATTATTGGGTATAAAATAAAAAAATACAACTTTTGGTTATCGAGAATCTTGATATTATATTTAATAATTTTTATAGATTTATGGGCAGAATTTTTGTAAAATAAAATGATGGGAATCAGACTTCATCTACCCCTTTCCTATAGACAATCACGAAACAAATTTTCGGTGTATCCCTGATGGGGAGGATTTTAGCAAAGAGGCTCTAGTTCAAAGAGGAGCTTTATTTTATAAAATAAAGTAAATCCGAAAAGTATAAACTGGAGACAGATCGGATATCTTAAAGGTGGTAGCTTCTCTCTAGGTACAACTGTTAGAATTATCAAAAAATGGGGAGTTATGGTACTTCTGCGCTGTAATTGAGAAAAGCCAGTCCAGCGAGTTTCACAAAGGAAACTCAGACTAAACGGACTAAGGTATCGAAAAGTTCATAGTCTGTTAGACAGACAGCTTTCGTCCTAAAATCTTTTTGCAAAATACCAAAGAAATCCAAAATTTAAATAAATTTATTTTATTGCTATTCTTTCCCATTTTCCCCTTCCCTTTCAAACTTTCCCTCATTAAATTACATAAAAATAACCCCTCTCTAAAAATAAAATTAAAATCCTTTCAAATTTTTTTCTCTCTTCACAAAAATTTTTTTCATCTCCCGCACTCTTTTTTTTAATTTTATATAAATTTTGGAGTGGATACTAGCTTTAAATGCCGACAGAAAATGATTGCGACATTGTTTAGCAGAGAGGAGAGGAAAGAGAAAATACAGGAATAATTCGCTAAAATTGAAAACAAGTTTTTGCTTTCACAGATTTTCTGGGTTTAAATAAAAACTGCTTTAGAAAATTATATAATAAAAAATGTGAAGGAGGGAGGAGAGGGTTGTTTAAATACTGATTTTAAAAATCAGAATTATTGAAAAATACAAAAGAAAAATACTAAATAAAATTAAAATACAAGAGTAAACAGAAATCAGAATTTTGAAAATACAAATAGCAGAATTATTAAAAATCAGAATTTGTAGAAAATACGCGAGAGGAAGAAGTAATAAAAATCAGAATTAGTTAAAATAAAAATACAAAATCAGAACAAATTTAAATTAGAATAAATAAAAATCAGAATTAATAAAATACAAAAAAAAATCGTTTATTTTTGTATTTTCAATAATTCTGATTTTAACTAGTCTAGATTATTATTAATTCTGATTTCTTTTAATTCTTATTTTTTATTACTGTTTCCCCTATGTATGTAGTATTTCTACATATTCTGATTTTAATAATTATAAAAAATATCACGAAATATGCGTTATTCAGTCCATTAAATAAAATAATTTTTCATTGCCTCTACCTTTTAAATACCTACAGATTTTATTTTAAAAAATAATAAATTGATTAATCTTTTTGAAGGTAAAAGATCGTAAGGGGAGATTTGACTGAGGAAATAAAATAATAAAAACAAAAATTTTTCAAAAAAATTAATGAAGGAAGAGGAGTCTAAAGATGAACAAGGATAAAAAATTAAAAAATTGAAAGCGAAAAAATATAAAAATTAATTTCCAAAGGTAAAAGAAAGGGGGATATTTTAATGAACGAATAAAATTTTTTCAGGGGGATATTTTAATGAACGAATAAAATTTTTTCAATTTTTTAATTAAAAAAAAGGAAAATTAATTAGTGAACATTGGGAAAGGTTGGAGAAAAATATTCATAATGACCCTAATTAGAATTAAATTTTTTTCCAATTTTAAGGTTACAGAATATAATATTTTAATTAAATTTTAATGAAAGTTTAAAAATTATTGAAATTTTTTATTTGATTTTTTTGAAAAATCAAATAGAAAAAAATTTTTAAAATAAAAAACTAACCACAAGTCCTCATCCCCCTCACCAAACATTTTTGAAATCGACAATGAGGACAGCGTTTTCTATTGCTCTTCTCTACAGTACAATTTTTATTGCCAGAACAGGTGTAGTGTTTTTTGTTTTGAACGGTTCTTTTGAAAAAACCCTTTAAAAATAATAAAAAATTTTTAAAAATTTTTAATTTATTTTAAATAACATAATTCTTCTATCTTATAAAAATTTCCATGGCATAGACATAATATCGTGGAAAGCAGAATAAATAGTCCATATACTGGGAATTCCCCATAAATCCTGATATGATATCTGAACCAAAAATTTCCAGATATTCCGCATTGTTGGATCCGGATACGCCAACCCTAACTCTAAAGTTCAGACACCCAAAGTTTCTTGAATGGCGTTGAAATGTTCGGACGACTACCTAGCCTAAACCGCGATTCTAAAACATAAAATCCTTAAATCTCCAAATATCCACATATTTTCAAAATGCTTTAGGCAAAACAAACAAAAAACAAATAAACACTTAATTACAATTATAATCCAATTTTTACATTTCCGTACATTCCCTCTACAGTCCCTTCTACCCCCCCCCCCCTTACTTCGCCTAAGGGAAAATAAAAAGAAGGAAGGAACACGCGTTTCCTCCTCTTCTCACTTATTCCACAAAAAAATTTTCATGTTCACACACCAATTAAATAAAAACAATTAATTGGCTGGCCAAGGATTAGGAAAAAATTATAATCCTTGAAGATGAAGATGAGAGAGAGAAGAGGTTACTACTAAAATATTATTGTAAATAAATATTCTAATTAATTTAAGAGAGAGAAAAGAGTAGAGAAAATAATGGAAATTGGAAAGGGGAGAAATGGTAAAGGAAATTTTTAAGAAATTTTTCTGTAGGAAAAAATTATTTTTGCAGGTATTTATTTATAGGAAGGAGTGAATATAGATTGGATTTTCGACATCAGATTCCAGAATCATGGCAAAACTGGTGCGATTGGAAAATATTTGTCGGGTAACTCTTGTCTCCCTCTTGTGTCACACACTCTCCCCCACACCAAATTAACAAAAATAGATTACAAAAATAAAAATCACCTTGCAGGATTCACAAGTTAAAAGACCATAATGATACCCAGAAACCTATAAAATTTAAATAAATTGAAGCATTTATATTTTGAATTTTAAATTACTTCGAATTTGTGCGCATTAGGAGGGAGTATTTAGGTATTTTTTGTGGATTACTTAAAATTCAACAAGTAAAGGAAAGGGAGAGGGAACTCTTTTACCAATAGGTGTCTCGAAATGCCCTTGGAATGGTCAAAATATTTTTGGGTAAAAAAGGGGTGGGAATTTTAAAGTCCCGAAGTCTCACCGCCTTCCAAGGTCAGGGAATAAACTCAATAAATATTCAAAAATTAAAATACTTTATCATTGCAAATAGGACAATTCCCGAGATCTTGTTGTAAATTAGAGGAAGAAGAAGATGATTGTTGTTGTTGTGGATGGACAAAAGGATGCTGTAGGTGTGTATTGCAAGGGGTGGAAGGGAGGGAAGAAAAACGGCCAATGTTTTCATGTTCTGAATTTATTTTTAAATTATTTCTACTAGAGACAGGACTGGGAGGGTAAAACGAGAATAGAGATGGAGTTTCGAAATTAATCTGGTCTTAAAAATAAGTAAATAGGCTGAAATTGGGGATTTATGTTCTGCGGTTCTCAAAAGGCCCGTAGGAATTTTTGAATTCTCAAATAATTTTGAAAATTTTGAAATATTTAGATGTTTTTAAAAATTTTTGAAAAATTTAAAAGAAATTCTTAAAAATTTTAAAATTTTTTATGAGTTAAAATTATAAAGAGTTTAAGCTCACATAACCCCAAAATAAAGGGTTAAAAATATTTTTTAAGCTTCTTCAACCTAAATTTTGCTGTCTAGCCATATTAAATGCCTGGTTTAAATAATTATTATTATTATTGTCATCATTTCCATCATTAGCATCTGTCGGAAATTGAAGAAATGAAGAAACGATTTGTTGTTGTTGCTCGTTTGTTGTTGTTTTAGTCGCTTCACTTTCCCCTCCATTAAATGGGTTTATCTGGAAAGGAAAAAATATTTTTTTTAATTTATATGGGAAATGTAAAATATTGAGTTTCTGAAATTTTTGGAGACTTTGAAAAAAATTTTTTTAATATTTTTTTAAAAAAATCGAATTTCCACACCTTAACACTATTCGACCCTATTAACCTCCCAATATTTTGTTGCTGTTCATTATTCCCATAAATATTAATATTATAAGGGGGAGAACAGTTTGTTGGGGTAGAACAACTGCTTATAGGGGAAATATTTATATTTAAATGTTTTTGTCCAGAATTTTGGTGTATTTGGCTTTGATTAATTAAATTATTATTGCACTTTGTTGTTGTTTTTGTATTGGACAAATTAAATTTATTTTGTTCTTGTTGAATGGGGAGTTTTTGGTATATTAAACATTGTGGGGGCGAAGATGAAAGAATCTCTGTTTTTAACAATAATTGGTTGGAATCCCCATCTTGGCTACTATTCTCGAATGGCATTCAAATGAAGAAAGGGAGAGAAAGTATTTCTGAAATTTTAAAAGTATATTTTGAATTAATTTATGAAGGATATTTTGAAAAATGAGAAAAATTAGGAAGAAAGTATAAGTAGGATTTGGAGGTCGATTCAGTTCTAGATCATACTTGTGGATTCAGTTCTAGCTATTTTTCAATGAATATCGGATAGAAAATTAAATAAGCTATAAAATGTTATTAGAAGCAAAATTTTAGACAAAGGGATAAAAAGTTAGGGCCGAAAAACTAGTAATAAGTGGTGTTTTATAAGGGAAATGTTGGTTTGTTGACCATAAAATTTTTTCTAAAAATTTAAAGATAAATTTCTTTTGTTATTTTGTAGCCTATTTATTGCTTTATCCGAATATATAAATAACTTAATGAAAGGTTAATTTGTTAAAAAATGATAAACGATAAAATAAGGAGACCTTGAGTGATTTTTAAGGGAGGACTTATTTAATTTGTTTAATTAAATTTAATTTTAAAAATCCAAATTTTAAATAAATAAAGCAAGAATATGTGGGGATATGCTGAAAATGAAAGGGAAAACTGAGTGAAGCTTGTAGAAGGCATGGAAAAAGGGGTGGGGTGAAAATGAGTGCTGCGCGGAGTAAAAAAAAGGGGGAGGAGAGTGGACAACGGCCATTAGTTGAGAGAATATTTTCCTTCTTTTTTTAAACTTTTTTTATTTCCTGTTTTTGTAAGATTTTTTATTGGGGGGGGGGGTGTCTGATTATTAAAAAAAATATTTAATTAAATTTTTAATGCAAACATATTTTTATTAAAAAATTGCTGGCGATTTTTGTAGACGATTTTTTGTCAAAATTGAATATAAAATTTTGCTGATCAACTCAGCCATCGAGTTGAGTCATTACTAACAGAGTAAAATTCAATGAAACCTTGCTATATGATACTATCGGCCTTTATAGACACCCCTAGTCTAGATCCACCTATATTTAAGTATTTTTTAAAATTTTGTTTGCCAGTGGGTGGGCGAACTGCATAAGAAATTACCTCTATTTAACATCCACCTGATTTTAAGAGACAATCTTACAGTATAAGATGGTACTTAACAGTGAGGTCTTACTGTAATGTTAATTTATTGGACATAACTTAATAACATTTTTCTCTTATTTTCTTCAATTAAAGGATAACTATCAGTTAATTAGCCTTAAAATCTGTTTATTAATTCCTTATATATTGGCCGACTCAAAAATTCTTTCATTCATTAATCTGCTTTATTTCTCTCTATTTTTTATTTTTTTACTGTCACTTTCATTTTCACATCAATTTTTTGCGCACAAAAAAATAGAAAAAAGTAGATGATCATAGAGGTATTTTTAAAAAAAATGTCGCGACAATAAAACAACAATAAAAGAAAAACAACAACAACAACAATTTTTTCAAAGAAACTTTTTTTCATTGTGAAAAGTAACTGGTTTTCAAGTTTTTTCGAACACCTAAAAACATGTTTTCGTTGTTTGCGCATCCTGTGTTCAGTACTTGGACTGGGTTGGGATTTTGAGTTATAACTTTAGAACAGATGAAGCTATTTTAGTGTTTTTGGTATCATTCGATAGAAAATTAAATTTGCTATCAGATAAAATTTGAAATTAAATTTTGGTTTGAAAAATAAAAATAGTTATGGCAAGAAGACCTTTCGTATACATTACTAGGACTGTGTTAGGATTTTGTCTTATAAATCTACAAATAATTAACTAATTTGAGAGCTTTTGGTGTCATTCGATAAAGAATTAAATTTGCTATAAGATAAAATAAGAAGTTAAATTTTATTTAGTAAAACAAAAAATTTAGTATAACAGCCGAACTTGCTTACCTCTTGATCAGTAATAGGACCGTGTTAGACTTTAGTTTTTAACTTTATAAAAGATTAACCAATATACGAAATTTTGGTATATTTTGATAAAGGATTAAATGTTCCTCAGCTAAATAAAATGTAGAGTTAATTGAGAAATGATTGAGAAATCTAATTGAGAAATCAAAATCTACAAAACATCCAAACATAAATTTTCGATCACAACTTTCAAATAAATAAATCTATAGTTGAGTTTCTAGTCTATTTTATAGAAAATTAAATTCCCTATCGAATGATGCCAAAAGATTAAAAAAATTATTCATTATATCTAGAGTTATAAGGCCTAGACGCATCTATGGTCATCTTCCACAGCTCTCCCTCTCACGCTTCCATGCATTCGCGCAACCAATCACCCCAACATTTTCTTCTATTATTTTCTTTCTTTTTTATTCTATTTTCTCTCTTTTTTTAACACAATCATCAATTTTTTTATATTTTTTTCTCTAAAAAATATTTCCCAATTTTCGCCTCATATTATTTTTTGCGCATTTTCATTTGGTGAACACTTTTTTTTTCTAAAATTTTTTGCGAACGCTCTATTAGAAAAAAATTAAAAAAAAAGTTTTGTGCATGGGCCAGCGGGTAGCAAGCAACCAAGCAACCCCCAGCCGGTGGCCATCTCTCTCTTTGTACACAACTTTTAGTAAAATAGCTAATTGCGCAGGAATGAATGGTAGAGGCAGGCACCTTTCTCTCTCTCTTTAATGGGGAGAAAGTTGTAATAAAAAAGTAAAATGAAAGTTGAAATGAGGAAAAAGATGATATGTGATGGAAAATAAATGGACAGGGCAAAAAATAAATAGAAATTGAGATTACTATCTAATTTATTAAAATTTTGGAAGAAGAGAAATCAGTTTCCATGCCTTTATCCACATACATACAGTTGAACTTCTTCTCTCACAAGATAGTTCGCCGTTTCCAACAAATTAGCCTTCGAGATCGAATTTAGCAGATTTTGAAGGAGGGTATGTGAGGCAGGTCAAATAAGTCTAAAACAAAACTCCAAAGGGACTGATATTAGTCAGAGAGTGCTAAGTTTGAAATAGGATGTGAGCTTCAAAGGACGGACTAGCATAAATAGGAATGGTTTTTCCGAATCTAAAAAAATTCGGATATTCAAAATTTTCGTATCGGGGATACGGATATCTTCCAAACTCTAATCATAACGGCACGATTCAAGGATTGTTTTTAAATAGTTAGAAGATTTGAGATACTCTAACCAACATTCAGACAAATTTAATCCAAACTAAAAAAATTCATCGAGAATCCCTAGTATGTATTATAAATATTTAATTAAATTTAAATTGACGTCATTAAATGCCCTAAAATTTATTTCTTCTGACCGGCCATACCTATATGCTTCCAATTTCTTTAATATAGCTCCTCTCCCATTCCACGGATGCTTAACGCTCTGCGCACAATCACACATACTTCTCCAAATTTTTAACCCTTCCTTCCCGTCATTTACCAATTCCATCAGTGGCCCTTGATGGACAGTATATTTTTGTGTGTGGAAGTAGCGCACAGCCAGGTACGGACAGGCACGGAACTCGTTTTTGTGCAAGTATTAAAAAAAGGAGAAAAGAAGTTTTTGTAGGGTCCGAGAGAGAGCCACATGCATTTTGTTGCGTGTGAGAGGGAGAAGAAATGAATGAATAATCATCGGCTGGTTGCGCTTACAGGCCAAAAGTATAGCAAATGTTGTGATCTAATGAAAGGTAGCATTAAATAAACTTGTATAACTCAAGAAGGGATAATCTGCTGGAAATGATAAAGATATCATTGGAAAGAGAATTAAATTTCTTCAGAAAGCATTTAAAATCAAAGATTTAGATTAAAATATTATAGATAAAAACTTTGTTAAAATTAATAATTTTTCGAATGTTTCAATGCGAGGTATCTCAAAAAGAGTTGAACATAAGAAGAAATAAATCTTTGACGAAGAGAAAAGATATAGATGATAAAACACTAGAAAATGTTTACTTCGAGTTGATCCTACCTCAAACTCCTATAACACAAGAAGGGATGAACTTACAGAAATGATATTGATACAACTGAAAAGATAGTTAAATTGGCTATAAAATGAGATTAGAAGCTTGATTTTGATTAAAAAGGAAAAATATATAGTTCAAGGCCCTTGAGAAATCGAGAATCTTTGTCTATTTTATTCATTACTAGTGCCTCACAGTAGAATACTATTTATTATAATTATAATATAATTCACTATTTAATAAAAAATGACATGCTTTAAAATTGCTAATCCATTCAAGAGTGATTAATCTAAAATGAAGTTTGAAGCCTTTCTATGGGTAATTTAGTAAATTCTTTTTTAAAATTGAAAGAAAAAGGTTAAAAATGGATCAGGCAAAGGATTGAACTAAAAATAAAATTTATTATTATTTTGGAGCCATGCGGGAGGTTTTAAATTTAAGAAATACAAAATTTATACTTAAAAAATTGTGAAGATTATAAGAATTTAATACAAAACACAAAGTAGAATTTAATTTAAAAAATTTAAGATTATGGGAGTAAGTAAAAATCTAATAAAGAATGTAAAATTAAAATAAATTCGTATTATTTCAATGACATTTTATGATCAAAAATACCTATTTAGCTTTATTTAA
The DNA here is from genome assembly GCA_036172955.1 of Meloidogyne arenaria. Taxonomy (NCBI): domain Eukaryota; kingdom Metazoa; phylum Nematoda; class Chromadorea; order Rhabditida; family Meloidogynidae; genus Meloidogyne; species Meloidogyne arenaria. Next base: position 1,996,781 of record JARQAB010000022.1, read on the forward strand.
CTTTATTAAACTAAGTTTTTTTCGATAATATTAAAAATAATGATAAGTCAAAATTTCATTAATCAAGCAAAACTTAGTAGTATGTAATTCTGAAGTTAGGAAACTACAAATTTAATTGTAAATAAATTTCTCTAAATTCCATCTTCATCTTTAGATACCCTTTTGAGACGAAGAATCGTCGCATATGTATAATGAGGTTATCATAGAGGGTATTGCTTGGCAACTTCACTACCTAGAGAGAAACCAAATTAAAAGTAGATTAAGATGCATTATCATTAATATTGGGTGTTTAAAATTAGAGGAAGCTGTGAAAAATTCATTGGATGCATAAGGTGGAATAGAGTATAAATAAAAAATTTTGCAATGAAGTTAAATTGAAAGGCTACAAATCAGGGAAAGGCGATTTGGTCTGTATTTTTAATAATGACCCTCGATCTAAAATAATATTTAGAAGACGCGCATTCATGCAATCACAACAAAAAGTAAATTTTCCGAGGGTTTAAAAATTGTAAAAAAAAAGCAATCGACAATCAAGAAAAAAGTCAATGTACAAACAATCTCCACCTCTTTTTTTATATTCATTTTTCTCTTTTTTCCTTTTCACTTGAAAGAAACTATTTACTCCCGTCATTTCTGCCAAAACATTTAACTAACCAACCCCTTTACACTTGCGCACCCTTAGCGAGTTTTTGGGGTTTGGCCTTGGAGGCTTTAAAACGCTGAAGAAGAGATTCGTTCAATGGGGTCAAGGCGAGAAAAAAAAGAAAAAAAATGTTTTAGCTGTTGCCCTTCAAAAGGAAGGTCAAAATCGAAAGGAAAGACGTGTGAAGATGGGAAAGGATATACATACTATTTTCTCCAATCTCGATTTGGATCATACAATTATTTAGTATTTTTAACCTTTCCATGAAAGGTAGGTGGAAGGAATAAATATTATTTCTGTATAATAAAATGATAGCAAGCAAAGTACTTGACTATAAATCCTATTTTTATTTTAATTTATATATTATTTTATATTTGGAATAATCGCTATTTTGTAAATATTAGTTAATTTTTGATTAATTATTGGCAAAAAGGCCTTCAAGAAATTCTTAGGTTTTTTAACTCATGGCAAAATTTTGAAAATTGTGCGCGGGAAATTTTACGAAAAATGCCATAAGACAAGATGCTAAAAGAAAAAATTCCAGTGTTAACAATTTAATTATGGACAAGTGTCAACACGTAAATAATTGCAAAGTTAGTTTCTTAGAAATGCCTTCGATTTTCCAGAATTAAAAAACTTGTTATAAGGTAAACTCATTTCTATTTAAATTAAGCCAAAAAAAACAATAAAATACTACATAAATAATATTCATTTATTTATTTTTCATTTCGATTTAAAAATATAAAATTTTATTTTTAAAAATTATTTCTAGAATTTTTTTTATTAATTTTCTCCAGGTTTTGCAAACATTGGGTTGACAACTGGTTCCTTTAAAAATAAATTTTATTAAAAAAAATTTTTTTGATTTTCTTACATCCTTTTTAACTTTGTGTGCAGAAATATATTGGTATTGGCTAGCATCCTCTTTATCTCCTGTTGGAATGGCATCGATATCTCTGGCGACAGCACTGAAAATAATTAAAATGGTTTCCCTCAAGGATAACAAAATATTTTTCCCTCAAATTAAAAATTACAAAAAATATTTTAAAATCATCTAAAAGACTAGGGAAGTTCCACTGTTTTGTTACCTCCGAATCTCACTACAAGATACACCTATTAATAGGGGCACTCAAGTTAAGTGTTTAAAATTTGTGTGATCATTGGATGTCCGACATTCTTCCATATAAAGAACAGAGAATGGACATGACGAGATCTCGTACAAAAATTGGTTATCGAGATCGGAAATTAATATTTTATTCAAAAAAATATTTTATTCAAAAAAAATATTTTATTCATTCCTCCCAGTCCGGTCTCTAATTTAAATACCAAGGTGATACCTCATGTTTAAGATATAAGGTATTCGTATTTAAGGGAGATGTGTCTCCTATTTCAGCTAATTTTACCGTATTTTTTGTTTGAAAACACGTCTAAAAACAAAAATAAAACGAACATATTTAACATTCCCGAACCCAATCCAAACTCTGCCGAGAATTTTGGAGTTTTACGTGGCTTCAAAGGTTGATAGCCATGATAGAAAGAGTTGTCTTTCAAGTCTTGATAGGCAGAATAACCCTCACCTTTATCAACCATTTTAATTTAATTTTAGTTTAAAAATTTTTTTAGTTCTAAAAATGGAGAAAAATAATTTACAGTTACATAATTTATTCTTTAAAATAAATTTTTTAGATCACTTGAGAATGGAACGAAATTTGTTTAGAAATTTATAAAATTTGTTTAAATTTTTGTGTTGTTTTTTATGTTTGTCCGGATAAAGAATTAAAAAAATAGATAAAGATAAATTTTAAAAGTAAAAGACAATATTAAATAAAAAATATATTTGTTTATTTTTTATTATTTAAATAAATTTTAAAATAAAAGATAAAAAAATTTAATAAAATTAAAAATGAAACTGGATATTTAAAAAAAATTTATTTATTTATTAGAATTTTGAAAATAATAAAAGAAAGTTAAGTGTTAAAAAAGAAAAAAAGGCTGAAGGAATATGGAGAGAGATAAACGTGGGTGTAGAAAGAGGATCCTTTAAATAAAAATATCCAAATCGAACACATGTTTCATATCTTTATTATTGAACAAACTTAATTTAGCTATTAAATGAAAAGATATTTTAAAGTTTCGATTTTAACAAAAAAACTTTTTCTTTAATTTAAATTAGAGGTGGCCGGTATCGGGATTTAGAGAAAAATCCGGGATCGGAATTTTGGAATGGTGATCCCAATCCCGGATCCCGGCTCGGGATCATCCAAAACCGGGATCGGGATTCACCTTTCGGTCTCGGGATCTGAAAAATCGGGATCGGGATTCAAAAAACCCGGGATAATCCCGCCCGATCCCGGCCAACTCTAATTTAAATAAAAATATTTTTATAATACGATTTCTTTTCAAAAACCCCCAAACAATAATTATAAATAAATTAATAGACAATTGTTTTTTCAATGGAAAAATAAAAATATAAACTGATATGCATCGTTAAGAGGAACTGAAAATTCGGACTCTAAGATAATTCGGAGAACATAAGTTTTCGGTGCTGTACATCCGAATCTGCCAACCGTACGAATTTCCTTTATATTTTTAATGCCAAAGATTTAGTCATTCAAATGCCATTAGAGGATTTGTTTGGATTAAGGCGGATATAGGTAAGGATAAATATTGGATGATCAATGTGGGTATCAGGATTTTGGAGTCTCATCCAAAGTATTACCATATAGGGAATTAAGAGGGCTAGTCAAAGTTTGTTTCAAATCTTAAAATTTACTCCTCAAAAAATGCAATGCCTCCCTCCAGCTGAATGCCAATTTAGAATTTAATGCAAAATAGAAGTCATGCCATCATTTAATAAACTTGAAATTTTATACCAAAATAATTTAATAATAAAAATAGTGAAATAAAGTAGCCAGAAGCAGTGGTTGGAAGCTCGTACAAAAATTCGAACTCGTACTCGTGCCTGTGTACAAAGTAAGAGCAATAAAATTAAGGCTCCGAGCAAATTTAAAAATTCCAACCACTGGTCAGAGGCAATTGAAAACAGACATGGTCATGGATACGGATTTTGCTATCCGTATCCGGATATATCCGTAGGGTCAATATCCGTATCCGTTTGTATCCGTCCAACTTTTGAGGCATATCCATCCGCGGATATCCGCGGATATATCCGTTTTTTCTCAAAATGGTCAACTTGACTAAAATTTCCAAAATGGTCAAATTTTTTTTAATTCGAGGAACGGTTAGATAATGAGATAATAACTGCATGCAGCAAAACGAACCTTGCTTATGAACATCGGAGGTTCGAAAATCGGAAGGCAGAGGTCGGAATTCCGACCCAACGCTGCATATCAGGGATCATATCGACAAAAAATAAAATTTTAAAAATTTTTGAAAATTTAAATTCCCGATTTAGTGCCGAAATGAAAATTTTGTTTAACTTGCAGTTGATTTCAGCGCCGCAGGCGAAAATTTTGAGAATTTTGGAAGACCATGAAGCAAAAAATCTTTGATTTTCAGCGCCGCAGGCGAAATTTTTTAGAATTTTGTAAGGGCGTAGGCCAAAAAAATGCACTTTTTTGCCCAATCCCCACACCAAATTTCCTTTTCCCCAATTACCCCCTCCCTGGCTACGGGCCTGGTATAAATTTTTAGACCTCCATAATTCTGAAAATTTTCGTTTGTGGCCTGCGACCTCTAAAATTCTCAAAATTTCCGCCTGCGGCGCTGAAAATGGAAGAAACTGGCTTATTGGCTTTCCAAAATTCTAAAAATTTTCGCCGTGAGTAGGGCTTCCTGAGCCTCGGGTTCGGGGTCGTTGGGGATCAGGGTTTGCCGGGGAGGGCATGTCGTGGTTCGGGGTCGAGGTTGATTTTGGGTCGTGTGTTGGGGTCAGGTGCGAGACTCAATTATCTCCTGGTGTTGTGAATATAATAATTTTCTCTTGTCAAAATGTATTTTTAAAATTTAATCAGTGATGTTTAATCGCATAAATTAGGGACGGATATCCGCAGATTTGGAGCATCATATCCGTATCCATCCGTATCCGTCCAGTTTTTAAAAAAACACTATCCATATCCGTCCGTATCCGCGGGTATCCGGATATTATCCGTATCCATGACCAAGCCTAATTGAAAATACATTTAAAAATTTAGACACAATTTTCTATTTTTAGTAATCAATTAATTTTCTGAGGAAAATATATAAAATGCTTCTAGTACATGTCATTGATAATTAGAGATCGGAATTTTGCAGTGTACCATATTTCGTAACGGATTATTGTACGGAATACAGCTAAATAACGAAAAACCGTCAGTAGTGAAGTGTGGTCCGATATCTAATTATAACAGTTTTCATAATACGAGAATAAAAACCCAAAAATCCAAAAAAAGTCTGTACATTTGGAATAACGTTAACCCGTCTCCCATCATTTTAATACAGATGACGTATTAACAGGATTCCTTTGATACCAAATTACTTTCAAATGAAGTCTGACCTCACTACAGGATAATCAACATTCGATGAATTGAAGTGTTTAAAAATTTGGATAAGCAATACTAGCAATAGAGATACCCGAAATATGCTCAAATAAAATTTATCAGCCTCTTATAGTGAGATCAGTTAGACTATGTATGTTAAAATAAAGAATATCCCCTTCTACCCATTTCAAAACCATTGTTAAACTCTATAAAGTGAAACACTAATTTCACAAAATCGTGCAACGACATTTTCCATGTGGAACTCTTTCATTTATATCTACCAGAGGAGAAAGTTGACCAGGTCTATTTCCACGTCCATGTCCACCTTCCTCGCGTGGGCGTTCCAAAGTACTTTCCCCCGTGACATTTTGTGGTGCTGGCCGGTTTCTGCGACGTCGATGCCGCGGTGTGATGTTTTCTCTGCGATGTGGAGCATCCCTAACATGTTGAAAGGTGAAAGAGTCCGTATGTTCAAGTTGAGGAGGCCCTTCCTCTTCTTCTTCTCCGGCCTAATAAATAAATAAAATAATTTTAAAAAAAAGTTTTATTCATTAAATTAATGATCATGTGTTAAATCATCCAAATTCTTTATTTCCGAAGCAAAATTCCAAATTTAATTTAATGCCTTAATTCCCAGCAAGTAAATTACTACCGTATTTTTCCAAATAGAAGCGCATGCGTTCTATTTTTCAACGTCCTCGTAGACTGCGCTTCAAATGGAACGTGCGCTTCTATTGGGAAAAATACGGTATATTAATTTTAAAAATAAATGTTCTTATTATACAAGCTAGGATGATAATAAATTTGTTCAATTAGATAGCGCTAATTTTTAGACCTGATGCAATTGAGCAAGTCGACTTGAGTCAAATGTATGAAAAGCACCTTCCGATTCTTCGATCTCATTTGGGGAGCTTTCATTAAAGAACTAAATCAAAAAATTAATAAATTTTTTCAAATTCATTTAATAAACATACCTTATCGTTAAGTTCACGAGGATAATAGTCCAACGGCTAAAAATATGTTAAAATATGTTTATAAATATCACCACCAAATGTATTCTGCAATCCAAATTTTATTTGGACTGCGAGTTTATCCAAATTACTAGATTATTATTACTAGTTATTACTAGAGTAGAATTGTTTTAAAATTTCGATTTGCGTTTTTCGATGTTTTTTCTTGCGATTTTCGTTAGGGAAATTTCGTGGTATTTTCGATTATTGTTTTTTTTCAAAATTCTCAAAATTTTTGCTTGGGACGCTGAAAAATGTCGAAATATGGCTTCTGGACCTTCCAAAAGTTTCAACAATCGAATATGCGCGTTGGCATATTCATCTATATATCACCCCTAATCCTCTATGTCCGTCCTTATCCCGACACAAATATAGAGGACCGCATCATGGGCAATTTTTAATTATTAACTATAAGCGCCTTCAGTAAAGAGAAGGCTTAACACAAGCATATTCAACTATTCACTTTGAAGATTTTTCTGAATTTTTAATTTTTTTGATTTTAGAATTTTATTGTTCCGAAATAACTCTAATTACTACTAAACATACAATATATTCCCTTCAAATAAAATTATTAAAAGTAGGGAAATTTATTTTTATATTCAATAATTTTATAATTTATAAACAATTATCGCTAATAACCTCAGGCAAATTGGCAAAGCTGAGAGTTGATGATGCCTTAATTGTATATATATATTTCATAATTAAATATTTTTTAATATTTTCCGATTTTATATAAAATAATGTTATAAAATTTTTATTTTATATATAGTAATTATTCTAAGAAAGTCTCATATTCCCTGACTTTCGAGGATGGGGATTTTTTTAATTTAAAAAAAGTTTTTTAATCCACAGACCTTAACAAGAAGTTAACAGTTAATAGATTTTTTTTAAATTTCAATTTTTAACTTTTTAAAAAGTTTTTTGCGATGTTAAATATGAGGAATTCTTCCTTATTTTTTGGTCATCTAAAATCCCAAACATTATTGCTCTACACAAGAATGCTCTAATTTAAAGATTAAAATTAAGTAAGTAAACACTAACATTACTACGTCTTGGATAATCTTCATACCCAGAACTTTGTTCATCCATACACAATGAATAATCAAAAAGAAAACTAATGATGATTGGAAAAATAAAATAATTTGGAAGATACATTGAAAATAAAATTTTAATAATTTTATCTTAATTTTAGTTAATTATTAAATTTAAATTTTTTAAAATATTTTGCTTAAGTTTAGCGGAAAATTTTAAAAATAAAAGAAATTTATCAACAAAAAACTTTAAAATAATATTCGAAATAAAAAGTTAAAAAAATTAAAGTAAATAGAATGGGGAATTTATTAAAAGCATTAGCTATTAAATAAATTTTTTATTTACTAGGCAATGGCTAGGGAATCCTCCTTGCCATCCCATTGCCCAATCATTCGAAATAGTCAATTAAAAATTAAATAAAGAATTAAAGATTAAGAAAAAAAATTTTAAATACACGCTATAAAACACATTAAAAATAAAAAGAGACCCGACCAAATACTTAGTTAAGTTGCTCAAACTTTATTATTTTGTCGGCAAAGCACTTCAAAAAATCCGGATCCGGGTCGTATTTTCCGGATACGGTAGTCCGGAATCTGAGTATTTTGCTAAAATTTGGATTTTGGACCGGAAAAACTCTTATCGTCACTCATAAGATACTTCCATAGAAGCACAAAAAGTGTTTCCGCGGAGATTTGCTAGTTATAGTTTTATTTAAATCATCGAATCGAGCTGAGTTTTGTATCGCTCGATTTGGATCGAATAGCTCTTTCAAGTAAGCCAAAGTCATATGAATCGTCGATTTTCTTTTTCTTTCTTTTACCTTCTTATGAGATGCTGCTAAGGAATCCTCCTTGCTATCCCATTACCCAATCATATGAAATAGTCGATTAAAAATTAAATAAAGAATTAAAAATTAAGAAAAATAATTTTTTAAATGAATGTTGCAAAACACGTTAAAAATAAAAAGAGCTCCGGCCAAATACTTAATCAGAAACTTAACAGCTAATTTTGTTTCAACTTTGTATCATTTTAGCGGCAAATTTTATGTCAGCACTTGCATAAAGTATATTTATAAGGAATAATAATGCATCATAGTTTAGATGTAGAGCTGTTTAAAATTTTGATTTTAGAGGTTCTTTCCCTTCGATACCAACTTTTTTGTGACGATTTTCGAAAAATTTTTCAAAAATTTGAATTTATGGCGCCGATAAAGGGGACTTATAGCTTCTTGATTGTCAAAATTAGAAAATGTTTCTATGCGGCGCAAAAAATGTTTTGGGTTTTTTTGTTGTGGAAGTTAAAACGGTGCTATTTCTTTTATTTGTATTCATCTATATTCTGTAAAATTTCAATTAAAACCAATTGTCGTCGAATTGTTTCCGTGTCGCGAAAATTGGGGACCCGACACTTAGGGACCCGACTTTCGGAAAAATTTAATCGCTTTATTTTTTAGAGACCCGAGACTTAGAAATTTTTTGTTTTTATTTGTTTAATTACCTTTAAAAAGCAATTATGTACTAAGCATATTATTTATTTTAAAAGAAAAGTTCATAGAAGTAAACTGATTTTTTTAATTCGGCATAAAAATTTTTTAGCTTTGTTAAAAAATTAAGAAAAAACTCATACAGACCGTTAACAAATCGTGTCTAGAAATTTGGGGAGTGGACATTTGGGGAGTGAGTGGACAGTTCGGCAGTTTTCTTTTTTAACTTGTATGGCTTGCAGAATGTTAAAAGCGGGGGCCTAACTCTTATGTACCATTATGCAAATTCTATATAGACGTTACGACGAGCTGAGTCGATTGAACAAGTTTGGACAAAGTTATGAATACAACGTAAACCTATGGGGCATCGGCAAGGCGCTTGTGCAAAACCCCGCGTTAAGCGCGGGGTTCAACGGTCGCTGGGTTCTGGGCTCGTAACATAAACCTATTGCTAAAATCTCCACGGAGGCCATAGGTAAGGAGCTAAAACAAACGATCATAACTCTGTCAAATCAAGTCAAACGGTCTGTATACATATTTATTGAACTTTATTAAAAGTATTATTCTGCTATTCGCTAACATTGCCAAAAGGTTATTAAATAGGTATTAATAAAATGGAGTGTTCGGGGTCAGACTTCTTTTTACTATATTTTTTGCGGTAAATGTCAAGCTCGCAATCCATATGTCCACAAAAGACATTCTGCAAAAATGCATTTTTGCTGCATTCAACTCCTCTCTTCCCCCTACCGCAATTTCTCTCAAGTTATTAAATTATATGTTGACAGTTTGGTGCGGAAAGTAAGGAGTTTGCTTGAAATTTTTGCTTTATTTTTATCATTGCTTCTAGTTTAAAAATTTAAATCGAATTTTTAATAAAATTTTAAAAATTAAAAATCTATGTGTATAGATAGAATAGCAAAAAATTAATTTGTGGTCATTCCCTCAAAATTTCGTTGAAGTGTCACCCACCTATAAAATTTTTAAAAAGTTTTTCTATATGTCTATTCTTCCCCAATTGTATACAATATTGCTCGAAAGCAGCGTTAGCTATCCGTCTTGGATTTTTAAGAGAGCAGCTTTTAACTACATGACAGTCTTATATGTAGCATCTTTAGCTAATGCATCGAATTTTTAAATAAACATCCACGTGAGTTATTCCCCTCACTAGTCGCCCTCCTCCTCAATAGTCGCCCTCCCCCACATAGACTCATTCTTCTAGAAATTTCAAGCTAACTCACTTTTTTCCGCGCCAAACTGTCAACATATAATTTAATAACTTGAGAGAAATTGCGGCAGGGGGAAGAGAGGAGTTGAATTCGAAAAATGCATTTTTGCAGAATGTCTTTTGCGGACATATGGATTGCGAGCTGGACATTTACCTTTTTTGCTTTATTTATTATAGAGGGACTTCCGTTTTGATGTTATACATTATTCTATCTCAGTCAATTATCTATAAATAAGAATATGATTACTCGAGTATTAAAGAGATGTGATATTCCCTCTTATTTCCTATCATTATATCCTTATAATAATATCCCTTTATCATCAATTTCAACTTTGTGGACTAATATTTGTCCAAGGGTTGATCAAGCTTTGCCAAATCCAACGAACACAAAAATAACAATTTATCACAAAAAGCAAATACAATTGAAGTAAGGTTAGTAGCCTTTTTGTTATCTTTATGTCATTAAATTATGCCTTTTTTATTTATTTGCTATCTGAAAATAAGGGCCCCAAGTGATTCGGTGCCTTGTCTGAAGCAGCCTTCCACTGGTCGGGTTTAAGTCATAATTTTAAGAAAACTTCTAATATGTTATTCTTTCCACCAAAAAATCTTTTTAAAAGTTTCTTTTTTAGGCAATTTTTAAATCTACTATGAGGTTCGGAATATACAAAATTTCGGCATATAAAGAAATATTTGTTAAAATTCTTATTACATAAAACCATTTAAAAAACATATTTTTGACAAATTATATAATAAAAAAACACTTTAAAATTATTCAAAATTTGCTGCACATACATATATTTTTGTTTTAAACAGTTCCGTTATTTTTAATTTCCAATTGTTTTGTTTTTAAATTAATTCCTCCACTGTGCACAAAACCTCCTCTATTATTAAATGAAACGGGATGGACAGAAACTACATTTTTAGAATTTGTCTTTTTATAAAAAATGCTTCTTAATTGTTTGTTGATAGCTTCACGATAGAATGAACTTTAAATAAATTAATTGAGAATTATTAATTAACATATTCAAATTGAGTGGCACACCCAAGTAGGCGCGAGACCAAAATGGCGCAAAGCCATAACCTACTGGAAAATTTCTGGCCCTTATCAATTATGCTAGTTTAATATCAAATTTGGTAAGATTCTGAGATCTTGAAGTAGGTTATTGCTTTGCGCTTATGGCCGCGCGCCTACTTGGGCTGTACCCTTAAATTAAATATGTATGGTAATTAAATTAATTTCTTTTAAATAAAAATATTAATTGTAATTTTCTCTTAACTATTAAATTATAACCTAAAAATATAAAGTATTGGAGTTTCTGCGGAAGCACCAATATTTATAAGAATTCCAGCAAACTGATTTACTGTCCAAATCTAAAAAAATATTTTATACAGGGTGAATTTTCCGCCCTTATTATTTTTGTCATAACATTTAATTCAAGGATAGTATAAAGATAACCATCCACGCATCTAAAAGCGTCAAAAAACATTTATCATGACAAAGTTTGCTTTGCCATACTTTGTTCATAATCATTTAATCTTGCTAATAAACCCAATCGACTAAAAAAATAGCCGAATCATCGAACTTTTCCCTTATCAGACACACTGCTTTTAAATTAGTCCACCTTATGTCCAAAAAATTTTATCCTAAATTTCAGAAATGATCAGATTAATTTATAAGGTACCAACAATTTTAATATGTATTGGTGGAAATCAAATTAAAAAATAATTAACAATTTTCATTGTCTTTAAAAAAAGTTAGACAAAAACAAAATGCGCGAAAAATTTGCTGCACCCCTGTAAAGATATTTCCCCTAAATTTAATTATATTTACTTGTATATCATTTAAATTGAGGAAATGATCAATGATTATTTTACATAGACAACCAATTACATAACCTCCAATAACGATTGACACGATTAAAATTAGGGATTTAAGAAGGCGTGATTGAGGTTCTGAATGAGTACCTCCATCATTATTTGCTTAAAATAATGTAAAAAATTTGATTAGCTGAAGGGGAAAATACTCTTTTCTTCTACCTGAATGAAACCAACGAACAACAATCCAAACAAAAAAATATAATAAAACATTAATTCCACACAAAAGCATAATAAATGGGAATATTATTTCCATATCTAAAACTAACAAGTCAGAAATATATCCAGTAACGGGAAGTGTTGGATATTTGTTGGAAAAATTAATAGCATTAATTGACATCCAAATACCGCTAATAAAAGCCAAAATTATATGAATTGTGAAGTAAAGGCTAATATTTAATTTATAGTATTTTAGTGGGAATAGGACAGATAAAAGTCTGTCAGCAGCTATTGATGCCATGGATGTCTGTGCCGCTGTTAAACCGAAAATTGAATGTAATTGGAATTTTAAAGCTGTCGAATAATTAATAAAATTGATGCCACTAACTGTTATAAATAAAAATAAAAAATGGGCAGATTGGTGCAGAATTTCAAAGAAAGCAGTTAAAGCCAATAAATAATTAGCTGAACCTCTCAATTTGCTTAATAATTAATTTTTTGTGATTAAAAATATTTTCAATCTTTATTAACTTGTTTTGGATTGTTACAAAAATTAAAAGCAAATTTGCTGCAATTCCAGGTATTCCTGCAACATTCATCATCACAGCAGGCAAAATTAGTGCAGAACTTGTACCGGAATCCTTATATTGTTTATATAGCTATAATTAAAAATCCATAGAATTTGAATATTTTTTGTTAAATTTTTGCTAAATCTTCGTAGATACCCGTGAATACCCCTTCGTAGATACTTCGTAGATATCCGTAGTAACAGAGATTTTAAAAGAATTTTTATTTCTACAACTTTCAACATTCTGAGTTTTCAACATTCTGAGAGTTCTGAGGAATCTGGAAAGCGGGAGGAAGCGGAACTAAATAAAAAGGGTCTGATGGAATGATGTAAGGACCACTTATCCCTGATAAAAAATTTATTTACAAATATATTTTTAATTAGTTACCATATGATTTGGAAAAGTATTATTATTTAATGAAATATTTATTTGATTTGTTGAAGTTTCCATAATTTTAATTATTTATAAGTTTAAATTTAACTTTTCAGAAGTAAAATTATAAATAAAATGAATAAATAAATATTTTTAATTAGATAAAGTAAGCTTTTGTTAAGGAGGCTGTGAGAATATGGAATTGGAGAACATTTTAATACACCAACGGTTTAACGCATTTATATTGTGAAAAATTGCAATTAAAGACAAATAAAAGGAAATTTAAAAAAAGTAATTAAAAAAAGTATTAGAAAATTTATTAAAAAGTATTAGTAGATATAGGTTCCGGCTTTGCGTAATTGGTTAGATAAGTACTGTCTATGGGAAGGCAAAAGTTTCAGATAAAGGGATATAAACGTAACTATTCTTTATAGATAAGAGTTCCGGAAATGGTTTCATCGGTTCGGTTTCGGCTTGGTGAAACCGACAAACTAGAGTGCTAGGAAATGCACTTTCAATCTCCTTTGCTCTCTTAGATTGCACTCTCAGGCCATATCCCATGTTTATCTCATGATAATATATAAGTGCAGGCATTAAAAATTAAAAGTAAAAAGCATTTCACAATCATATCCTTTTATAAGTTACGTGTCCCTACCTTTATATGTATATGCGTGCCGCTCTCTTTAATTCTAATTAACTTCGCCTTTTACTTAAAATACCCTCATAATTAAATTTTCTAAAATAAAAAATATTATAAAATTTGATTGTTAATTTCAAAAATAGAAGATTATTTTATATTTAAATTTTATTGTAATTTAAAAAATTTCCAATAAATTAATAAAATTTTTAGAACAATTTATATCGTTAATTCTATTTAAATATTTAAAATGAACAAAATTCTATTTATTTTCTCAATTCTGATGTTAAATTTTGTCAGTTTTGTTTTATTAATGAAGCCTAGTGCTATTCAAACAATCTATGAAGAATCGGGTGAAAGCGATCAAGGGGAATCAGAAAACTCCGTTCAATCACAGACTTAAGTTACTTTAAACAATTTTATTTTAAAGATACCTGATCGACACGATTTTTTGAGTCATTATGAAACCACTCAAAAAAATTTTCCGTATGATGATCCGAAAACTTCAAGTTATTGAACTGCACAACAAATATTTGAAGGACGCCGCCCTGAAATTGGACGTGCACGCAATCATCAACGCTTTAGTGGTGATCAACAAAGTTTAGAGTCCATTTCTTTTAACAGTCAAACTCCTCGTAATTCTCGTGCTAGTCGCCATCGTCAACAGTCTCAAGCTGATACTAGTTATCATAATTATCAGCATGATCATTCTCAACACGAGAACGATCACCATGGGGAAAATAAATGTCGCTGTACTACGATGTAAAGAAATAACAATCATGAGAGATTTTCTCTAAATTTGTAGAAAGAAGAATATTTTAGAATTTATTTAAAATAAAGTAGTTTGGGAAGAAAATTGCATTTCAAAATATTATTGTCGCTAAACGCGACCATTAGTTAGAATTAATTTCGTGAAATTATTTTTTCTTACGTTAAATTCCATTGTTTTTCTTAATCTAAAATTATCTAGGAATTTTTCATGTTTAAGAGATTTTTTATATTTTTCAACTTGTCTAAATTAGCTGTCCTTTTTTCTTCTTTAATTAAACAACTCTTTCTTTTCTTTATAAGTTATTTTTTGATCTTTTTTCAGCGCACCTGTATTTGTTTTATCATTATTAATCATGATATCAACACTTCTAGTTTACTTTATTTTCATTATTAACTTTATTTTATTGAGTCTAGTTAGTTGTTTTATGGCTCCATGATTCTAGCATTAATGAAGTAAAGCACCTAGGCTATAGCTATTTCTCTCCTTTAGCTAGTGCAAAAGGTTAATCGGCGGCTGGGAACGAACCAGCATCTTCAGTAGACCGGACTGATGTGTTAGCCATTACACCACGCCGCCTACTGCTCAGCCTTAGGAAATTAATAGCTACATATATGCTTTACAATGATTTCTATTCGGTAATTTTAAAGGAAATATAAATATTTTTTTATTTTGATAGTTATTTGTTGATTTATTAGATGTTTTAACATAACTACCATCTTTCAGGATTGATCCCCAAATTCCCATTCACGTTACTCAACTTCCATCCTTATTAAAAAGCATTATTTTAGGTAGGGGACATTGAGTACCGGCCGGTTGTGTCTAACGACGAGGAATACAACGACGAGGAACACACTGTTCTAACAACTCCCATAAAACAAGAACAAGG
The DNA here is from genome assembly GCA_036172955.1 of Meloidogyne arenaria. Classification (NCBI taxonomy): domain Eukaryota; kingdom Metazoa; phylum Nematoda; class Chromadorea; order Rhabditida; family Meloidogynidae; genus Meloidogyne; species Meloidogyne arenaria. The sequence goes on from JARQAB010000022.1 coordinate 2,011,925, forward strand.
CCAATATCCTTTTTATATTTAAATCTAGAAAAAATTCCAAGATTATTAGATAGGATTCTATATAACTTAGGACTCTAATATCTTAATCAATTATCTGGCTTTGATTGCTCTTTAATTATAAACATGAAAAAAAATCACATGAAATAATCAAGTGACTTTTATTCCCCCCCCCCCCCCTTGTCTTTCTCTCTCTCCCCTAAGCCAGCAGTCTCCTCTTAATGTCATTTCTTAATTTTTTTTATTTTACATAGTGATTTAAATTAATAATTGAGTTATGTTTTAATTACAAACTAATTATTTAAAAAATATATCTTTTAGAGGTAAAGTAACTTGATTCCATTAATATTCTCCATCTCCATCTCAAAGACATGTGTAGTATTTTTGGGAAAATAGATATAAGAAACACTAACAGCCAGTTTGAGACCCGGAATTTTAAATATCAGGGTTCACTCAGGTTAATTAAAAATTCATGTCGTTTAAAATTCGGTTTAGTTTCTCCCAGATCAATATTTTGAATCTTTTGTTATTATTCTGGGTTATTTATTATTAGCATAATATAGTCTAATGCTTGAGGAGTTTCGATCATCTGAAAGTTACGTATTTAGCTTCAACCATACATATAATAATAAGGTAGCACATCGTTAATTAAAAATATATGTTTTATTAAATTATGGCTGACCATTTATTAAGGAAGGCACATGTAACCCTAAGTTTTTTTTCCCAATTTTTCCTACATCAGGGGGTTTTCTAAAAATAATTTGAAAATATTTCAGAAGCAAAAATGTTTCTTAATTCATTTAAAATTACTTTGTTTATAACTTTTTTTTATATATTTCTTCCACCATTAAATGGTATGACAGGAGAATCCTCGAGTAAAGGCAAAGAAGTAATTGAAAATGGAAAGAAACATGTTCTGTTTATTGCACCAAATTTTATTCCTTATCATTTTGAAATGGCGAGTAGATGTGCAGAGCTGTTGGCGAAAGATTATTATGTGGTAACTAAAAATTCTTGTAAGGGAATTTGGAGTGATTAAGGGATATTTGAAGGGATGAAGGGTATATCTAAAGATATAAGTGGATTTAGAGGAATTAAGATGGTTCAAGAAATATCAGTGATTTATAGGGCTATTGAAGGATTATGAAATTGAGAGTATGAGGATATGGAAATTATATCACGAATATGGACAGATAATTATTTACGGATATCAAAGGATATCTTATGATTAATCCTTGAATATCCATCGGTAACCCTCTAATCCCTCGATATTTTCCCAGTTGAGGAAAAAATCTTAACAAGAGACCGGACTGTAAGTGTCGTACGAGAATCGAGAGCTCAAAAAATTTCGATTCTCGATAATCGAGATTATCTCGATAAATCTCGAAACTTCTTAGTAATTTCATTGCTTAATTAACGTGTAAATCTGAAAATTGAAATAGATTCTGATTGAGATTCTAACAATATTTTCCTGGAGTACAGGCCCAGGAGCCGGCGCAGGTCAATAAATCATACCCAGAGTCCAGGAACATGTCCAGGCTTTTCAAAAATCTCGATCTCTAGAGTACAAACGTTAATCAGCCCAACTATAAAATTTTTATGTTATTCGGATATATATTTTATTTCTTGTTGAATTATTTTTATAAATATATTTACATTATTATAAGCAATAATTACTTATATATTATTCAGCATTTTGTAATCGTAAGAACTGATAAGACTGAAATGGGTGAATATTTCAATTCAGGAATTGATAAAGAGTTTACATTTTCATTCAGAAAAGAGTACAAAAATACATATGAAATTGTTTATCCAAATATAAATATAGAAAATGAGGAAGATAGAATATATCACAATAAATCTTACACTGCATTTACAGGTAAAAATTTTTATGCCAAACAAATGATATTTATTGAAAGATAATAGACGACTATCTCGTTCTTGCGTTTCTCTAGTTTGAAACTGCGGTCCTAGAATTCCAAAAAGTTTCACAGGTTTTCAATTTAAGCATAATTCTCGATTTGATCATAGTTAATTGATTTAACATAAATTTATCAATAAAAATAATTATTATATCAAAGTGATATAAAATAAAAAATTTTTATTAAGATATAGTATCAAATAAATCTCAATTCATTAATCGTTTGATACAAGCAAAGTACGATATAGCATTTTTTGATACAGTTGACATTGGAGCTCTTTATCTTTTCCATCTCGGAGGAATCAAAAATGTTTTTGGTATAAACTATACTCAAAATTTACAGTATGAATATATATTTGATAAACATTCAAACAATAATCGTGGTATGAATTTAAAATTAAAAATAAGAGCATCTTATTCCAACCAGTGTTCGGTAAATGAATTTTTTCCGTAGCGATACGGATATTAAATAAAGTACCGGACATGTACTCCCGGGAGTACCGTTCGTCCCGGTTATTTCTGCAATTGTATTTTGTCGATACTGGAGCTGACGCCCCTCTTCATTTTTGTTCTATTTTTTCATTTCTATGAAATTTCTATGAATTTTTTATATACATTCGAAAGAGTTCTTCGAGCTTAGTTGAACGCCACTAGAATCATCGTATCTGATTTAAATTCAAGCGAATATGAATCAGGATTCCTGATTCATATTCGCTTGAATTTCCATAAATGAAATATGACAACACATTTCTAAGTTACTTAAAATACAGTTTTTGATCAGTCTAACATAAAATAATTATTGCTATATTTTCAATAGGATGGTTATTTCAAGGATTTTTTGGAAAAATTTTTGGAAAGAAAACCGACGTAAAGTTCAAAAACATTCCTACAATGCCGGAAGTAAAAGTCGAGGATCTTTACTTAAAGATCAATGGAATATTTATCAACAATGATAAATTATTGAGTAACTCTCCTATAGATGATAAAAAATATGGTAATTTGCATTATGTTGGTGGATTTCATTTGAATGGCGTAAAAGAATTGCAAAATACAAAATCATATGGAAAACCTAATAAAGTAATTATAAGCCTTGACTATTGCGAGGAAATATTAACTTTGTTTGATGATATTTTTGATACATTTATTTACGTCATTAAAGAAGTAGCAAATAAATTTAAAGGGGACAATAAAGTTGAATTTATATACAATTGTCATATAAAGGATAATGAACTTGCCAATATGTATAATATACAATTTGCTCTTATACCAAGAATACAAGATGAATTGAGTAAGTATCTCCATACCCCATTTCATATAAGGAATAAACTCGCGTGCGAGCCCGAGTTATTCCTGTCCCTCCTCTACTGAACTAACGAGGTGTCGGGAATCGGGAGTTCCGGACAAATTGGTTTGAAGAAGAGGAGGAAGAGTCGTGGCACCAGCTAGTGGATTGTGGCACTAGCACCAGACTGTTGGTAGTGCCAACAGTCGAAGGAAGAGAAGGGCAGTGAAGTGACTCGGAGCACGAGTCACTCTAGCCAAGAAGAGTAGTGGTGAACGGTAGTGCCGTTCACCAAGGAAGCAGAAGTGAACAGAGCACGTTCACTTTTAAATACACCAACAAACACACAAGTCCACCAACAAATAAATTTATTTTCACACACACCAAAAAAATAAACAATTGAAGCAGAGTGCCAGCTAGGGCAAGGAATTGAACACAAGCAAGGCCAGCTAGGGCCAGAAGCAGTTGATCAGCCACACACAGAAGTTGTTGGAAGCAGTTAATTGAGAAGAATGAAGTAAGAATGAAGGATATTTGGGTGGCTGATCTCCCTCTTAAATAGGCACAAATAAGGGCGGGGTTTGGCAATAAAATAATTAAAAAACGTAAGTTTGAAAAAATGCGCGAAGTAGCTAGAGAAAATAAAAGAGAAGAGAAAACTTGGCGAGAGAAACCAAGTCCAAAAACAAAAGGAAAAATAAGTAAGAGAACAGAGGGTGGCTGGCACGAACGGACCAAAAAAAATAAGAGAAAGGAATTTAGGCGGGCAAAACAATTCAAAATTAAAGAGTGGACGACAAAAAATGAACGGTGAACGAGCAAAAAATTAACCAAAATGTGGACGGTTAAAAATTGGTCAAAAGTCGCCAATGTTTGGCGACACTCCGCCCGCCCAACAAAAATCACAAAAATTGTTCATCGTCATCCGTCTTCTTCATCCGTCATATTCGGGTCAGCAAGTGTAGCCATTGGCGCATCCGAGTTGACGAAACGTTGCGTGGTTGCATGGGGTGGTCCAGAGCAGTGGTGATGGTGGTGGAGTGTCCTTTCGCGATTTCCCCTTTTGAGAGCTTTTGGTGAGGGGCGGCACTCCACTACCTGGTTTTCTCGTTGTCGTCCTTGTCGTGATGAACAACTTCTCCATGGTCGATGTCGTGATGCGCACTCAGATAGTAAATTTGTTTTGGTTACGGCAGCTCGGGTAGTTCCCGTTCTGGTAGCACACAAATTCATTTTTGTAACGGTAGAACAATTTCTAGTTATTTGTTCAGTAGCAGACTCGGTAATTCCTTCAGTAGCACCCGCGGTAATTCCACACGTGACAGCCGCGGTAGTCCCAGCTTGGGTAACACACAAAAATTTGCCAGCCTTAGAAAAGCTCGTCGACGTTTGATCAGTGGCAGCTTCGGTTGTTCCATCATTGAAGGTTATTGCTGATTGCAGTGGCTTTAGTTGAGCATTTTGAAACACTTGTTGTTTACACCAGCGGGCAATACCAACAAGCAGTATAAGGGCCAGCATCAACAGAAAATGCATAGACGAGCACTTGAAGGGGGCAGTAGAGCCAGCGTTGATTTTGTTGATGAGCCACGAGCATGTTGAACAAACACGATTGGAACGGTTGGAACTGTTAGGCCCATTGTCAGTTGGAGGAGTCTCTTGACCATTTTTAGATTTAAGCAGGTTGGCTTTTAGTTTAGAATTTATCCACACTTTGCGTCGACGGTGACGGTTGGTTCTTCCATTGTGCACAGTTGAGCTAGATGACGACTTGGTGTCAGCTTTAGAGTCGCTGAGTGAGCTAGTGAAGACCATTCCAGAGTAGGTCACTTCAGACTGCGGTGGTGTAGGAACTCTCCAATTGGCTTCAGACGGTCCTTCGTGGTGACCAGTTCGGTAATACACACGTTTATTAAATTGGGGTTGCCTCCAGTTGGCTTCGTACGGTCCATCGTGGTGACCATTGTAGTAGCAGATAAACTTATTAGATTGGGATTGCCTCCAGTTGGCGCTAGACGGTCCATCGTGTTGACCAGTTGGGTAGTACACTCGCTTTTTCGGTTGACGTTGTGTACAGTTTGCTTCATACGACCCATCGTGGTGACGCCTTTTAGGTTGACGTTGAAAACACAACATGAAATGATGTCGGCCTCCACATCTACGGCACTTATTAGCAGCACGGCATCGGTTGAGCAGGTGACCATCATATAAGCAGTTGAGGCAACGTCCTTGTTCAAGAAGACGGGCTTTGCGTCGTTGGCGTGAGTTGAACGTTGGGCAACGGCTTGGCTTGTGTGCTGGTCCAGTATGACACAGTGAGCAACCAGATTCTTCAACTGGTGATTGTGGTGGACAAGCATATAGTTCAGGCTGTTCCTCAAGTTGCTGTGGCGATTGAGTGGTCATAAAAGACTTTCCGGAAGAGACGGAACCACGACCGCTGTTTCTTCGTTGCTGCAGGCATCCGTTGACCAGGACCACCAGTTCACGAGAGCGCTCAATTTGCGCCAGCACCGTGAGTTCATCGTTCTCCCTCACCTCGCCTCTCGGCGGCGGGAAGGCTTGGAGAACATCCATTTCCTCTTGTTGCTGCTTTGGGAGGAGTCGGGCAATAAAATCGGACCATTTATCAACCAGGGCTTGTGCCCGTCCAGTAGCATTACTAAGTTGAGTTGCCAATACTTCCAATTGATCATCATCTTCCGTTGTTGTGTCATAAGCATTGAGTGCCGTCCAAACAGCACGCCCTTTATCCTTCACAGTGGCCAAAACTGTTGCCAATTGTAGTTGAATCACACCAGACATTGTTGTGGCTGTAGCTCAGCTCACTGGTGTAGTAGTTGTAGTAGTGGTTGTTTTGTTGGTGGCTGTCGTTCAGCTAAACCAAAATAGTTGTTGTTGTCGTGGCTGTTGCTCAGCACACTTCAACAGTTGTTGTGGCGGTAGCTCCGCTCACACACAAAAAGATAGTGGTTGTAGTAGCTGTTGTTGTGGTGGCTGTAGTGCAGCTCACACACAAAAAGATAGAGTGGTTGTTGTAGAGTGATGTGGCGGTGGCTCCGCTCACACACTAGTTTAAGTTGGTGTAGTGGTGTGTGGTGTTGTTGTTGTTGTTGATGGTGTGGTGGTGGTGATCGTTGTTCCACGACGGACGGTCCCGGGTCGTGGCACCACTTTGTCGGGATTCGGGAGTTCCGGACAAATTGGTTTGAAGAAGAGGAGGAAGAGTCGTGGCACCAGCTAGTGGATTGTGGCACTAGCACCAGACTGTTGGTAGTGCCAACAGTCGAAGGAAGAGAAGGGCAGTGAAGTGACTCGGAGCACGAGTCACTCTAGCCAAGAAGAGTAGTGGTGAACGGTAGTGCCGTTCACCAAGGAAGCAGAAGTGAACAGAGCACGTTCACTTTTAAATACACCAACAAACACACAAGTCCACCAACAAATAAATTTATTTTCACACACACCAAAAAAATAAACAATTGAAGCAGAGTGCCAGCTAGGGCAAGGAATTGAACACAAGCAAGGCCAGCTAGGGCCAGAAGCAGTTGATCAGCCACACACAGAAGTTGTTGGAAGCAGTTAATTGAGAAGAATGAAGTAAGAATGAAGGATATTTGGGTGGCTGATCTCCCTCTTAAATAGGCACAAATAAGGGCGGGGTTTGGCAATAAAATAATTAAAAAACGTAAGTTTGAAAAAATGCGCGAAGTAGCTAGAGAAAATAAAAGAGAAGAGAAAACTTGGCGAGAGAAACCAAGTCCAAAAACAAAAGGAAAAATAAGTAAGAGAACAGAGGGTGGCTGGCACGAACGGACCAAAAAAAATAAGAGAAAGGAATTTAGGCGGGCAAAACAATTCAAAATTAAAGAGTGGACGACAAAAAATGAACGGTGAACGAGCAAAAAATTAACCAAAATGTGGACGGTTAAAAATTGGTCAAAAGTCGCCAATGTTTGGCGACACGAGGAATTGTGGCCCTACAATTTCCGCACAGTATTTTAATGCATAAAAACCCGGCTTTAGTCTGACAACAACAAACCGTTGCCAGGATAATAAAGTCAGAATACCCATTTACTATCATAAAAATTTAATAAATTAAAATATATTTTATTTTCTAGTGAAAGGCGAGACAAGTATAATAATAACCAATTGCGGTTTCTCACGAATGATTGAAGCTTTTGCTTTTAATATTCAAGTAATATGTTTGCCAGCTATAGCTAACGTCGATATTGAAAAAGCCAAAGCATTGAAAGTAAAAAAAAGAAAACATGTAATTAATGCAGCTTCAGACTACGATTCGGATAAAGAGGTACCAAAAAGTTTCAAACGTGCCAAACTATTGAGACGCAAAAGAGGAGTTGATGCACAAGATTCTTTCAATATCAAATATGATAAAATTGTTGCAAACATAGAGATAATTGATGGAAAATTAAAGAAAGATACACTTATGAAGGTGCTTATGGATATGTTAACTACAGAAAAGTAAGAGATATTTATATTTAGAGTCCATATCAGTATCGAAATTTCGTTTGTTTTCGCTCTTTCGTGCCCTTTTTTATTTCGTTTCGGAACAAATAAAAATAATGGTTCGCTTCGAAACGAGATAACCAAAATTTTGACGAAACAAAATAAAAAATACACCTTAAAACGCGAGTTTATGGAAATAATCATTAATTTTTTTGTAATTTCTATTTTATAGACACCTTGAAATTAAAAAATTTCAAAAGGCTATGATATTGTTAAAATTAGTAGCAGGCAAGAATTTTTAACAGCGGATATTGGCGGATTCGTGTTTAACATATCCGTATCCATCTGTAACCGCAACTCTCTATTAAACTACTTAGTTTATTTAAGATATAAGAATAATGTTTCAAAGGCGTTTCATTATTTACATGATAAATGGCAACATACATTGCCACAGGATGTTTTACTTGAAGAGGTTAAAAAAGTTTTAGATAAAGGAGAGGAAGTTTCAAAATTAGCTGATAAACATAAAAACAAAGGATTAATTATTAATTGAAGAAAGTGAATGAGATTTAAAACTGTAAATATCAGAATTTATTATAAAAAATCCAAAAAATATAAAAAAATAAAACCAAAAAAAAATATATAAACTCAAAAAATCACAAAAAAATTTTAAAAATCCAAAAGACAAAAATAGATGATTCTTTTATTTTAAAAATGTAAATTTATTTATTATTTAAAAAAATTATAGAAAACGGACTAGGTATTACCTAATTGGACAAAATAATGTCTTTCAAAATTGCTCGTCAGGCTGTTTTGAATGATATACATGTCTTAGGGGCTGGCTTGGATTTAGAGCTCAATATGGTCAAACCCGATCTTTATGCTTGTAAAGACAGTGCAATTTGAAGGGATTAAGAGGGATATCGATGAATTTGTGGGGATTTTGAATGATTAAGAGGATTTTGAGGAAATAACGAGGGATCTGGGATTATTAAGTGGTCAAATATTTAATTTTAAAGATGCAAAGGAGTATTTAGGGTTGTAAGTATTAAGAGTGATATCGGTGATTTGTAAAGAAGAAGGATACCGTGGTATAAACTAGTGCTAGGCAAATAAATCATTCCATACTTCACCGAGTCGGTACTATTGGTAGTACAGCGTTAGCACATAATGATCATAACACCAGTACACCCCTTTTATGATTGGTCCAAATCCCTGAGGTCCAATCCCTTATCCAGATCCCTGTTATAGTCCAAATTCTCTTATATCACCTACATTTCATCAATCGTCAATTAAAACGATTCAATTGAAACGATATCAGCTTCATATTTTTCTAATCTCTGATATCCCATTTAAAATCCTTAATTTATCAAAATCAACTCATACCCGCCTTAATTCCTCGAATTTTCTCAAAATCCTCTCATTCAGGATAATCCCCACAAATCCATCGATATCCCTCTTAATAACTTCAAATTGCACTGTATGCTCAATAATCCTTCGATATATAGCACTGCCCAATTTCCCACTGACTCGTAGTCCACTGACGCATTTCCTTTGACGCATTATCCGGGAGACATATCTCAGCACTGTTTTAAGCAGGTATTTTGTATTTGAAACATATTTTGTCCATATTAGTGAGAGGTCTGTATTCTATAAGTGTACATATTATTTTCAATTCTTTTGTTATTATAAAATTTCTTTCAAATATAGTTTAGCGATAAATGTAAATATCCCCAAAATTTAATTATAAACTTTAAAGGAAAGTGTAATTCTAAAATATGCAAAATAAAGACATTTAAAAAAGATTTCTCACACAGGAGTGTTTTGGGTGTCCGTGGGACTTCGGGATGAAATTTGGTAGACAGGTAGATCATACCCTTTCTATTGTGAAATTTAAACCATTTTTGCAAAATGGTACCGGGGACCGAGTTATAAGCCTCCAAAGTTTTGGGATCCCCCAATGTTTTCTTTTCCACACATAAACAATTTCTTTTATTTCACAGCTGTGTTCGTCGGTGGTGAAGTGGTAGCGTTCTTGAATTTACTTTTTTTTCCAAAGTTTGAATTCTGACTGTGGAAATTAATTTATTTTAACACTTGTTTCTTAAAATTTTGTTTTTAAATTTTTAAAAAAATTCCCAAATTTTTTGAAATTTTCTTAAAATTTTTTAAAAAACTTTTAAAAGGAAGGAATACAAGGAAGGAAATTTTCTTAAATACATATTTATTTCCTCACTTTATTCATTCCCAGGGTGTTCCAGAAAAAGCCTTGTATTCCTTTTAAAAGTTTTTTAAAAAATTTTAAGAAAATTTCAAAAAATTTGGGAATTTTTTTAAAAATTTAACAACAAAATTTTAAAAAACAAGTGTTAAAATAAATTAATTTCCACAGTCAGGATTCAAACTTTGGAAAAAAAAGTAAATTCAAGAAAGCTACCACTGCACCACTGACGAATTAGGGTTGGGCCCGAACGCTCGGGGAGGGTATGTCGGGGTACGGGGTTTTTGAATTGTTTCGGGGCGGGGTTCGGGTCGGGGGAGCAAAATATGGTCGGGGTACGGGGGTTTAGTGAAAAAATTTCTTTAAAGAAAAATTCTCTAAAAATAAGCAGATTTCGGTCTATTTTCGTTAATTTATTCAGAAATTAGTGAGAATAAGGTGGGATTAAATGGAAATAAGAGAAATTGGAGTGATTAAATGGATCTGGAGGTGATTAAGGAGGATTTTGAGGGATTAAAGCGGATATTTGGTGATATAAGAGGATTTGTAGGGATTAAGGACAGTTTCAAAAGATATCATTGATTTGAAGGGTTTTGGGAGTTGAATGGATTAGGGAGTTGAATGGAATAAGTGTATATCTGTGGATATAATTGGATTTGGAGAGATTAAAGCTGTTTCAAGGGAGTACAGTAGATAAAATTATATAACTATAAATTTTATTTATTTATGAAAACTAAATGACTCACCAAATTTTTGTTCAATTAAAAATATGTATTAAATAAAATTAGTAGTAGCTGATAGATAACATCTGATGATTTTACATTCCTAAAATAGAATTTATAAATAATTTACAATTTATACAAATATTTCCTATAATTTATTTATTACATTAAACATTAATTGGTATTTAGGTATAGTATATTCTATAATTTTTATATATCTCACTAGAAATATCTGAAGATATTTTAAAACAATAATAAAGATAAAAGTTGAGATCTTTTTTATATATTTTAATTTTAATTCAATTCCAAAAACATATCCACACGATACCCAAGGTCTTATGCTCGAATTAAATCTCTAAAATATAAATATCCAAAAATTCTGAGAAAAAAATTTAAATATAGGTATATTGGTCTCTTTGAGAAATTAAAAAAATATATGAAATACAATGTGATAATATTTTAGAGTATGCCTGTCTTTTATTTAAAAAGTTTTTTTTCAAACCCTAATTTCAAAATTTTACAAATTTAGATAGTTTGATGAAAAAAATTCTATTTAAAAAAATTTTTTTAATTTCCGGTATTATTGTATTTTAAATTTTGGATTAAAATTTTATACTATTAAGAATTAGAAAATGATTAAAATATATTTTTTGATCAGTTTATTTTTATTACTTTATCTTATATTAATAACTAAATGTTCAATTGATGATTCAAAGATTACCTATCGAAGCAAAGTTTATGAAGTTGATTATAAGAATTATTTAATTAAGAAAATTCCAACAAAAAATGTGACATCCTGCCGAGGGTAATTATTAGAATACCTTTTTGGATGAAGAATATTTAAATTTTCAGTCTTGATAAATAGTAAAAATTAGGGTATCATTATATAGCTGGAACGCAAGACTATTAGAACATTCTTAACATTTTTTACCAGAGCATTCTCAACTTTTTTGCTAGATTTATTTAATTTATCTAGTAAAATCGAATATTTTGAGAATTTTTCCAATTAAATAAAATAAATTCAAAAAATCATGATTTAAAGGATTTGATAAATAATGGATCCAATTTAAAAAATTCTCGCTTTATTTCCATTCATATTTTGTAAAATTTTAGCATTCTTCTCTGCTATCAAAGCCGATTAAGTTTGCTTTCGGAAAGCAATTGGAAACCAAATAAACTGTTTGAAATAACAAAAAAAGGAAAAAGTCAATTATGTTTTAAATCACAACACGAAGGGTCTAATGATCTTAAAAAGATAAAGAATGTTAAGTGGCACGGATTAACAATCTTTAAAAATGGAAAAAGGAATTTGGAGTTGCAGGCTGATATCTTCCGTGAAGGGTATGTTAAAATACACGAACATATTATGGTAATCGACTTTGTGCCAACATCAACAATAAAGTCGGATCTCATCCTTATATCCACCCACTCTTATTGACCTGAATTTTATATACAGTCTTCCACCATATGTTGGCCCGTTTAAATTACTAGGAAATCTGAATTTTATTATCAAACTAAAAACAAATTCCATAAATTTATTATAAATATGACTGAACATATGTATGTAAAAGTCAAAATCAGAGATTGTTATCTCAAAAAATTTCAATCTTGATAACTTAAATTGTTTTAATAAAAATTAAATTTTCAGAGAGTCTCTGTTGCTATCGAATATTAAACCTTCGGAAATAATAACGTTTTTATTTGGCAATGATAATTCAATTAAAGGTTTTGATAATAATATTGAATATGTCATTTTATATCGTAATTATTATTAAATTTTATTTAAGAAAAAATAATTAATGCTAGCAAAGTCGATACTAATTATCTCAATAATAATGTAAAACCCAGACCATTATTAGATGAGTATGCTGGACTCATTGCCCTAAAATTGGATATGATGATTTTGCACAATAAAGATGGACAAATTAAGAATAATGATATTTTGTTTTTCTGGAAATTTGTCAGTAAATGTTGGCCAAACAATGTTGGTATTAATAATTAAACAATATTGACTTTCATAATAACGAGTCTACTTTGAATGCATTAACGGACACGATCGAGATGAGATCTCGAACAATAACGGGGAAATCTCGTCACAGTTTGGTCTCTAATCATAATCCCTTAATCTCTCCAAATCACTCGATACCCTTTGATATCAAGCCCAAATCCATCTCTTTAATCCCTCAAATCTCCCGATCTGTTTTGATCAAGATGATTTAGGCATTTAGAGATGCCACACAAATAATTAAAAATATTTTATTCAGAGCACATCTAAAACGTTCGCAACTCAGAAGCCGAAAGTAAGAATATTTCTGAAATTAATTATTAATTTTTAATTTTATACTTACAGTCAACTAGAAAAATAACAAATATGAGGACTTTTACTGACGTATTTATTTAAATTTTTTGTTTATTTTTGTAGAAATATTACATTATTTTTAATAAAATACCTTAATTAAGCCTGAAATAAAAACAACAAAAACTATTTCGACAACCACAAAGAAACGTCGAATAATCACTTCCGGTCCTGTAAGACTTCAATTGTTTTTTACTTAAAAATAAATATTTCAAGGATTTATATTCAAAAAAGTCTAATAAAGAAAATAATAAATTGGAATTAAAAGCTAATATATATGAATTGGGTTGTTTGTCTGGAAATTACAAAAAATTGCATCGAGATAATTTGGATAAACAATGCAAAATGGTTGAAGAAAATTATAATAAAGAATGCGAAGAGTTTAATAAAAAAATATTTATATTTATTTTCTTCCAATTCTTTCAGAGAAAATTGGACAAACTTAACAATATGTTACAAATCAAAATTAGATCCTTATTATTTGGATGAACAAATTAATGAAAGGATTAAGGCACGATTTAAAAAATATTTAAATTTTATTGAAATAGGAAGGAAGTAAATAACAACTTAAACTATAAGGGATATTCTGTTTCGTTGAAATACTCTGACAGGATTTTAGTTTTTTTATCAGGACTTTGGGTAGGAATTAATACCTAATTAAAACATTTCGTTTCAATTACCAATTTCGTAATAAATTGAGAGGTGTAAAGTCTGAGGGAGAGCAATTAATAGTTAAATTCTAAAAAAATTATTTTTGATAATTACCCTACAATTTAGTTTGCAAATATATTTTAATTTTAACAAAAAACTATTTAATATTAACATTTTTAAACATATTTTAGTTCCTTAAATCTGTTATTTTATCATTACAATTTTTCATACATAAATATTCACTTTTAAGCTCAAAAATATTCAATATTCTGGTCGAAAATGTATTAAACCAGGCCAACATGGGTTAAGGATACGTGTTTGTGCTAGGCGAATTTCTTTTACTCGTGATGATGTCAATCACAATTATACAATTAAATATAAAATCCATGCTAAGCTTGGCTTTACTTATTCTCACAAAAGGCAAAATATTTAATTTAATAAAAGAAATATTCCCTTTGGCTGTTCTGGTTATTCGTAAATGGGAGTATCGTACAAGAATCGAGATCGCGAAAAATTCTCCATCTCGATAACTGAGATTTTCGATCGAGATCTCGTCACTGACCGCCAACATTGTTCAGTTGCTGTCCGAATTTAAGAGATTATGATTAGAATTGTTGGTCCTTTGAAAATCTTAGTATATCGGAACCTACCCAAAACTGATTGTTTATGAAGGAAGTAAATTTCATTATTAAATAGAGATTTTCTCAACGTTTCTTTAAAAAAAATTTTTAATTTGTAAAATGTATTCAGCTTCGTTATTGAAAAGAATGAAACAATTTTTGGAAGTATCAACAAAATAACTAAACTTCTCGAATCTCCTCTCAAAGAAAATGTCACTACTTCGATATTTACAATTCTGCTAGGCACTAATGATACTTTGTTTGCGAAATTAGTTGATGGAAATGGGAAAGAATTGTTTGATTATACACCAAGTGCAAAGTTTTTGATAAACATTTTATTTAAAAATGAAACTGGAACTGAAAAGACAATACAAAGAATTGCTGATGAAGGAGTAATTATTATTACAATTAATAGGAGATATAGGACTTGTGAATCAGTAGAGAATCTGGGCCTGGATAAAATTTAAGTATTGAGTCTTGAGTTCGGTACTAACAATTTACTTTATTTAAATTTATTCTTAACTAGATATAAAATCTTAATTTCTTTAAGTAAGAATTTTAAAGGTGAAGGAAGAAAAATTATTTAAATTTTCCTAAATTAAGAATGAGGCACTTCCCCTTCTTGGAGTAGATATGGAAGGTTGGAATGAAGGGCCTAATCTTTTAGATGCTATGGAATTCCCAGATAATCCGTGCCATTTAATATTAAAATTCAATGGAAATAAAATTAATTCAACAAATCAATGTGTAAGGATTTGGAATTTAATTACTTTTTAGTTAAAGGTGTGGGGAAATCAACCCATTCGTAAATGTTCCTCCGATTCCAAGAAACGCTGTTACAGTTTCTGAACTGGAATCGTGGAACCGTCACAAATTGAACATTTCTAGAACATTAACTTAGTCACAAAAAGTAAGAAATGAGCTTTCTTTCATAAACAAAAGTCTATTACAATTGACATTTTAATTAAACTTTTTTAAGGATATATTTCTCAACACTAATCAATCGAAAATAAATCGTCTAGAGTTTAGAACTAATTTATACGACTTAGCTTGCAATATAAATGAACACACAGAACACAGCAAAAAATTTAAAACTCAAAATAATGTCTGCAAATTTAAATCGGGTGATAAAAATTTATTAAGAGAGTAAGAAAATATTCAATTCAATTGAAAGAAATATTATTTCAGTTGGAATTCTGCTAATCTGTCGCTTTGCTACGAATCGAGATTGGGAGAACATGTAAGATATTAGCATATAATTTTTAGACTTTTAAAATATTAAAGAAATTATATTTATCGAAACTAATTGAGAAGCTTCAGATTCCCAGGCTACAGATGCCTAAATTATTGTTCACGATTCATTATTCTAAAGGTTTGAGTTTAGGTTCCCGGTTCATAGAAG
This sequence comes from Meloidogyne arenaria, assembly GCA_036172955.1. Taxonomy (NCBI): domain Eukaryota; kingdom Metazoa; phylum Nematoda; class Chromadorea; order Rhabditida; family Meloidogynidae; genus Meloidogyne; species Meloidogyne arenaria. The sequence goes on from JARQAB010000022.1 coordinate 2,027,564, forward strand.
ATTTTCCTATAACCGAACTGAAGAACGATAAAAAAAATCATAGGTTCATCTGTTCAGTTCTGAACTATTGAGAAATATAAAATAAGCCCTGACAAATTCTTTAAGATCAAAAACAATCCGAAAAGTGATTATGCAAAAGTCTGCTCAAATAAAGGTTCTGGTATGCATGGAATTGAATTCCGAGCTTATGCTACTCGAGTTGGATTTAAAATTTTTGAAAAAGAAGAACGTTACCAAGTGACTTTTCGATTTGATGTGATTATTGGATTTTCTTATTCCGAATTTACGTAATTATTTTTTGATATTGAAAGACCTGGATCATCCTGAAATAACCCAAAAAATAGACTTTTCTCTGAGTAATCGAAGTTCCTAGTGATATCCAAACCAACATAAATCAAATAAGGCAAATAGAATTATGTAGCTAGGGCCTCACAAAACATTAATGCATCTTTTTCCTTGAAGAAAGGCCTTAAAATGGTTTTTACGTTGGTCTTATCACTTTAGGCCCTGTTTCGTATGCATATAGTTCTATATTTCGCCATTCTCATAGTTGCATATTGCATATGCGTGCATATTTTAAGAATTTACTAGAATTTGTGCATATTTTGGCATTTTTGATATACTATGAACATAATTTACTATGAACATACATTTGTATTTAAAAATAGGATTAAATTTGGGAAAGAATTTAATGCAAGTGGAAAATATTCAAATGATGGGCATCTGTGGTTATTAGATAGAAATGAAATAAATCCACTTCTTTTATCTATTACAATTGGAAATAATGAAAATAAATTTGCAATTATAACAGATGAAATGAATAATATAGTTTATAATTACGGTCGAAATATTCTCTCAAATTTTGAGCAAAAAAGTTTGGAAGAAATAGTAAAGGAGGTAAGTTACATTGTTTTTTTTTAAAATTGAGTATCAAATAATCTGAAAGTTATAAGAATATTTGCGGGGTCCAACATCGAAATTTATAAAAGTGTTTAATTTTTTTAGATTTGTCAAAAAAATTTTGTATTTATTTCCTCCAAATAATTTTTCATAAAATAATTTTGAAGGACGGGGCGCTTGGTGTTGTTGGTCCTGATATGCATCTTAATGGAGAATATATGGATATGAACAATTTTAACATTTTTTTAGTTACACAAAAAGGTTGTCACATTGCCCTAAACCTCACTTTAAATAATGAAATGATGTCAAAGCGATATGATTGTGTTTGTTTAATTTTGAAAAGCTTATCTTTAATTCGCGCGAGGTCGAAGCCTCCTTAGTATTATAAGAGGACCTCGCCGAGTTAGACCTAGATTTTACCACGAAATCTAAGTCCTGTCCTTCACTGACTCTGACATATTTTGGAAGCCTACTGAATCAGAGTCAGATAAAACAGATGAATTAATAAGAATTTAGTGAATACTTGTTAGAATTTATTAAATTTAATTGTGTTAAGAAATTATAAAACCACCTAGTTTTTTCTTGTTTTCATCAATTATACTCGGAATCGATCCCGTCTTTTCAGAAAACCTCGACCTTGTGCTACTCTAATTTTAATGAATTCATCTATATATGTACTATTAAGTATAAGCGGCCATGGAATCATTGCGATTTATGGGGTTTGGAGGAATATACTAAAATGAAAAAGGCGTTAGATGAATTAAATGAAATAATGGCTAAATGTCCTTGTGATTATGAGGAACGTCCTCCGTGGGTCGTAATTTTTTATATGTAATATAATATGAGAATTGCAACAATGCGTATAAATTTAATTCCTCGGCCAAATTCAGTTTACCCGGCCATACAGCAAGTTGGGTTACTCTCAATATTAAACTATATACATATCTGCTAAATATATATTTAAATAATTACCCCTAATTTGTCCTTGCATTTTTGAGTTTTATTTTTCTGATTTCTGTATGAATTATCCGGAAAAGTAAAAAATTACTTTAACGAAACGCTGTAATATTTCTGGCTCCCGGAAAGTTGTGCACTGGAAAATTGTGCACCGGAAAATTGTGCACTGGAAAGTTGTGCACTAGGGCGGAAATCTGTGCACAAGCAGAAATCTGTGCACTAAATTGGAATTTTGTGCACTACAGCGGAAAGTTATAACTATTTATGGAAAATCATATATTATTCGATAGAGCTCTTCAAGCTGAGTCGAAAGGTACTAAATTCATCGAAATCCTATTTAATTAAACATAGTTATGAGCATTTGTTTTAATCCCTTTCATCCTCACTTATTTAGTCCCCCAAATCAATTTTTTTATAAAATATTTAAAAATGGTCAGTCAGTACAAAAAATGTACTTTCCGGCTCCCAATATTTCTATCTATTTGAAATTAATTATTATACAAATTATTAAAAATATAATATTCAGATAGATTCTTGGCTACGTCCAGACCCAGAAAGCAGAAACAAAAGAAGTGTCAAAGATCCTTCAAAACTCATTAAACGTGATGAGGATGGATATGTTTCTGGATGTGAAAATGCTACAACACCGATTGCCTATGGAGATGTTTTTGTTACTTTAGAGCAACTTTTGAATGATATTGAATATTACAAAAAATGTAAGCAAATTTTAAAACATTGACTAGTATATTAACATACTCTAAATATAGGTTGCAAAAAACCATTAAGAAGTAAAAGACAATTACAAAATGCTCCTTTATCAATTCTTTTATGGGAAATGCCCGTTTATTATGATTTTACAACGGAAATATTTAGTAAGCTAATTGTCAGAAAATATAATTTTCCCCTTTACAGCAAATCCGTTTTTTTGTTTTTAAATTTAAATTTGGCTTCATTAGCATTACATATTTAATTATGTAGCAATCATCAATTAGTTCAGACATTTTTTAAGAAAAATTTTTTAATTAAAAAAACTACTAACAATTCTAAATTTTATAAATAATAGAGTTCAACTCCAAGCCCGGGACCGGGTTTTCCGGGCCCAGTAGCCCAGAAACAGGGTATTTTGATAGAATCCGGGTTTTCGGGGTTTTAGCCCGGAAAACCCGGCCCGAGTCGGATTGGAAGAAAAAAACTCAGATACCGGGCTTGGAGAATTGAAAATGACGAACTCTAATAAATAACCACTATAAGTTTCTTTTCGCGTTTCTTTTCGCGCCACATGGTGTGAAACCGCACATGATGTAGGTAGACTTGAATATTGTAGTCTACTGTAGTGATTGAACTGAGTTTTAGCTGAGCTTATATCCAGGGTAGTTATTATTTTTCTTTAAAAATGATCCAACTCTTAATGAGCAAGCGGATTTGACATGCCTGACTGGCGAATTAGTAGAAGTACCAAATAGCAAACAATAAACATTTTAAAATTTGCAGCTGCATGGACGAAAATGATCGAGGACGGTCTTAAGCTTATAAGGTTAAATGATTTATTTTTATTAAGTTTGCAGTCCACACTAATATCTACGATACTCTAGACCGGAATGAGAGTGTTATTTTAATCTAAATAGAACACTATTTCAATGTAAATGGAACACTTGACACTCGACACGGGCCCAACACTTGACACGGACGACTGTCAAGTGTTGAGTGGCGAATTAAAATATGTATAATTAAAATCTATTCAATTTTATTAAATTTCGACAGTCCTATCCTTTGAGCATTAATTTTAAATCTATTGAAAAATATTTATTTTTAATTTAGTCAAAAAACATGTATTAAATTTAAAAAACTTGATAATTCTTTGGAAAATGAAGAAGTAAAACATCTCAAATTTTTACATTATGGATCGGGATGTGGAACTCTTGTTGGAGCTAATGGATATAATACCAGCCTCAAACATTCTATTTATTTGGATATTGATTATTGTGTTACGGTGAATAATTTTAAACAAAAAGATATTTTAATACATAATTGGTATGGTATCACGACTTTTGCGCCGAGAACATTTGCGCCGCGACTTATGCGCCGCGACTTTTGCGCCGGGTGACTTTTGCGCCGCGACTTTTGCGCTGCGACTTTTGCGCCGGGCGACTTTTGCGCCGCGACATTTGCGCCGCCATTATTTTAAAAAATCCGGATCCGAAAAATGCCGGATATCCGAAAATTTCGGTTCGGATACCGGATCCGGATATCCGAAGATTTCCAACTATCCGACAACCCTACTAAAGTGAGGTCCGGCTGTAGTTATTGATATATTTTTAATGATAGTGGCGGCGCAAAAGTCGCCCGGCGCAAAAGTCGCGGCGCAAAGGTTCCCCGGCGCAAAAGTCACTCGGCGCATAAGTCGCGGCGCAAAAGTCGCGGCGCAAGTGTCGCGGCGCAAATGTTCTCGGCGCAAAAGTCACGGAACCATTGGTATATATTAGTGATGTTCGGGTATCCCGACTCCCGCTCGGGAAAATTTGAGTTTTTGACCTCCCGGGCCCGTAGAATAAATTCGGGGTAAAATAACCGGTTGAATAACCGGGTTAAATAACCCTGAGTTAAATAACCCTGAGTTCCGAGTAAAATTGGTAGAATAAATTCCGTAGAATAAATTCGCATTTTTACTCCAAACTTGAGGTTACTGTAACTCGCGAGTAACTCTCTTTAATTTTATTCCTATATTGAGCTTTCATTAAAAAGCTTTAATTTTTTAGTAAAATCATTAGAGTTAGAAGTTTTGAAAATGCCGGATCCGGTTTCCGGGTTTTTATATTTTTTCTCATCCGAACCGGACTTTCCAGATCAAAATCCGGATTTGTTAGACACGGATCCAAACCTGGATTTTCAAAAAAATTTTTTTCATAAATATTTTTTCATTTTTTGAATATAAAATTTTTTTTCGAAATTTTGAGAACTTAATATATTTTGGAAAAGAGCAATCGAGACGCGTTTTACCCTGTTACACTGCCCCCGACCAGTGTAGCAATTTTACCCTTAGCTGAGGGTTATTTGACTCGAGTAAATAATTTATTCTACCAATGTGAAAAGCTACTCGGGGTTTTGGGTTAAACTACCGGGTTATTTAACCCTGAACTCAGAGTAGGAATTTATGCTGCGGGTTGCGAGTTATTTGACCCTCGGGTAGGGGTTAAATAACCCTTACCCCGAATTTATTCTACGGGCCCCGAAGATAGCATTATCTAGAGCTGGTCTAGTATGATCCAACTTAACAGATACATGTTATTATATATTGTTAAACTTTGGATTCATTTAAAACTTATTTCAGTTAAGAATCAATAAATTAAAAAACTAAGTCGGGAAATTTTTACTCACCTAAGAATGGCTTTTTTGATAAAATTTTATTTTTGATTGGAAAAAATAAAGGGAAAAAGTATAAATGGGAAAGGAAAATTAAAAAATATATTTAAACTTCTCCCAAAATAAAATTGTTGGATGGTTGAGTAGTAAGGTTTAGTGACTTCACTCATTTTGCTATTTTGGTGGGGCTGGTTCGAATCTAGGGTTGGGAAATAACATTTTTTCCTTCCAAAAATAATTATATTTAAATTTGATTTTGATTTTAAAATTGTAAATTTATTTTTTAATTTAGTAAACGTGAAAAAACTCAGAAAAATTAATTTAGTTATCATTTATCAAAAATTTTAGCCTGCGGCGCAGAAAATGGAAGAAATATGGCCTTTTAGCATCCAAAACTTTCTAAATTTCCGCCCGCGGCGTAGACAAAGGATTTGAGATTAAGAGGGATATCAAAAGCTTATGAGGTGCAAAGTTTGGTGGAATAGGTGAAAAGTTTTTGGAAGATTTCGGTTTTCAGACTTGCGACTGCCGAGACTTATGATAACATCAAGGGCGTATCCATGATTTTAGAGCCCTCCCCCAGTTGTAAAGAAATGGGAGAAAGAGGGAAAATCTCTCAAATTCCCCGACTTTCGGGGACGGGGACGGAATACAACCCTATTTAATACTTTATTTTAAATAAATAATTTAACAATGTATATAGATTTAAAATAAAATTTGGATAAAAACATTTATAGATTGGAACTGTTGCACATGAAGTTATGCATGCTTTAGGTTTCCACCATGAGATGATTCGTGCTGACCGCAATGGATCTGTTTGGATTAACTTTAAAGCCATCAGCGATGATGTACATACTTTGATAACCAATAAATTAGTTGACAAAATTCAATATATAAAATCAAGTATAACGAAAAGGGCAGTCCAAGATTGGATTTTACTAGAGTTGTAACCAAACTCCAAATATTTACTTAATTTTTAGATGAAACGGCAATACCACCGTTTGAAGGATACAAAACAGTTTAATCAACGATATGATTATGGTTCAGTCATGCACTATCCTCCAGAAGATTATAGATCTGGCATGTATGTTTTCCGCGGCCCTGTTTTATTATTAAGAGAACCACGTCCCGGCTGGCTAGGAAATCATTTTGGAGTTTTTTGCTCGATAACCTTTAATTAGATTGAATTTAATTAATATCACACTATAATATTTGATACTATAATAATACTAAAATATTTAATTATAATATTCGATTTAAGATTCGAAATTATTTCTTTAATGCGTGACTATCAGTCGACAATGGGACAACGAATTGACATCTCCTTTAAAGATGCAAAAATTCTAAATCTAGTATATTGTAAGAATATAAAGATTATATCTATTTTAATCAAATGAAATTTAAAATTTATCGAAAATAATACTGTTAGTTCCATATACTTGACTCATTACTATTGTAGTAACACTTGTATGATTATAGACAAAATATATCTAGATCCTAGATAACATTATCTAGAGCTGGTCTATTATGATCCAACTTAACAGATACATGTTATTATATATTGTTAAACTTTGGATTCATTTAAAACTTATTTCAGTTAAGAATTAATTAATTAAAAAACATTGAAAAATTTTTTTTAATAATTATTTAATAATATTTAACTAACACCATATTATTTTTATATAGGCACAAGTAACAATCCACATATTGCTAATTATGCTAAATGTAATCCGGAGGATTATAAATTAAATAATGGAAACTGCAAAAATGGCGGTTATCCCAATCCAATTAATAAATGCAAATGTCGGTGTCCTCCCGGATATGATGGGCCTAGATGCACATCTTATAAATGTAATTGATAGAATTTAAATTAGACTGTGTGCTATTGACACAGTCTGGACGAGATAGAGGGGGAGGCTTCCAAAGGATACCCTAAATCTTACATATCGCTCATTGTTATATTAAATTTTTCAGCCGCAAGGGGACTTAGTTATATTAACTGCTAAATAATACATATTTATAAAATTGGAAAACCCAAATTAAATTTTATCGGGGCGAGATCTGGATAGGCACAAGCAACAATCAATTCTCCATTTTTTATATTCTTAGATAAAAACAGCAAGGCAATAATATTAACACCTACGACTACAAAGCAATATTTTAAAGTAGATGATCAAGGAGATTATTTTTGGATTGTAAAAGTATGAATCAGTCATACAAGATATTAAAAAATTATTTAATATTCAGCGTAACATTAAAAGTAATGATAGAATTCCATCAAAATACACAATTGTAAGTGTAGAGAAGTTGGATGGAGTTAAATGCAGTTATCCTTGTAGTGAAAATTACATTGAAATAAAATACAATAAAGATAAATCTGTAGCTGGTAAATTATAATGATATTCCTCCTATATATTAAGGTCGACGGATCCCGATATCTGAATCTAAAAAAGATAAGATATTCGTAAATCTTTGGTTCGGACGGCAGATCTAGACACCCAAAGATATGGAAGGCCTTAGAAACTAAAAGATCTGGATAGCCTTCGTTTTTTCTAAGGCTATCCAGATCTTTCTCCCCCTTTTCATTTAAAATTTAATGGCAAATTTATTTTCGTAATTCGTAATTTTTCGAGATATTTTCGTAACCGTAATTCGTAATTACGACGCAACCCTGCTGTAAACAACGAAAAGAAGTTACTATGAAGCAGAGCTGCGTCGAAATTTCGATTTTCGACTTTCGATTTTCGAATTTCGACGTTTTTTTCTACCGATTTTCGATTTCGAATTTCGAATTTTTTCATAAAATTTCGATTTTCGATTTCGATAATTTTAGTTTTTTCGATTTTCGTTCGATTTTCGATTTTTTTTGCAAAATTGCATTATCTTTTCTCTTAAGATTTTATTCCTGCGGCGCCAAAAATGAAGAAATTTGGCTACTTGGCCTTTCAAAATTCTCAAAATTTTCGCCTGCGGCGCTGAAAAATGAAGAAAGCTGTCTTCTAGTCTTCCAAAATTTTCAAAATTTTCGCCTGCGGCGCAGAAAAAGGAAGAAATTTGGCTTAGGAATCTTTCAAAATTCTCTAAATTTTCGCCTGAGGCGCTGAAAATGGAACTTTTTGGCTTAATGATCTTCAAAATTCTGAAAATTTTCGCCTGCGGCGCAAAAAAAGGTTAAGAAAGATGGAGGGATAAAAATAAGGGATAAGAAGATCGCGAGATTCCCTTTAATCCCCCAAATCCCACGATAATCCGCGTAACCCTTGATCCCGCGTAACCCTTGATATCCCTCATATTCGCCTGATATCATATAATATCCCCCTTAATCTACCCAAATCCACCTAAATAATTTTATCATTGACTTTCCACCCGAGCCTCCAATTAATCCATTTGCCTTACAATAATAAGAGGGATATAGGAGGATGGGATATCAAGGGTATCAAGGGGTAAATATCGGAGGAATAAAGGATTTAAAGTATCTAGGGTGCGGATTTAATTGGTCTCTAGTCAACCACCTAATCCTATATATCCCTACGATCACTGATATCTCTTAAGACTACCATTAATCCATTGAATCCCCTTATATCTCAAGATTAACACTTATATCTCCATATTGCGGATTGTTTACTACTCTTTTAGTTATTTTAAAAAATTTCGATTTTCGATTACCGATTTTCGATTTTCGACGTTTTTTTCTGCCGATTTTCGATTTCCGATTTTCGAATTTTTTTTATAAAATTTCGATTTTCGATTTCGATATTTTTGGATTTCTTTCGATTTTCGATTTCCGAATTTCGAAGATTTTTTTATTTCGACGCAGCTCTGCTATGAAGAGAAATACAAAAGTTTAATAGAAAAAGTTTAAATTTCTAAATAAAAAGCGTTTTTAAGTAAATATGTATTTAAAATTACCGATTTCCGACGTTCTTCCTTCCGATTTCCGAAAAAAATTTTGATTTTCGATTTCCGACTTTTGAGCCAGTTCCGATTTCCGGCTCTTCCGATTTCCGACACCTCTGACTGTTCCGATCCACCTCTGAAAGGGAGACAACAGCAGCAATCAAGCAAAGATGATTTAAATTATTAAATAAATATTTAGGAGCCCAACTTTGTTGTGGTAGTCGCCTAATGCCTATTGTTGTAAAAGCCGAGTCGGACACAGATGTTATTATAACAAAGCATGGTAAAGGAAAAGCAACTATTGGTTATCTAGCAGGTTATACATATTCGATAATATTTGCTCATAGAGGTGTATTTGTTAATTCTTTAGAACTTACACCATCAACTCCGGCAAATACATGTAAAAACGTCAATCAATCAATTATCGACGAAAAAGGTCACCCAGATAGCGAATTAAGAAAGGTTGTCGATGAACCACTTAACGGGCCAAAACTTGATATTCTTTGTGTTGGTGATGATAAAAGATTAACTGTATGTTTATTGAGAAGTTTCAAGTAATTAATTGACAACTATTTAAGATAAACGGTCATATTCAAGTTAAATTTTGGGATTGTTACACAGGGAAGGATAGGATTAAATATTGTGGTTATGGAGCATTTTTCCGTTGCAAGGTCCTTTCATTTTATGTGATTTGATTAAAAGTTAAATTTAGAAATTGAAAGGATCAGATGAAGCTAAATGGTATTGGCAGAACCCCGAAGGTGAATGGATTCTTGTCACTCATATCAATTGTCATCCGCAAAAGGATACAGAAAATGATGGAAATTAATTTAAATTATTATATCTTAATTTAAAATTTTATAGAAAATTATATTCTTATTTAATTCCTTAATGCATGTACATCAGGGGTAGGCCGAGTCCCACAAAATACGAGACACGAGATTTACGAGATACGAGATCTTTCAAAAAATACGAGATTTCACGCGATACGAGACACGCGACTAAGCCCACCCCTGATGTACATCTACACAAGCAGTTTAATCAAAATTTAAAACCATTTTTAAAAAACCAACAGATTTATCAAAAACGTGATAAACCAGTTTTATTTTTTTAATTATGTATATCAAAAAACATAATAAAAAATCAAGTATGTATATTTTAAAAATTCTTAACATTTTTTTAAAATTTTGTTCAAACAATATATCAACAATAATCTTTCATGCTACTTCACTATTTGCGATAACGATTATCATCGTTATTCTGTAAACAGCTTTCCAGAAATAAAATTAATTTATATAATAGACTAAACGTTCATTAATTAGAGTTCTTACAGATTCTACATATCAAAATATTTGTCGGTTTTTAAAGCAATTTATTAATAACATATTTATTAATAACATAATTAATAACATAATTCACAAACTACAGGGTGCGTAAAAAGTTCCCGGAATTTTTATAATTTCAATTATTGGGAACGCTTATGTCTATCAAAATGAAATTTTGATGAATGTTTTACATCCCTGGAAGCAGCAACATTCTGGTGAAAATGATTTTATTTTACTCAAGGACTTGGTACCAGCACATGGAGGTAAAACAACAATTAACCTCTGTGCAAAGTTGTTTCATGGATTTTGAGACAATGATATTTGGCCCCGTAACTCACCGGTCCTCAATCCAATGATTTTCAGTCTGGTCTTTTTTTGGAGCAGAGACTCCCCCGCACACGATTCACATCAACAGAGGCACCTAGGACGTCATAGAATCTGCCTGGGCATCAATAACGGAAGAGGAGTGCGCGACCATAATAGGAAATTTTCGGAGGCGTTTGGATGCGTGTATCTCAGCGGGCGGATCTCATTTTGATTATTTGTTAACATTATTTGATTATTAGATTCTTTTAAACATTTTGTTTGTGTAAACTTATTTTTATATTGATTTTAAAGAAAATTAATTCATTTTGATTAATTCCGGGAACTTTTTACGCACCCTGTATAAAATTGCTTTAGTTCTTGATCAATCATTCCTTTACAAAATAGGTATTATTTTTTAAGTAATATTTTTAAACATAAATAAACATTTTACTGATTTGCCCATTAATAAATTTTGAACTGATCAATAAACAATTAATATTGTGTTATATTACACAAAAATGATTTCTTAGTCAAAGTTATTTACCGATATATAAAAAGTTTTTTAAACATTAAATTCTCCAAATTATACAAATGTCATCTAAAACCAAAATATTTATTTTATTAATTTTTCCTCTAATATTTTTACAAATCCAAACACTTTTAACAATTTTAAATAAAGAATCTCCTTCATGCAATCCAAACAAAAATTTAATTTTTTCATCCTGCAAAGACGGCCTTCCTTGGCCTAGAGAAGATTTTACTTCAATTTCTGTTTTAATCACACACGGAATTCATTGTATCGATATATTACAAGAAGACAATCCAAACTTTGAAGAACACCTTCAATTTCACAAAGAACATTGTTTGGAGTTGATTAAATTAATTTATAAATTCTTTGAGGAAAACAAGAATTACACTGTTCAAAAAGAATTATGCAAAGATTTTCGTCAGGCAGCTTTTCCAGGTAGGGATGGGAATTTTTAGGTATTTGGTTTACGAAACACAAAATGAAGGAAAGTTTTAACGAAACACAAACTAAAAATGAGCGAATAAATTTTCACCGGAGTAGGTAATTTTTACTCCCTCCACCGATATAATTACGGAGAAATTATCTAGCATATACGAGAACGATCTCCGGACTTATAAGAATAGTTCCAGATTGGATATCGGTTCCGAATATTCAATGATTTATTAAGAACCGTCAATACATATCATATTTTCAGGTGGAAGAGTAAGAAGGGGACTGTGGGGTTGTGGATGGGAAAACGGAAAAGAAGTCGGAGGAAGAAGAAAAAGGGGTTGTAGTGGAAGAAGGAAGAGGGATTTGGAAGAAGTTAATGGATTGGAAGAATTGGACGATGATGATTTTAAAGAAATGTCAACGAGAAATTTCGAGAAACTTCTTTTAAAAGAGAAAAAAGAAAAATTGTCGGAAATTGAGAAAAAATATTTGGAGGGATCAAGAAACCCTTTAGCAATTAGAATGGCAGCATTGGGAATTTATTGCAAATTTGAATCATACGAGAATGTGGTGAAAGATGTTATTAATGGAAAAATTATATTTAATTAAAAGGAATTTTTTGTTAATTTTTAAATAATCATTCATAGTATTTCTTGTGGTTCTTGTTAAGATATGATATGTATTAATGTATTTTACTCGAATCTTTTAAAGTAAAATTAACGTCTAAATTAGAATCGCTGGTCACATTTTATGGTTAAATTCAACTGATTTTTCTATCACCTTATCAATTTTTTAGATTTCTAAAAATTATTTTTTCTTTTATTTTATTTTGCCTCATTGGGTTGACATAATTTTTTCAAATATTATAGAGAAAGGGCGCTTATTTTCCCAGTAAAAATGTCTGGGTCACATTAATGTAAACTCCGATATATTAAACTAAAAAAAGAAACTATAAACAGAAAACTTCTTGTAAATTTCATTTATTTAAATTTAATACTATTAATTCATTCCTATTTCTATTTTACTTTCAAATTTTTCAGAAAATTATTTTTAGAAATGAAAAACCAATTAGAAGAATGGTCATTTTGTACAAACAGTTCTGATAATTCAAATAAAATTGAAGATGAAACAAATTCTTTAATTGTAGTAGATAAAGAAGAGGAAGAGACAAAAGATTTTTGTTGTTTATCACAAAATACAATTGAGAATTTGTTACAACGTATAGAGAAATTGGAGGTTTAACAAATTTGTTGAGATAATTATTTAAAATATTTTTATTAAATTATAACCTAATTAAGACGAAAGTTTTAATACAATGCAGTATGATTGTATGCTAAACTTCTTAAATCGAAAGATTTAGATATTTTATTAGAACTGAAGTTAAGTAAATCCTTGAAAATCTTCGGATATAAGGATCAGTAGAGCGGGCAAAGTGTCTCTCTTATACTCAAAATTGTAAGGGAAACAGGAAAAGCGGTGGAATTCGAATAAAATTATTATAATACAAAATAGTGTCATTAAATCTTATGTATTTAGCGTATGAATAAAGTCGAGGGGGATATTGATAAAAATTTGGTAGATATCCAAAACAACTTTGACCAAAAAATAAAACTTTTACAACAAGAAATAGCCAACAAAGAAACAGAAAAATTTCAAAATCTTGAACAACAATTTAAAGAAAACTATCAATCGTTGGAATTAAAAATACAAAAAATAGAGGAAGAAAATAAAGACAAAATTACAAATTTAGAAAAAATAATTCAACAAAAAGATGAAAAAATAAATTTATTGGAAGGAGAGGTAGAAAAGGTAGATTTAAATGTTTTGGGTATGAATAGGTATATAAATATACTTGTCTCCTCATCCGAAAGTTATGGCTATTTCGTTTCAAAACGAAACGGAAAAAAGGGACGAAAGAGCGAAACGAAACGAAATTTCTAGCATCCCTGATCTCTATCCGGTAATTCTTCGGTTCGTATTCCCTCTCCTTTTTTCTGACCATTTTTTCATTTTTCCTTCCCTTTCTCCCTCGTTTTTCATGAGGCAACCATCAAAAAGGATTTATTTTCCAAAGGATAGAAAAGAGAAACATGATACCAAAAATTATAAACTTGAGAAATATCACCAAATCGGTTTCGCCACAGAAATTCAGGAAAATTTTTCGGTACGTAAATATATGTTGGTATTGTTACCTGCATTTTTACCATGAAGAAATCCAATCTCTTCGAGCCAAACATCGAAATCGTTGTCGCTTAATCTCAGTTTGTCACCCAAATTAATCATGATAAAATTTTTTAGTTGCTCAATATTGGTTATTGAATGATGTAAATTAACTTTTCAGAACTTTTCTCATGTATACATATGTATGTATATACATTCATAATCCTTTTTGCTTGCCTCATGAAAAACAAGGGAGAAAGGGAAGGAAAAATGAAAAAATGGACAGAAAAAAGGAGGGGGAATACGAACCGAAGAATTACCCGAAACTCTAAAAAGTGTAAAATTTGAATCGAAAAAATTTCTGTCATCCCCTCTCCTGTCACGGTTTATTTGATTATATTTTTCTTGGCCCAAAACTATTACATGTTAAAAATGTTATTTTAAATTTAGCAAGTGAACGATATGCAAGCTGATTATAATAAACATTTGTTGGAATTTCAAAATGAAATTAAAGAGATTAAGACAGAAAACGAGGCTAATATAAAAATTATAAAACAAAAAAATAAAGAAAAATATCAACAATTGGAGACTGAATATAAAAATAAAATTGAGAATTTATCCGAGATTCTTAATGAAAAAGAAGTAAAAATAACTTTAATGGGAAAAGATATTAAACAGGTAATTTATTTTGGAGTTTAATTATGTATCTAATTAAAAAATACTTGATATTTTTTAAGGTTGTCCAAATCCCATTGTATTAAGCAATTCTATCCATATAGATGAGTCGAATAAAATTAAATAGGATTCGATTATCGTAAAAAATCCCATAGCCATTGATCAACCATAATTAAAAGAATCTTATAAAATAATATTTTTTATAAATTTAATTAATAATTTATTTCTTTAAAGTTATTTGAATTGAATTCTTCTTCTAAAAAAAGGAGTGAAGAATTAATTTTTGAATTTGAACAATTAAGCATAAAAAAACAAAAGGTAAATTATTTAATTGAATATATGTATTTTTTGATTGGGTTTGCAGATTAAATTTGTAATTAAAGTAAAAAAGGGGGGGGGGCATTTAAATATTTTTTTGAAGAAATTACTGTTAATTTTGGAGAATTATTAGCCTTGTGATTAAAACTAAATAAGAATTTAATAATAAAAATATTAAAAAATTTAGACAGATCAAATAATTCAATCATTGGAGACAAAAATTAAACAAAATGAGAATAAATATTTAAATAAAATAAAGTTAATGGAAGAAAATATTCAACAAAAGGAAGACGTAATTAATTCTTTGGATACTCAAACTAATAAGGTTGTTAAATAATAAATGAGGCATTCTTTGTCCGCTTAATCATAATTCTCTTGGATGGTATTGTTTAAACGAGATATTGTAAAGACTATGTACCGATAATATGACCGATAACCCCAGAAAAATAATACCCATAAAAACGAAAAAAGAATTATTCTTTTTTTGAAATAAAATTTGGAGTGCTATGAATTAAATAAATTGTTAAATTAAAGACAGATGAATCAATCGTTGCTTTGAATAAAAAAATTGTCAAATTAACAGAGGGGCAAGAAAATTTAATTTACTATGTTATTTATAAAAGACCAGTAAGTAATTTGTGTACTAAAATAAAAAAATTATTTAGAAATATACTCAATTGAAGAATAAATGGAAATATATTGATAATAGACACAAATGTTGTGAAGACGATTGTGTGAATACAAATACACCAACTGGGAAATGCAAAAATGGAAATGGATTTATTGAGATAATTAATGATACAGATATTAAATACAATGAATGTATAGAAGGGAAAGGTAAATACTGTATAGAAGGAAAGGGATTTTGAAAGATAAAATATGTATTAGTCTTCTAGTCTCACATCAAATCTAGTTTTTCTCCTAAGGGTGTACGCAATTGAGTGAATTTTTACGCAATACTTATTAATTTAGGTGAAAATAAGCATGTACATCTCAATGCAGAGAATAAATTTTATAAACCGAAAAATGATTGTAATTTTGCTTCTTTATTTTACTATTATGAAATTAAAATCAAAAAAGAAGGAAATGGTTGTTCATCGTTTGGTTTCCGAAATACAGAAGAATATACTGTATTGGGAAATAATGGATTTATTTGGTATAAATCTCCTTCAAATACTGCAGAGATTTCATTTCAAATTCCTTCATTTTCTTGGAATGATGGAGATATTCTTGGTTGTGGATTAGTATTTCCACCCACAAAAATGTTAGAAAAACATCCATATGTTTTCTTTACAAAAAATGGAAATCAGATTGGTGAGAACAAAATAAATATATTTTTAAATAAAAAATTATTAGGTTATTCTTCGGTTCGTACCCCCCACTCCTTTTTCCTTTCTCAAAGTATTAAAAAATGGTCAATCGGTCTTTTGTTATATAACTCGTCGAGCTGTGTCGAATGACATCAAAATCAAAAAGATCCGACTTGATTTGGCAAAAATACAGACCCCTGAAAATTGAACAACCATAGGGGAAATTTTTTGAAATAAAAAAATTTTATCCAAATGATAGAGCTGTGTCGAACGACACAAAAATCGTCGTGATTGGACAAGATTTGACAAAGTTATGACATTATTTAGACTTATCGGAGTCGGCGACTTATGTCATAATTTTGTCAAATCTTGTCCAATCACGTTGATTTTGATGTCATTCGACACAGCTCGATGAGTTCTATAACGTAAGACTGATTGACCATTTTTAATACTCTGAGAAAGGTAAAAGGAGTGGGGGGTACGAACCGAAGAATTACCAATTATTATTTAAGGTAAAGCAGTATTATTGAAGGAAGAAAGTGATGATTATTTTAATTGTTATGCAAGTTTAAAATGCCTTTCTATTGAAGCAAACTTTGGCAATGATTTGGAAACTAAACCATTTTGTTTTGATATTTCTAAACATTTATTTACTGAGGAATTTCATAATTAATTTGTTTTTTAATTATTATTTTAACATTGATTTCAAAAATTTAACTAAATATTATTTATGCTAGATCAGTTTTTTTTTCTTTAGGAAGTTGAGATTTTGAAGATAAAGTAGTCTCAAATGAAAAAATTATACCTAATTTACAAAAGTAATTTGATAAATTAAAGAAAATAAAATTTGATAATTTAACTTGAGTGGCAGAACTGCGAATACATTAGTAATTACTTATTAGCAATTTAGGAATAAAATTTCAATAGTCTAACAAAAATTCTACGAACTTTTTACTAAACATTTAAAAAATCTTTCTAAGCCAGGAAAATTTAACAAAGAAATGATTAAACAATTTTGTTAAAAAACATTTTGTATCAAAATAATTTATTCAAAATTTTATAAAATTCTTAACATTTTTCTGTTCCAAAAATCATAACATCAACAACCTCGTAAACGCTTAACAACGTGCATAGTCGAACCATCCTTTATATTATACTCATCAATTGTACAGTCATCTTGGAGTTGCTTACCAGCGAAAAACTAAAGATTATTAAATAATTAATATCGAATCAAATATAAATATTATTATCAAAATTACTCGAAGAATCCTTACTCTTAACCTATCCATTCCATTTAATCCCACAATATTCATCCATATCCAACAATTATCCCTCCCTTTTTCATCCAAATTCTCGATATCACTCAAATCTACTTATATCCTTTTAATACCGAAAATTCTCCTATTTCCTCCTTAATCTTCCAAATCCTCGATCTCTTTTAATCCACATACAAAAAATATTCACTGCCGGTTTGTCCGGGAGCCGTTCTAGAAGTTTCCAAAAAAAATTTTTTCCAAAAATGTTCATTTATATCAGGGTATAATTTATAAATTTAATAATAATTTAATATATTTTCCGAATTTAATTTACAAACCAAACGTTGTTGATACGACGGTATTCCAGTCTTCATTTCAACCATACACTTAATAATCTCAATTGTATCAGAGGTTTTCACCTTTTCGAGAATTATTGGCTCAATAATATCAATAACTTTCATATATAACTGAAATAAAATAAGATTTTTTAAAGATAGTTAAATTTAATTGAATTTTCCGAAATAGAAAAACATGGTATTATATATAATCATCTCAGCTCGTCGGTCTCTTTCGAATGACCAAAATTTGCATAATCGAATTTTTACCACAAAAATCGCTTGGTTCTCCCTATGATTTTTACTGGTACACCCCGAGGTACCACAAGGCCAAGGTACCACAGAGCTATAACTGTTTCGTCTCGTTTCGTGACGAAACAGTTTTAATTTGTTTCGTTTCGTTTTGTTAACGAAACACCTGTTTTTCGTTAACGAAACATTACCTATTTTTTAAGCCAAAATATTACCCAAAAACTGAAAAAATTTCCCTTTTGGTGATGAAAATTCTCAAAATTTTCGCCTGCGGCGCTAAAAACGACAAATGTTAAATTATGTACCAGTTCTGGAATCTCTACCAGAAAAAGTTGTGAAGTCAGAAATTCCTGATTTTCGGTAATCATGGAACGTGTCGGCAGGATTCCTGATCCCTGATTCACATTTGCTCAACAAATAGTTGAATTGGATCGATTTGGCGGAATTAAGGGTGATATAGTGGATTAGGAAGGAACACGCGAAAATTTTGGAGCTTAGGACCATAATTTAAGGTCCCACAAAGTTATGAGGTTATATATAGGCCATAACTGGCCTATTAACGTGTTTAAAATCGAAAAATTAAGAAAGTAAACCCATTTTTATTAAATTTTTTTGAAAATTACAATGTTTCGTTTTGTTTCGTTTCGCTAAATTTTTACATGTTTCGTCTCGTTTCGTTAACGAAACGATTTTTAAAAAATTTTGTTTCGTTTCGTTTCGTCTGAAAAAATTTTGGAGTTTCGTGCATGTCTGATCTCGACGAGCTGAATCGAACCATACCAGTGCGTCCTTGATTCGACAATTTTGAGAAAGTTATAGCTCGGCGGTATCTTGGGCTCGTGGTACCTTGGCCTGCTCCCTTTAGGGGCCTATATCTCTGCAAGTTTTTGTCTCCTCAAAAGGGATTACATATTTAAACTCAGCTCGGCTAGAGAAATCTAACGATAGTTTTTACTCGGTGTTTCTATACTAAAGTACAACCAAGCCGTCAGTGCCCCATAAAATTATATCTTCCATACTTTTTTTGTCTTGACTTTATATTCTCAAAATTTATTTAAATTCTTGGAAGCTACCTTTATTGTATTTGATTCTGATCTAATCTGTACATTGCCTGAATAACCAGAAGATACTTCTTCAAGAAAAATTTGTCTAATATCACTCAAAACGGCATTTTTCCAACATTTAGGGCAATAATTTTTCTAAAAATAAAAAAATTTAACTTAAATCTACAAATAAATTCTCTACTTGAAAGATCCAATTTTTAATACAATCAATGTGAAAAACATGACCACATGAAATTGAATACATATTTTTATAAGTTAAAGGTTTGGGACAAATAATACAAATAAAATTGTTAGAAGACATTTGGATATCTGAAATTGAATTCGAATATAAAAAATAATTGGTAAAACATTATAAACAACAAAATAGGGCGCAGTCACTCTAAAATGTTTCAAAAAAAAATGCGGAATATTTTAACTAGTTAGCACCCCGAGCCTTCGGGGTCGGAAGTGTCGTGGATCGGGGTTTGCTGGTTCGGCCATGTCAGGGTTCGGGGTCGGGGTTTAACTAAGCTTCCTTCAGTTCCAGGATACCATTTTTAACCCCAAGGGGTACACTAAAGTGAGGTGCGATTGTAGTTATTATTTTATTTTTTTGAAATAATGGCGGCGCAAATGTCGCGGCGCATAAGTCGCCCGGCGCAAAAATCGCGGTGCAGATGTTCTCGCGCAAAAGTCGTGATACCAAATTAACCACTATAAAAATAGAATTGTTTTCCCTTCCAAACAATCATTATGTATCCATCTTTTCATCCCTTGCTTCTATAAAATTATTATGAAATATATTCTTTTTCTCTCAAATAAATTGTATTTAATATTGCGAAATAAATAACCTATCGGACTTTGATCCTACAGAAATTTAAAAAAATCCTACAGCAATTTAGAAATATGTAAAATTTCAATTAAGTGTCTAACAAAAATTCTACAAACTTTTTATTCGGCATTTAAAAAATCTTTTTAAGCCAAAAAATTAAATAAAGAAATGATTAAACAATTTTGTTAAAAAACATTTTGTATCAAAAAAATTTATTCAAATTTTAAAAAATTCTTAACATTTTTTTCCAAAAAACATAACATCAACAACCTAGTAAACGCTTAACAACGTGAATAGTCGAACCATCCTTGATATTATACTCATCAATTGTACGTCCATCTTCGAGATGTTTTCCCATGTAAATCTAAAATAATAATTACTCTGGGTAAATCTTAATAGAAGAGAGGATGAGCGTGTTTTATAGAGGCTAATAAATAAATATTATTGATGAAAACTCTTGAAGGATTTAATTTTGGCAATTCTAATTTCAAAAATAATATTGGATAAGATTGGTTACGCTATAGCTTCGCGCAATTTAGGATATGCGTGAACGAGAACAGGTGTATTATAAGGTTTCAAAAATGAAAAATAAATTCGTTTTGCAACGAGTACACCCTGAAAACCTACACCACTAAGACCTACGCCCTCAAGACTTATTGACCCTAAATACACCTTTGAAGACCTTTACTCTTAATACCTACAAACGTGAGCAACACCATTTTTACTTTTTATATCTTTGAAATATTAATCGTGAAGATCTGGAGGGATTAAAGCGAATATTGTTAGATTTCGCTGTATGTTCTTCTTAGCCGAATTTAAATTTTCCGAATTTAATTTACAAACCAAACGCTGTTGGTCCGGCGGTATTCCAGTCTTCATTTGAATCATGCTCTTAATAAGCTCAATTGTATCGGAAGATTTAACCTTTTCTAGAACAGTTATTTTGCCTGAAAGCTCTAGAACATTTAACTGAAATAAAATATGCTTGATTAAAGATTGTTAAATTTAATGCAAATGCTCTAATATGTAAAAGCCTGGCTTATTAGAAGCAAATATAGTATGCACACCCGAGGAGTAAGGTGGTGGGTAGTTGGAAATCTTGGGATATCCGAACCGGAAATTCATGTCCTGCTTTTTCGGATCCGGATCTGCCAACCTTACCGAGGAGACATCAAAAACTATGAGCCTATACTCTAACTTGGTTTTGAATCTATTAAGCAGTATTTAAGGAATATCAGTGGATTTTGGCTGATTAAAAATGATCAAGAGAAGAACTACAATTTTGAAAATATTGGAAAGCCATAGGAGACCTTGGGTTAGCAAGCCCAACCTCAAAATCTTCAGTTTGGTTTGAAAACTACTAACCTAGTTCAGAAACCATAAACTTTTACGTTTGGGAAGAAATATTCGATGTTATATTCGATGTTATAAATTATTCAAAATACCGTCGAATACCCACAATAAAGACTATTTTTCCCTTATATTTTTAGTTTAGATCTTAATACGTATCCCAATTAATCTCAAAAAATTATTTTAATCCTTGGAAGCTACCTTTATTGTATTTGATTCTGATTTATTCTGTACATTGCCGGAATAACAAGGAGATACTTCTTCAAGAAAAATTTGTCTAATATCACTCAAAACTGCATTTTTCCAACATTTAGGGCAATAATTTTTCTAAAAATAAAAAAATTTAACTTAAATCTACAAATAAATTCTCTACTTGAAAGATCCAATTTTTAATACAATCAATGTGAAAAACATGACCACATGAAATTGAATACATATTTTTATAAGTTAAAGGTTTGGGACAAATAATACAAATAAATTTGGTAGAAGACATTTGAATATCTGAAATTGAATTCAAATATAAAAAAGCGTAGATGGATGTTCGTTTTGGTCCCCGTCTTTTTTCTGCGTGAAAGGTATGCAACTATAATATTTAACCCGAAACCAGGTTAAACTTTTCAAAAGCAAAAAATAGGGTGCAGTCTTTCATAAAATGTTTCAAAGAATGTGGAATACTTTAACCATCTAAAAATAATTAAATTTTCAAATATAAAGCTTTGTTCTGCTTATTTTTCAATCGTTTAAAATGAATTGTGTAAATTGAGATCAGAAAATCCTCTTTAAACAAAGTAACATTTTACAAAATGCCAAAACAGAAGCAGCCACACAAAATTATGGCAAAAATGTGGAAATATGGGATTCGGAATTGAAGACTGAATAAGAAAATGAAAAGACAAATAAAAAAGAAAGTTGTAAAGTCCGTTCCAAAATAGGTTGACACCCCCTAATTTTTCATATAACTCGGCCTAAAATTGTTTAAATTTTATAATTTTTTTAAATATTGATTCAGCAGCAAAAATTATGCTATTTTACAAAAAATTTT
Organism: Meloidogyne arenaria; assembly: GCA_036172955.1. NCBI lineage: Eukaryota > Metazoa > Nematoda > Chromadorea > Rhabditida > Meloidogynidae > Meloidogyne > Meloidogyne arenaria. Next base: position 2,049,843 of record JARQAB010000022.1, read on the forward strand.
GGATAAACAAAAATTTTATCAAAAGTTATGAAAATTTTTCAAAAAATGAGGTGTTCCAAAATACATTGAACAGTTTATAAAACGTATCAAAAAATCTCTAAATAATTACTAATAAACTAAAGTATTTGAAACTAATATTTTGTGGGTTCTCCTTTCTTCTTTAACACCTCAATCATTCTCTTAGGCATGCTCTGATATAAATTTTTAAACAAATCTTGGGGTAACTCATCCCAGGCCGTTCCTATAGCAATTTCAAGCTCCTCTTTGCTATTAAATTGACGGTTATTGACATAAACTTTTCTTGCTAATACTCCCCATACATTTTCAATGCAATTTAAGTCGGGGCTTCGAGCCGGCCATTCCATTGTGGTAATATTTCTTTGTTGCATCCATTCCCTAGTAGAACGACTTATGTGTATTGCAGCATTATCTTGTTGATAAATAAATTTCAAATGAGGATATCGTCGGATAAATGGGATAAGACCATCATCCAACATATTTTGATACTTTTTGCTATCCATTCTTCCTTCTACAAACACCAGTGATACGCGCCCTAAGCTCGAAATCGCCGCCCAAGTCATTACACTCCCGCCTCCGAATCCCCTTTTACTAAAAACTCGGGGTTCTTTTCTTAAATCTCTCCAATAAGAATTCCACCCATCGGGGCCATCCATATTCCATTTCTTTTCGTCGCTGAATATGACCTAAACCCGGAAAAATGTCTAACTAATCAGATTTAAATTTACTGTATTCCATTTGTTCCTCCACCAAATTCTCTCTTCGGCAAATTTTACCCTCTTTTCCTTATGTAAGGGAGTAAGATGGGGACGAGTTCGAAGTTTTTGTCTAACTATGTTCGGGTCAGATTTTAACACTCGCCAGATCGTTTGATGCGAAACATCGAGCGATAATTCTCTTAAGACCGTGCGACACCCCATCATTGAATTTGACATTTCCTTCAAAATCCTTCTTTTTTCTCGCTTTGATAACTTTGATTTTCTTCCCGGATGCTTTCCCTTTCCATAATTATCTCCCTTTTTTAAGAAATTGATGATGGAACCGCGAGAGCAACCTAGCCTGCGTCCTATTTCACTGTTACTTAGTTTTTGTTCTTTAAATGCAATTATTTGGCCTTTTTGAATGTCAGTTAATAATTTTCCTTTAACCATTATCTCTAAAAAAGGACGTAATTCATATTTTAGTTAAAAAAATGATTAGTTGGGACGTATAGACTAAGTTTTTACAAAAATTTACAAACTGTTCAAGGTAATTTGGAACACCTCTATTTTAGAAAATCATAGATAAATAAATTTAAAAAATTTTTTTAAGACTCTAATCTTTTTTATCCAGCGTATGGCATTATGTTTGAACATTATTTAAAAAATTATGAAATTCAAACAATTTTAAGCCGAGTTATATGAAAAATTAGGGGGTGTCAACCTATTTTGGAACGGACTTTATGTACTGAAAAATAATTAGAAATAAATATGGAAGAAAAAGCAAAAAGTGAGTTAGAGTCAGTGTAAAGTTAGAGTCAGTGTAAGATTTATTTAATTAAACATGCACAGTTTATTAAATTTTAAATTAACATGGAAAATTTTAGAACAAAGTTAAGAGGGGGCAATTCAGAGTAAATAAAAAGATTTTGTGAGATTTTTATTAACCTAAAATCAAAAATAAAGAAGTAAATAAGATATTGTATTTATATTGTGAAGCATATATCCTAAAGCTATGCAGGAGCCGGCTTTATTAATGGATAACACATAAGTCCAGTCAACTAAAGATCTACTATATGAATCTTTAGTTAATCTGCTATATCTACTACATATATGAACACCTTTAAATTTAATATCAGCTTTAATTTTCTCTTTTTTTCAGTTAATTTTAAGCAATGGATAGAATTCAAATAAATAAAGAAGAGAGAGAATATCAAACCAAAAAAATTTAGATTTTAGAATAAAAAAAATTCCAAAAAATTACCAAATTTAGAAATTAATGTAAACAAGACAAGTAAAATGATTGTTGGCCAAATAAAAATTTTACTATTTCATTTTTAGTTCACATTTAGGCAATTGGAAGCATTTAAACAAACACACTAAATTTGAGCCATCCAAACATAAAGCTCATCCAAAAACTAAAAATTTTATTAGAAAACTCAAAAAAATTGCTAAGCAAATTTATATAAATTTAATTTTAAGCACGGCTAATAATTAAATTAAATTTTAGTTAAATTTATTAATTCTAATTGTTTCCTAGTTTTTTTTCAGATAAAAAAATTTTTTTTTAATTTCTAATAACAGAAATTTTTTGTGTAGTTCCGCCCAAAAATCTACATACTAGATTGTTAAGCAAAATCTACATACTAGATTTTTGGTACTAGACTTTTTTCTATTTTTACCTATTATTTATTTTAACGTAAAGTTGGGCTACCGGTTTTAAAACCAAAAATTTTCCAAAAATTAAACGTTTTTATGAAATTTTAAAACCCAAATTTTTTAAACAAAAATCGGGTTTTTAAAATCTGCATTAACTGAGGACCAAGGGTATTGTTTAATAACCGGTAGTGAACAGCACTAGTAATTAAGGTTGTCGGATAGTTGGAAATCTTCTGATATCCGGATCCGATATTCAAACCATAAACTAATCTGACAACCTTACTAGTAATGACTAATTTTTCCATATTTTTTCCTGAATTGCTTAGGGTCTACACATCCATTTTCCAAAAATTTCTTTTAAATTAAACGCTAATTCTGTGCCTAATTTATAAGAATATTTTTATTTACTTTTTGTAAAAATTTTTTCAGTTACCTATTTTATTAAATATTTAAAAAGGAATTAATTAAAATGAATAGAAATTTTGTGAAGGATTGTAAAGTTTGTGGCTCAACAAAAAATGTTTACAATCATTATTGTGTCCGTACATGTAAAGCCTGTGGAGCTTTCTTTACGTAATTTTTTTAAAATTTAATTAAATTTCAATTAAATTATTTTAAAAAGTCGTTATCTCGAACAAAAAGAAGGCAACTATGATTGTATTTGTTTAACAAAAACAACTGAAATTAAAAGTAAAATTGTTTTTGATAAAAACACAAATAAAGAATTCCGATTAGTTTGTAAAGGTTGTCGGCTTGAAAAGTGTCTAGCTGTTGGAATGAAAAAACCAAGTAAATAATGAAGTTTAAAATAATTAAAATGAATGAAAGAGAGCCGAGGGGAGATTAAAAATAAGAGCTTATTTAGTTACGTTTTGGTTAAGTCCAGTTATTTATCATGGAAAGCCAGAAATGTTAATTTATTTCAATGTACGAATAGCTATTCTCTATTAGTTTCGCGAACTACGGTCACAAGCTCTTGGAGTAAATAAAAGTGTTTTTAGGTTTTAGAACCAACGTAAATAAGCAGGAAGTCTTTTCAGTCCCCGCAATCCAGATATTTCTCAATAAATTATTACGCATAAATTTTTGGAAGAAGGGTCTAACTTGTGTGGATCAGTTATTAACGGAAATGGTCCAGCTTCCAATAACCCTTAATGGGCAGTTTTGAGCTCTTTATAAAGAGTTTTTAAACTCGCTTCGGTCTCTTCTCTAATTTGGATTTTTAAGAAATAATCTGAATACTTTTAAAAGGAAAATATACTTTTCTAGAGTTAATAAATTTAAAAATATTTCAGAAATTCCATATTTGCGCTACGATATTTGTCCTGAATCAGTGAAAGATATTGACACTAAAGATAAAAATACAGAAGGATGTGAAGATAAAATATTTTCAAAAAATCAAACGGTAAGAATTGTTAGAAGATAAAAAGTTAAAATTAAAATTAAGGTTTTTGTTGAAACTCCATTTAAAATTAGTGAAACTGATCGTAAAGAGATTGATTATCTACTACAAATTGTTAATGATACAAAACGAATATTGCATGCATTTACAGATTTAGACGATATATTCTTAAATTGTTCAATCAGATTTGAGGATATTATTCTTTCCGGAATTAACATATTTACACAAATTGATTCTTTTACGGTAAAATAATTAAAATTTGGGTAATATTGAAGGAGCTTTTTACGGAAATATTATTAAATTATTTAAATGTTGTTACCAACTTCTCAAAGGATGTATGAGAGAAAAATGTAATTGAGAATTAAAGTAACGTAACAGAATACCATTGAGAGTATCACAACATTTAGATATCCTTCTAGAAGATTTTGATAGCTTTGTAAAATATTCAAAAAGATATGTTCAAAAAAGACAAAAAAGAGCTCCTCCCGAAGGATGACCCGGAGTCCCACAGTCACCCCAAATACTCTCCCTTATCAGCGTCAAAATTATATGATATATAATTTTATTTTTTAAGCCAAATCCTTTGCCTATTTCTTTAGCGAAATTAGCTATTTTGAAAACAGAAATGGAAAATGTTGGAATATTTAATAAACGAAATATTAAACAATTAATTGTCGACAAATTAGTTTGTGTTGCTATTGCAAAAACTATGCCTGTATTTAATAAATTGTCTTTATCTGATCAGGTAATATTTTTGTAATAATATTTTGAATAAATAAATAGCTTTTTTATTCAAAGTTAATCAGTAATATTTCTGAGAATAATTCCCCCCCCCCTGGGGCTCTATTTATTTCAACTATCATCCAAGTTGGGACTATATTTCATTTGAAGTTTTCTCTCGGGGATACGGTATTTTAAATGAAAACACAAGCCCTTTTGGTTCTGTATTACATACAATTGAGGGTTGGATCCGTTGGCATTAGTCCTATTCCCAAAAAGATTTTAAGGGAATAAGTTAACATATTGCAAATAGGAGTTTCTTCCATTTTTCATTTATTAATCTTTTATTATCTAAATAATTTCCTAAATTATTTCCCTATATAATTTTCCTAAAATTTCCTTCAAGTTTTCTGATAATTTTCAGATAGCTCTACTCCGTCACATTTCATTCCCATTTATCTGTTTTGTTAATAGTTATCTTTCATATGAACTTGGTGTTAATACTTTTATGCGTAAAGATTGTGTTATGCCTGCGCTTAACATACTTGAATGTAAACTTTTCAGAAATGATGATTTGTCTGTTAATTTCGATAATTTTTTTTTAATTTAAATAATATTTAGATTATTTAAATTAACTGATCGTTTATTCACAAAATCTGTTGAGACTGTTAAGGAAGCCGAATTATCCACCGAAGAATTTGCACTTTTAACAGCAATATTCTTCTCACAATCAAGTAAAGGATTTTATAATTTGTTGGGGTTTTATTAAAAGGCGTTGTAGGGTATTATCCACGTAATTGTCATTAAAAGTTTTTATTAAAGAATCTAAAATGCTAGATTCAGCAAATATGATTTTGTCAACCACTAATTACATATATTCATCATAAAATTTAGACAAAAGTTTTTATACAAAGGCCTTTATTTTCGTTACTTTTACTCATTTACTGGGCAAATTTTAACTACATATTTAAAAGTCGAAGAAAGGCCTAAATAAAATTTGGACACGAGTGTAAAATTAGGAAAAATGGTAATAATGTAGAACTCCTTAACCAATTGGGATAATTAGAAAACAAAATTGAATTTGTGCTTCTTAGTCTCGGGAAGTTGAGGAAAAAAATAAGAAATTACCTAAAAATCTGGGTCCTAATAGTAAGGTTGACTCAAATTATACCGGACACTTTTCTGTCCTATGGAACTTTTTTTGTTCATATCATTTTTAGATAATTCCAAGTTTATTTTGTAGCTCATTTACTTCTCTATCATATAGTAAAATTAAAGATTTTTTGATTTAGGATTAAGAAAGTTATGTAATTTTAGGTGCACCATATCAAAATTCCCCCCCCCCCCCCCCCCAAATTGTATTTTCTGTATCTCAGAAAGGAGAAGTCCAAACGGATTGATCTCAGCATAATTTAATTAAGATCATTAGCGACCTTCCGCTGCCTAAACTTTAATATTTTTGGGATACCTTTCATTGCTAAATATCCAAAATTCGATCATTAGGTTAAAATCTAAGTTTTTTTTCATTTCTAGTTGCCGATGGATTGTCTTTCGAAGGGAAGGAGTTACTTTATAATGAATCTGTTCGTTACACACAAATACTTTTTCGATACATTCAACAACAATTTGGGGAATTTTCTTGTGCTAGCCGTTTAGATGAATGTTTCCGTTTAATTAATTATTTTTTTGAGAAAAGAAGGACTGGCCAAATGTTTTTGGGGCATATTAAATTTAATTATCCAAATATTTGCAAATATCCAGATTTTATTTTAAATATTTTTGAGAAGAATGATTAAAAGAATTGTAAATATTACTGAAAAAATTTTAAAAATTGTAAAAAAATAGAAAAACAAATTAATTTAATTAAAAAATTCCTCAGCAAATAAATGTTTAGAAATATCAAAACAAAATGGTTTAGCATCCAAATCATTGCCAAAGTTTGCTTCAATAGAAAGGCAATTTAAATTTGCATATAACTCATAATAATCATAACTTTCTTCCTTCAATAATACTGCTTTACCTTAAATAATTTTTTACTAAAAATATTTATATTTCATTCTCACCAATCTGATTTCCATTTTTTGTAAAGAAAACATATGGATGTTTTTCTAACATCTTTGTTGGCGGAAAAACCACTCCACAACCAAGAATATCTCCATCATTCCAAGAAAATGAAGGAATTTGGAATGAAACTTTTTCTTTCTTTAAAGGAACTGGAGAATAATAAATATAACCATTATTTCCCAAAACAATATATCCTTTTGTATTTCGAAAACCAAACGATGAATAATCAGTTCCTTCCTTTTTCATTTTAATTTCATAATAATTAAATAATGAATCAAAGCTACAATTATTTTTTGGTTTATTTAACCTAATCTCTGAATGGAGTTGTGCATTCTCATTTTCACCTAAATTAATAAGTATTGCGTAAGAATTCTCTCGATTGCATACACCCTTAGGGGAAAAACTAGATTTGATGTGAGATTAGGCTAATATTTTATCTTTCAAAAGCCCTTTTCCTTCTAAACATTAATTACCTTTCCCTTCTATACACTCATTGTATTCAATATCAGTATCATTAATTATCTCAATAAATCCATTTCCATTTTTGCATTTACCAGTTGGTGTATTTGTATTTACACAATTTTCCCCACAACATTTGTATCTATTATCAATATATTTCCATTTATTTTTAATTTGTATATATTTCTAAATTTCTTGGTTATTTAAATCTAAACTTAAATAGACAACTACCGGCTTAAAAACAGAATTAATTAAATTCTTTTGATCATTAATTATTTTGTCTATTTTTTTATTTTGTGCGTTGTTTATTTCAACAGCCTTTTAAATTAAATAAAATAACTTGTAAAAATTTTCAAATTTTTATTCAAAAATATCAATACTTATTGGGTGATAATCATCGAATTATGGTTTATTTAACGCTTATCCTTGAGATAGTTTTAGTGGCCAACAGCATTGTACGGTTTCTTATTATCACCCTTCTCTTAGTTGTGCCCCCCCCCCCCCCCCCCCACCAAACTTAAGTTTTCCGTTCTTGCCCATCAATTAATTTATTTTAATCAAGAAATTACCGTTCTATTTTGGATTTCCAAAGAATTAATTTTCTCTCCCTTTTCTAGAATATTATGAGACAACATCTCTATATCATTTAAATGCACATTCTCGTTCCGATTAAATCTTGTCTCCAATGTTTGAATTAATTGGTCTGTCTAAATTATTTGACAAATAATTGTTTAGTATCATAAATTATATTTTTCAAGAGTTTTCTTTCTCTTTTCTCTCAATACATTCAGTCTCCGTTTTGTTCTAACAATTCCTACTATAGAAAATTCTGCTTATATAAAATTCTTCTAAAAAGATTCGGATTTCGAAATCAGCTACCCAAGAATTATAGTAGTCCTCAATAAGATACGCTTTAAAATTCTACAAAGCGAGGAAAGGATTAGATCAGGGTTATTTCGTAATTACGAGTTACGGAATTTTTTGAATTACGAATTACGATCCGAAGTTTTATAAAAATTACGATTTCGAAAAAAAATTTCGATTATGACGAGACTCTGGACTAGATGATACACTCAATTTAAAATATACTCTTAAGACATTTCATTCCCACGGTGATCTTAAAGTAAGTTCCTTTATGTACAACTTAATAGTAGTATCTAGATTTGTATTTAGATTAAATTAAAGTTAAAGTATCTTAAAATTCTACAATAAATTACCCGTGTAATATTTCCATCTAATGCAGTTATTTTTACTTCCTTTTCATTAAGAATCTCGGCTAAATTCTCAATTCTATTTTTATTTTCAGTCTCCAATTGTTGGTATTTTTCTTTATTTTTTTGTTTAATAGCCTTAATATTAGCCTCATTTTCTGTTTTTATCTGTTTAATTTCATTTTGAATTTGTTCGGTTTTTTGATCATATTTATCCTGAATATCCTTTAAATGTCTATAATGATCAAGTTCAATTTCACTTATTTTCTAAATTAAAATAAAAATGTTAGAAATTAAAGTATTTTCGATTAAAAAGTGGCCAATCTGGGTAGGTTGAATTACATCCTTTTACGCCTCAAAATCCCGATTAGCGAAATATTAATTACCAATTATACAGAATTTTCCCTTTTGGGGAAATTTTTGCCAAAACTGGAGGAATACTGTATTTAAATCTACCTGTTTGATTTCACAATCCAATGAATTTATTTTTTCATCTTTTTGATGAATTATTTTTTCTAAGTCAGAAATCATTTGTTCCAAAGTTGTAATTTTTTCCTTATTTTCCTCCTCTATTTTTTGAATTTTTAATTCCAAAGATGAACAATTTTCTTTATATTTTTGTTCTAGTTTGTTGGTTATTTCTTTTTGGAAAAGTTTAATTTTCTGATCAAAGCTATCTTGGATATTTGACAAATTTTTATCATTATCCACCTCTTTATCCATACACTAAATATATATAAGAAAGATATTTAAGGACAACATCTTGGTTAAATTGGGTTATTAAATTTACATATTACCGTAAATCTTCTAATAGTAGAACCACATGTGCCTTATTTTTCGATACTATCGTAGAGTGTGCTTACATATATTGGAGAGTGCTTCTTTCAGAGTGTGGTTCTATTAGATGATTTACGGTAATTTATAAAAATTCTTTATGAAAAGAATATTAAAACTGCAACCATTATCAACTAAATTTTTTTCAGTCTCATTTACTACATATTTAAAAGTAAAATTACTATAGAAAAAGGATAAGGGATTGATCTGATTAACCTGAACCCACACCTTTCCTCAACACTAAACCAACCTTTTTCATTTCCTTCTCCAAAGAATTATTTTTTTCAAAAATTAAATTATAATTTTCTTGAAGTTTCAAAACATTATTCCCTAACTCAATCATATTTCCCTAAATTTGAAGCTAAAAAGAATTAATTATTTTTAAAACTACCATAACGTTAAAATCAGGAATAGGCAAATTTTCATCCATTTTTAAATTAAAATTTAATTATCTAAAATTTTGTAAATAAGGTAATCTCTCTAAAAATGGAAGGGAGAGAATGTATTTTAGAAGATTTGAATAAGTAAAGTAAAGTATTATTAGTTAATTTGAAAAATGTTTTTTTAGCATTTAAGAATATTTTTAAAAAATTCTCTAAAATCAACCCGAGATATTTTCTAAAACTTGACATAAAACTACTATAATCTAAACTTTTTCTTAACGCAGCCCATCCCGGGTAGATATGTGCTAGCAAAGGCAAAATACTTATATTTGGAATTGAATTAGAGGCTGATAATTTAGCCTAGACTGACTTTCCTCTTTTTTGATAAGTTTGGTATTGGAATTGAGAAGCTTGGATATCTCGCTGATAAATACATATATTTGGTTAAAATTAAACTCGAAACAAAAATTAAATTAATAAAATGATTCAAAAAAATAAATTAATAAAAAAAATAAAATTTTCTTCGTCTTATAAAGGGAAAAATGATAAAAGATTATATTATTGGAGAAATGAGAATGACCTAGAACTTTTAAAATATTGCTCCAGACATTATTTTAATAAAAAATTGATGAGAAAAACATTCTTCATTTATTAAAAAGAGGCAATAAGAGTTTAAAAAGTTGAAAGAAAATTTTTTTAGGTCAAATTTCTTTTTACGGAAAAAATAAAAAGTAAATGATGTAAGCGAAAGTCAAAGAAGAGTTACCATTTTATTTTTAAAATATTGCTCTAAAAAGGTATTACATTTGCTCCACGACCTTCGAGCCGAGCAACTTTTTCGCCGCCATTATCATTAAAAATACATATGAATATCTACAGCCAGACTTCACTATAGTGTACGCTCTTGGGGCAGAAAATATGGGACACGCCCACTTAGTCGCGCGGCCACTTAGTTGCAGAGCCATAACTTGCTAAAAAATTTCTTGCCCTTATCAATTTTGGTACCAATCTCTTTAGCTCGATGAGAGGAATCGTTTAATACCAAATTTGGAAAGATTCGGAAATCTTAAAGCAAGTTATGGCTCTGCGACTAAGTGGCCGCGCGACTAAGTGGGCCGTACCCGAAAATATCGCTTGTCATGCCACACTTTTCCTTCACCTATGTATGTTTAATGGGAATTATTCTATATTTGGATAAATCGCTCCACAAATGCTAACTTTTATGGGACAGACCTCATTTTTCAACACCCGGACCTGTTTAATCTCCCTAAACTTCTTTAAGCTTCTGGATACTATTTTTAAGTCCAGGGTGTACAATATGAGGTCCGACTGTAGATATTATTAACTACATTTTCCCTTATAATGACAGTAGTTTTTCATTTCTAATTTTTACAGATCACCATTTACTAAAATTTAGTTTGTATATTAATTCAATTTCAAAATAAATCTCTTTTAAAATGGCTGAGTATTGTATTATTTGTTCTAAAGCTTTGACTTCTAATAATATGTATTCCATTCCATGTAGTCATGTTTTTCACAAAGAATGTATTACAAATTGGATCTCTCAAGTAGAAAATTTAATTAAAATGTTTAAGATTTATTTTTTATGTTTAGGAAAAGAGTTGTCCTAGATGTCGAAAGGAAGCAACTTCGAATGATATCAAGCAATTTACTATAATTAAAGTATGTTTAAGGATTTTTGCTGATATACATAAATAGAAAAATTTAAATTAAATACTGTTTTTCAATTTTTCCTTTTATCATCAAATTCCTCATTTTTACTATTTTAATTTTTAAGAAAGCAATTTTACTTCAGATATATGTTAGAGATATTTATAATATCAAAACTGTTCTCAAAAAGGTTAAAACATGTGATACAATTAGTGTCATTAAGCATATGATTGAAATGACGAGGGGAATACCTGTGGATCAGCAACGTTTGGTTTGTAAATAGATGTTAAAATTTTGATATTATTGTTAAATTTTCTAATTGAGTACAATTAACTAGATATCAGTGAATAAGTTGGTATCGAGTTTTGATAACTCGATACCTAAATAAACATGGGTAATGGGTAGTTTGGAAGTCGCCCCCCTTTTTTCATTTCTATTTTTCCTTTTTTCTCATTTTATGGCAAATTATATATTATTCGAAAGAGCTCTTCGAGGTGAGTCGAATGACATTAAAATCAAGACTTAAGTGAACAAAGTTATGGCCGTTTATTTTATCCACTTGCACTGGCACAAGAAGTTTGCCTAACAAGGAGTTAGCTATAATTTTGGTAAGAATCATCCAATCTAGCCGATCTTGGTATCATTTAACCAAGCTCGGAGCTCTTTCGAATGATTTATAATACATAAATTATATATCAAACAAAAAAGGTCAAAACGGTCAGGAAAACTAGGAAAAAAGGGGGGCGACTTCCAAACTATTACCTAACGTGTTATAATAGAATTAATCCTTAATGGCCGAAATCGCCTGGAACTAGAATATTTTTAAAATTAAAAAAATTAAATTTTTCTAAAAATTTTTATTAATAATATACTTTAATTATATATATAATGTAAATACCTATCAAAGTAAAATACTCGAGTTGATTAATCCAAATAATTTAAAGGTTTACAAAGGTCAGTTTCTCGAAGATGAACGTACAATTGCTTACTATGATATCTGTAACGATTCAATTATTGACTCTGTTATTCGTATGGTTTGTTGATGTTATATTTTTTAGAACAAAAATTAAAGTTAATAATTTTTAAAAATCAACTGATCTTTAATTAAAAATTTTTGGCTTTTTTAATACATAATTTTTAAACAAAATTTTGTCTCATCATATTTTCTGATAAATTTGTTGGCATTAAAAATATTTAAAATTTTGAATAAATTATTTGTAGAATTTTTGATTGAATTTGCTGTTTTATAATTTTTGTTCAAAAATAAAGAACATTAAAAAAATAATACTGAATAAAATTACAAATACAGCGAGGACTTGTTCAGGAATAAAAGTTTCGCTGCATTTACGGATTTCAGCTTGTAGTCAAGTACATTTCGCGCGATGATGATTAGTCAAATACACCTCTTTTTAAGAGGATTTTACACCATCTTCATTTTCACACACTTTCAATTCCACTCTTTTCTGGGATTTTTTGTGATGAGGGATTAACTTCACGTAAATTAGGCCCGCAAACCTTTTAGAAACTACACCCTCATACCTCGTCTCGATAGAATCTATGCTTGATTGGAGGATTTTTCTTTTATTTCCATCATTTTTTACACCTTATCAAATACAGACATAGTCAACCTTTTAATGCAAAATATAACTCAATAATCTCTCTTTATAGATACATGTCAAAGCATTTACGGATAAAAGGGTTTAGTAATGGTTTTCTATAGATAGTCTGTTGCTCCGTTTGTCCGATGGCAAAAATCAAATACATTTAAACATGAAAATTGAAAAATTGTAAAGGAATTTTTCTATAGTACACTCTGCGTCAAAAAGATTCGGCCACCTTGTTTTTTGGGCATATTTTCGAATATCTCTAAACAATTATAGTAAATACTATAAAAATATATAAATGATGACTAAAGATATTTGTATGAACAAAAAATTTAAAAAAATTTTGAAGTATAAATTTTTTATGAAATAATTTCTAAAAAACATGTGCGTCAAAAAGATTCGGCCACTTTATTAAAATTTTTTTAATGTGCCATAAGTGATCCAGAAATTCCTCAAAAATTTTTACAAACATCTCCATCAATATCGAGTAGAAATGGAAAAAGAACGAAGTCCATAGATGCCTCCATTGAAATCTCAAATCCTCAAAATCAACGGAAAACGGGGGTACAGTACTTAAAAAAATATTTTAACACCCTTAGGCATTTTATAAAAAAATTTTTTCAGGCCTATCTGAAAGCCCACAAAATTTGCTACAAAAAACACTTGGTCCCATCCTTGAGAAAAAATTTACCATAGAGGCCCCATCGGTTAAAGGAGCAGATAAACAACTACTATCTGTCCCCTATTAAATTATCGATTGATTAATCGCTAATTTAATAGGGGAGGGGTCCGCCCGCAACCAAGCCCGCCGCCCGCAATCCAACCCAAAAGTCGAAGAATAGTTTCCGCGGGGGCGGACAAAAGATCACCATTTCAGAACGTCAATTGTCAAAATGTCGAATTTAAAAATGACAAATTTCAAATGGAAAAAAATGAAAACGCCAAAAACAAAAAATGGACAATAAAAGAAAATAAAAGGCTAAATCGATATCTTCCTATGTTTGTTACTTGTTAGCGTCCGTTTTTTCTCTTTTTTTTGCCAATCAATTTTTAAGTTTATGTTTTTGACCAAAATAAAAAAATAATGACTCATAAAATATTTTTACTTTTATTTTTCAATGTTTAAATTTTAGATAATTATTTTAAATTTTAATAATGAGCGGGGGCTATAATGTAGAGAAAAAGGATATTGAAGATATTGTAAAGAAATCTGCCTATTTTACCCGCGGGGGCTTAAATTCGCCTTATGTGGATCAGGAAGTGAAGATTGGTGTGGATGCTAATGGTGAAGGAGTATTCAGGTTTAATTTTTATGGACAAATTTTAATAGTAATAATTGTAGGACTGAAAGAAAATATGTGCCCCCGCACACAATTTTTGCTGAAATTGTGGCTTTTTTGTTTAATTTTGTGCGTTGTTTTGGGCATATGGATTTTGTAGCATTGTTTGACGCGGGGGCATGCTTGGACGTGGATGTTGAGGGACGCCGATCTCTTAGATCGTGGGATGAATGTTTGTTTGATTAATTTTAATAAATTTAATAATTTTAATAAATTTTAATTAATAAATAAAAAATTTTAGTGAAGAGAGTGGCAAGAAAATGTCTGCTGAAATGGCACACTGATAAAGCGGGGGCTGGGGGATTAGAAGAGTGTCAACTGGCACACAAGGCTTTTGGCTATCTTATTCAAGAAGGGCAAGCGGGGGCACAGGCTTATATAGAAGGTTTTATTAGTGTTTTGTTTATTTGGGGGTATAGTTTTTTGAAAATATTGGGGTAAAACAAAATTTTTCGAACAAATCTTTCTTGATTTGGGCCCTCTATACCTCGTTCGATAAAGCATTAAAAGCAGCTATTTACATATTAAAAAAGTTATTTTAGCAATGAACCAAGTTAATGGTGATGGATATCGCCTTTGGGATTTGAGCGCGGATCCGGCAGCACACGAAAGGCATTTGAGTCTTGCTGAAGCAATCAGACTTTATGGAAAGAGGGAACCTGTTGTAAAGGATCCAAGCGGGGGCGAATGTTTACATTGTGGGAGTGTGGGGCATCAGGTTTTTTTTGTATTTTTAACGAAGCAAAATTTTTTTATATAGACAAGATTCTGCAGCAATGGCGGGGGCTCTGGGCGCAAGGACAGTGTGGGCAATGTGTGGGTGGTTGGTTGTAAGCTGAGGTGTTTTTCTTGTGGGCAATGGACTAAAACCCATAGCGCCAACACATGTCCATTTACTCATCCTGATGCAAGAGGAATTGCTAAGCGGGGGCAGCCGAGCAAGTGTTGGAACTGTGGCAAAACTGTAAAAATATTCTTTTAAATAAATAAATAAAATATAATTTGTTTAGGGGCACAAAGCAAACTTTTGCAATGCCCCGCGCTATAAGGATGTCCACAATGAAACGCTTCAAACTCGGCAGGATGTCGAGAATAAAGCCAAAGCGGGGGCTTCGAGATCAATGTGGGACGAGCCGGATAGTGATGATGATAAAGCCAAAGCGGGGGCTTCACGATCAATGTGGGACGAGACGGATAGTGATGATGATGACGATATTGGATTGGATTAATTTTATTTTTAATTTAAAATATTAATTTGTTAAATGTTTTTTTTACTCTAAATTTTTTTAATCTGAAATGTTTTAATCTAAAATGTTTTTAATGTAAATTTTTAAATCTAAGTTTTTTAATATAAAATTTTTTAATCTAAAATTTTTTAATATAAAATTTTTTAATTTTTAATCTAAAGTTTGTTTAATCTAAAATTTTCTAATCTAAAATTTTTTAATCTAAAATGTTTTAATCTAAAATTTTTCTAATGTAAAAAATTTTTAATATAAAATTTTTTTAATCTAAAAAAATTTTTTTAATATAAAATTTTTTAATCTAATAAAATTTTTTTAATATAAAAAATTTTTCTAAAAATTTTTTTAATATAAAAAATCTTTTAAAATTTTTCTAAAAAAATTTTTTTAATATAAAAAATTTATATAAAAAATTAAAAAAAATTTTTTTTAATATAAAAAATTTTAAAAAAAAATTTTTTTAATATTAAAAATTTTGTTTTAATCCAAAAATTTTTTTAAAATGTTAAAAAATGTTTAAATCAAAAAATTTTTTTAATATAAATTTTTTTAATATAAAATTTTTTAATCAAAAATGTTTTAATCCAAAATTTTTTAATCTAAAATTCTTTTAATCTAAAATTTAACCAAAAGGAAATACAAAACTTAAAAAATTTAATTATTCAATAAACTTTTTTTTTGCATCCATATAAAAAATTTGTCCTAAATTATGTGTTTTGCTGATATTATCTTTTAATTAGCTAAACAATTTTAAAAGTTTTTTTAACAAAACAAAAGGGACGTGGTTAAATTAAGCGGGGGCAAAGTTGTAGAGTTAACTTTCCCCCGCTCTATTTTTTGTAGAGCTAAGATTATTTTTAAGTAAAAATATTTCTTTTCATTTTTAAATGAGCACTTTATTTAATTATTTGATCATTCAAAAAATTTTTCTCTTTGCAACTTTCGTAACCTATATAACTAAACAATTTTAGAAGTTGTTTTTTAACTAAAAAAGGGACGTGGTTAAACAGAGCGGGGGCAAAGTTGTTGAACTAAGTTGCCCCCGCTCTATTCTTTGTTCTTACCCGATCTTATCTATCAAGTAACTAAACATTTTTTAAGTAAAGTTAAAAAAAAAGTGGACGTGGCTAACGTCCAGAGGAGGCGTAAAAATTTCATTTTTACTTTTAAACAATCATTTTAGTTATTTGTGCTTATTTTTGTCCATTTCTATTATTTCCCCTCCATATTGCTTTTACTTAAAAAATTTATTTTAATTAATATTTATTAATTTTAATTCCAGTTTAATAATAATAATAATGAGTCGTAGAACTTCAACAACAACTCCAAATTCCCAGGATGGTGAGCCGCAAGCCCGAAGGCAGCGAATGGATATTGTAAACAACGACAATAACAGCGTGGGGCTTGATGTAATTTTTTAATTAATTATTAAATTTAATATTAAGTTATTTTACAAAATTTCTTACTTTCAAATAAAAAATTTAAAATATTTTTGTGAACTAAATTAAAATTTGGATATACTTTTAGATTGAAGGAATAATTGCAGCTGAAAGGGCTAGAGCAACGGCGGTGGCGGTTCCAGCAGCAGCTCTTCAAATTCCAAATTTGGACCCGACAACTTTTTATACGTCTAGTAATTACCTTTTCTGCGGGTGGCGACCGACTCATCTATTCGAGTTTGTCTCCTTTTACTTTTTTTTAAATTTTTTTAGTAGTTTAACAGGTCGTGTCACTTATTCCCATAGAGGACCTACAATGCGGAGGGCTTTTGATAGGGCGGATTTGCTGCTGGAGGTGGGCTCCACAAATGATCTTCAATCTATTGGGATTTATGGTTACGATGGTTGTGCGCAAATTTTAGAACCTGCTCGGCAAAATAATGTAATTTTTTAAAATCAATTTAATTATTATTATAAAATTTTAGATTGTTCGGCTTTCTATGTTAACAATTGTAGAACAAACGGGGGCTCGCAATAACTGGACAGGATCTCTTCCGTATGTGTTGAGATTCTCGAGGTCAAGTACTATGCAAATTATTGGCAATGCAATGGCAATAACTCCACTGGAGGACGCAAATGGAAACAACAGCGGAATTATAAGCAATAATAATAATTTTGCAACAACCGCCAACAATAACATGGGAATCTCAATGTCCAACATGAGTGAAAGCGGGGGCGCAGGACTCCCAGTTATTGGATCATCATCATCTCGTGGGGTATAATTTTCAGAAATATAGCAAAATTTAACAAATATAATTTTTATAGAACCAAATGGTTATGAACGCTGTTAGTGGAAATCCGGGGACAAGTGGTTCATCGCGTGGGGTACATCTATTTTTTCATTTAATCGCTTAACATTGAGATTTTTAAAGGGTCGTACGACTAGAAATGCAAATCTCAGCGGGGGCTCTCGTGGATCTAGTCAGGGGGTAGATTTATTTTTTTTTAAAAACTTTTAAATTAATTTTTATAATATTTAATTAAATTTGAGATGTAGGAATATGCGCGAGTTCTAATAGAAAAAAAAGAAAAGAGATGTTTTTAAATATTTATTTAGCAATAAAAAATTGATTTTTTAAAAATAATGTTATTAATTGAATTTTTTAATTGTAATTTATAATTTAACTTTTATTTTATAATAAATATGATAATCAATTTAATTTAATTCATTTAAATATTTTTTTTTGTAAACTGAGTTAATTTCAATAATTTTAATTTAAATAAATTTAATAAATTTAATTGAACTCAATTAATTTAATTAATTTTAAATAAGTTATAATGTTAATAATAAAACCACTAAAATTCAAATAAATTTAATTCATTTAGTCAATTTAATTAATTGTAAATAAATTATACTACTCATACTAGCAGTAAAAAATTCAAATAAAATTTAATTTAAATAACATTAACAATAATTATATTAATAAATAATGTAACAATATAAAAATGACTGTAAGTTACACAATTTAATTAACTTAATACAATTAATTTTAAAATATTTAAATAAATTATAATAATAAATATAATAAAAGTAAAATAATTTTAATTTAAATAAATTAATAATAATAATTATACTAATAATTAATTTAATAAAATAAAAATAAATGTAATTTAAATAAATTCAATTAATTTAATTCAATTAATTTTAAAATATTCAAATAAATTATAATAATAAATAATGTATCAAAATTAAATAATTTTAATTTAAATAAATATAATTAATTTAATTCTATTAATTTTAAAATGTTCCAATAAATTATAATAATTAATGTAATAAAATTAAATAATTTTAATTTAAATGAATTAACAATAATTATACTAATAATTAATTTAATAAATTTAATTTAAATAAATTTAATTAATTTAATTCAATTAATTTTAAAATGTTCCAATAAATTATAATAATAATTAATGTAATAAAATTAAATAATTTTAATTTAAATGAATTAACAATAATTATACTAATAATTAATTTAATAAAATAAATTTAATTTAAATAAATTTAATTAATGTAATAAAATTAAATAATTTTAACTGAATTAACTATAATTATACTAATAATTAATTTAATAAAATAAATTTAATTTAAATAAATTTAATTAATTAAATTAAATTAATTTAAAAATGTTCCAATAAATTATAATAATAATTAATGTAATAAAATTAAATAATTTTAATTTAAATGAATTAACAATAATTATACTAATAATTAATGTAATAAAATAAATTTAATTTAAATAAATTTATTAATGTAATAAAGTTAAATAATTTTAATTTAACTGAATTAACTATAATTATTAAAATAAATTTAATCTAAATAAATTTAATTAATTTAATTCAAGTAATTTTAAAATGTTCAAATAAATTATAATAATAATTAATGTAGTAAAATTAAAAATTTTAATTTAAATGAATTAACAATAATTATACTAATAATTAATTTAATAAAATAAAAATAAATTTAATTTAAATAAATTTAATGAATTTAATTTAATTAATTTTAAAATGTTCAAATAAATTATAATAATAATTAATGTAATAAAATTAAATAATTTTAATTTAAATGTATTAACAATAATTTACTAATAATTAATTTAATAAATTTAATTTAAATAAATTTAATTAATTTAATTCAATTAATTTTAAAATGTTCAAATAAATAATAATAATAATTAATGTAATAAAATTAAAAATTTTAATTTAAATTAATTAACAATAATTATACTAATAATTAATTTAATAAAATAAAAATAAATTTAATTTAAATAAATTTAATTAATTTAATTCAATTAATTTTAAAATGTTCAAATAAATTATAACAATAATTAATGTAATAAAATTAAATAATTTTAATTTTAATGAATTAAAAATAATTATATAATAATTAATTTAATAAAAATAAATATACTTTAAATAAATTTAATTAATTTGATGCAATTTTAAATAAATTAGTAAATAAATGCAATCGAAATGTAAAACAAAAAAAAACAAATAAAAATTTAGAGTAAAAATTAAATTATATATTTATATAACAAGAGGAGGGAGAGGTGGGACCTTTCTGCGCTATTTGCCTGGATAAATTTACTGTTGAAACTTTAGTGGTTATTCCAGTGTGTGGCCACAAAATGTGCTGGACCTGTTTTGAAAAGCTTTCACAGACTTACCGGGTCTGCCCTGAGTGTCGTCGTGATTTAGTTCGCGGCACAACATAGGCAAACTCTCAAGACCCCCGGGATTCCCATTCAAAAGTTTTTCTTACATTTCTAAATTTATATTGGGAATCCTTGGGAAGGGCGGGGGAAAAAGAAAGGGGGCCTTTATTATTTTTATTATTTTATCCTTAGTGTCATTTTTAAATGTTAGAAAAAGTATTAATTTAAAAATTTTTTTAATAATTACACCCATAACTTTAATTGCAACTTTTTTATGCCTTATATGAAAACTTTTTTTATGCCTTTTATGTTTTTTATATTTATTTATGGATAAATAATTATATATTTTTTTAATAATGATAAAAATAAAGTTTCAATACTAAAATATAATCTTAATAAAAAATGAGTTAAAAATTAAAAATAAGTTTAATTTAATAGTAATTTTCATTAAATTTATCTATCACACTTGACATTGAAAAATCCAAATCCTTCGCTTCACCATATAAATAAAACAGACTATAAAATAATTAACAGTTTTTAAATTTCAGATAAGTAATTCAGCACAACAACATCACCAACAACAAAATCATCATCAAATGAATGATCCTTTTATTATTGAATCTGTCCGCGAACTTAGATCAAGGTCGCGAAATACATTCGGCGAAATTTGCAACGTTAGGTTCACGCCTTTTGAAGACCAAGCTAGGCCGGACTTAACCTTAACAACACTTATTTCTCGTCTTCTGGACCGGGTTTTAGCTGATCGCCCTGAACCACGGCTCATTGGTCTACAACTTCATCCGCCATCATTTAATAATCCATTTACCGTCCCGCTTCGCCCTCCAGCTCAAAATAATGCGGGGGCCATGGCGGCAGCTATAGAGAGATTGAATGAGATTAGTCAGGCCGGCATAGATCTCTTGCTAGGTACTACTACTACTAAAGTAATAGCAGTATGGCCGCTCAATTCTCAACGCACTTCAAACCCAGAAGATCATAGAGGTGAGTAACAGTTTTGTTTTTTACATATTTAAATAATTATGTAAGGCATTTCTGTTATTCAAGGTGGATGTAATATTGATCAAGAGCATGTTATAACATCACAATGTCGCTCCATTGTCAAAGTTATCAACCCAAATGATAGGTTTTGCCTTGCTCGCTCTGTATATATTGGACTTACAAGGATCAATTTAATTGATTTAAATGTAAGAGGGGTCTCCACTCAACAACAGAAACATCATTTTCGGATTTTTTGTAGACAACAGGATGAGCATTTAAATGATGTAATCGAGCTTATGCAAAATTCTGGTCTTCCACTAAATTTAAATGAATATTCACTCAACCATGTCCCCGCGTTGCAGCGTTATATTAATCAAAATATGGGAGGCGAAGGACAAATAAGAATTGTTATTTTTGAAAAGGAGCAGCAATATAAAATTGTTTTTAAAGGTATTATTATTAAATATACTTAATAATTAAATAATTTGTTAATTAGGCGAGGGCCGTGCTGCACGTTTTAACATTTGTATTTTGTTGGAAAATGGCCACTATAATTATATGGAGAGACCTGAACAACTTTTCCATGCCCATCGTTTCTGCATAGATTGTGAAAGGTGTGTTACACGTTTGCGTCATTGGGCTGGTTGTACAGTTATCTGCCGACTTTGTATGCGTTATGGAGCAAATTTTCCATGTCAACTGATTGAAAGAATAACATGCAATGATTGTGGTTTTGTCTTTCCACAGCGGGGGTGCTATGAACACCACCTGACTAATCAAGTGCCTGCGGAGATGGCAAGCCCAAGAACACGACCTTTTGCATCAATTTGTCAATCTCGAAGAATTTGTTCCCGCTGTAATCGCATTATATTTGGTCAACAGCAACAACAACTTCACAACTGTGTTGAAGAACAACAACGTCAACACCAACAAACATTAAATGGGCAATTGAGCAACTGTGCCAAATGTCGAGGGCCCCACCTACCAGAACACCCATGTTTTATTCAACCACTCAAGCCTAATGAACATTCTATAATTGCCCGAGGGGAAGAAGAAGAAGAAGGAAATATTGAATCTTCTATAGGTATTTTTCTAAACTTTTATATGAAAAAAAATTTTTTTAATAGCGGGAGATGAAAATGAGCAAACCCAACACCCAGAACAACAACAACAGAGACGTAGGGAGGCAAAATTTCCAGTGAGGTTTTGTTTTTTTGATGCAGAAACGTCCCAAGAACATCCAATGGCTGTTGGTGTGAACAACGCGGGGTATAAACACGTCCCTTTGTTGATTATTGCTGAGATTCTTTGCGAAAAATGTATTATTGCGGGAATTGGAATTGAAGATATTGGTCAACGAGCAACTGGATGTTTCTGTGGGGTCCCAAGAGGGGAAAGATGGCAACGTTGGTGCTCACCACCCTTTAGAAATGCACCTGGGGACAACACCAATTTGCCTGAGACTCCAGCCTATAATCCTCGGCGAATGTATTTTCATAGCTTTGATAGCGAAGCAGAAAATCCTGTGGATCAATTTTTGGATTATCTTCTATCGGTGCTTTTTAAATTTATATTTTTATTGAAAAAGTAATTTAGTATGGCTCTCAGCAAATGTTAACTGTGTGTATCGCTCACAACGGGGGTAAATATGACTTCCACCTAATTCTTGAAGCGCTCCATAGAAGAAATTTACCTCCAAAAAGTCTCTGTACGACCGGACTGAAGATCTACTCAATGAGAATTGGGGGCAATCGACAAAGGAAAATACTTTTTAAAGACTCGCTCAATTTTTTCATTTGCGAACTTGACGCTCTTACTAAAGTATTTTCTCTACCTGAAGATGTTGCTACATCAAAACCATTTTTTCCATACCTTTATATAATGCGACAACACCTGCATTTGAGAATTCAAGGGCTCCCAGCACTTGAGTACTACCAACCAGACTTTAAAAAACCGGAGAAACGAGCCAAACTACTTGAATGGCATCAACAACAAACGAACATAGCAACAACAAATTTCCAGCTCCGAGAACAACTTGTGATTTATTGTGCAAACGACGTTGCAATCCTTCGAGAGAGTGTTCTTCGATTTCGCCGTCTCATTGGAGAAAACAGCGGGGGACTCGATCCGTTCTTAGCTGCTTCCACCGCAGCAGGACTCGCACTAACAACAATGCGACGCTGTTTTCTACCTGAAAATTGGCTTGTGCATTCTCCAGAAGGTGGCTTTCTGCGTGGAAGGAGAGCTTCTGCCGAGTCGCAGCGCTATATCAAATTATTTGAGTTGGAAAATAAAGAAGCTGAAGGAAAAGTGCGGGGTGCCCAATGGGCTATTGGTGAAGCTAATGTTGAAGATTGTGGCTACCGTCTTGATGGACTTTGGTATAGAATTCCACCTTTAAGACCTCTTGCAATTGAATACAATGGGTGCTACTACCATGGTAATATTTTTTTGCATTAGCAAATTTTTTTAAAATATTTTTTATAGGTTGTCCTCAATGCTTCCCGATACGCGACCAGCGACTAGCTGGTGGTCGCACTGCTGAAGAACTGTACGAGCGCACTCAATCGCGCCTCTATGAACTTGAACAACAGGGATATTCTTTACACGTCGTGTGGGGACATGAAATGAAGGAAAGGCTACGCTTTAATCAACAACTAAAGCGAACATGGAATGAAATTGATGTTGTACGCCCGATGGACCCCCGGAAGGACTGCCTTAGAGGGGGAAGGACTGAGCCTTTCAAACTTTACCACATTTGTAAACCTGATGAGGAGATAATCTACATTGATATAGTAATTTTTAAAATTAATTTTAAAATTTTGAATAAATTTGAGGTCAGTCTATATCCATATGTGATGAAGGCAAGAGAGTTCCCGATTGGATATCCCGATGTTTTGACAAGAGAAACTCTTACGCAACCACCTAATGCTATTCTACCATGGACTCACCCCCGTCACAATAGATATAAGGGACTTTTATTAGTCCGTGTTCTACCACCAACATCAATGAATGGCCTTCCTCCACTTCTTGGGTACAGAACACATGATGGTCGTCTGACTTTTCCTCTGTGTTCTTCGTGTGCGGACAACAAACAACAACAACAATGTCGTCATTCAATGAAGCAAAGATCTTGGATTAGTGGTTACACCCATGTGGAGTTGAATAAGGCGCTAGAGCTGGGTTACCAAATTTTAGATATTTACGAGGTTATTTTTCTCTTGATTTCCTTATATTATTTTTAACCTTAATCTTTTAGGTGTGGAATTATGATCGCTGGGACCCTGAACTGTTCAAAGGATATGTTAATACATTTGTAGGCCTTAAACAACAGGCTAGCGGGTGGCCCGAAAAATGCGATTCACAAGAGGCTCGCGATCGATACATTGCCGAATTTGATCGAATTGAGGGGATTAGAATGGATCCAGCAAAAGTGGAAATAAATCCTGGACTTCGAATGATTGCGGTGGGATATAAAAAATTTTTAAATGAAAAATATTTTTTTAGAAAATATTGGCAAATTCTTTGTGGGGAAAACTGGCTCAACGTGTGGGGACAACCGAAGTTAAGTATGCAAGAACACCTGAAGATTTCCATCAATTGTTGGAGGACCCAGCGCTCGAAACGCTTGATTTTGAGCATGTCAGCGAATTTATGGACCGGTGTGTGGTGCGCAAAAAGGAAGAATTCGCCAAACCTCCAGACACTAATTGTCTTCACGTGGCTGCTTTTGTAACATCATACGCACGACTACATCTATATAAATATATGGAGGAAGTTAAGCAAATTAATGGACAGCTTTTGTACTGTGATACCGACTCCATATTTTATGTCAAAAAATGTGGGGGCACTTTTGTCAGCGAAGGGGAAGCTTTGGGCCAAATGAAGCGAGAACATCTTGGAAGGAAAATAATTGAATTTGTTTCTGGAGGTCCAAAAAATTATGGATTTCGACATGTTGATGCGGCCACTGGGAGGGATGAAAGGGCCGAGCTAAAAATAAGATCTTTTCCACTTTCATATGCAACACACCAACTGCTAAATTTTCAAACAATGAAACAACTTGTTATTTGTCAATTTAATATTGATGGGGAAATGTAATTTATAAATTTAAAAAAAAATAATAATAATAAATTTTAGTGATGATATGGCTTCTGAAAATTGTATATTGGATTCTAACAACATAATTAGTGTAGAATTTCCTCAGATTGGACGAACAACACGCTCGGATCTTTATACAATAATGGCTAGGAAAGACTACAGAGTTTGTTTTGAAAAAGGAAGGATTCGGCCAAATATGGAAACTCTCCCATTTGGGCACGGAAATGTTTTGGAACAACAACAAGAGGTTATTAAATTTACTTTAAAAATAAATTTGATATTTTTATTAAAAATATAAAAAAATTTCTATAAAATTATGTTTAGGCTCGCATAATTCAGCAACCACATGTTCAAGTTCAACAACAACAATACCAACAACATCCCATTTTGGATTTAGAAGACATTCCTGGTTCTTCGAATTGGACGGATGTAGATTATTTAAGACGATATAGATAAATTTTTATTTTTTTAATTTTTATTTTTTAAATTTTATTTTCATTGATATTATATTAGAATATATTTTTTCAATATAAATATTTTTTTTTTACAATCTTGGAAATTTTAAAAGTAGGGGTAAAATTATATTGTCGAATAAATAGTCGACCTGTTTAATAGAATTTATTCCGGTTAATATAACACGCCCAGAAATGTAGATAAGGCATGAAGCTTCTCTTTTAAACTTGTCATCATTCATCTTGAATCTCAAAGCTGGAAATATTGTGGGATCATAGGAAACTTTTGTTATTTTTTCAAATAATTTGTCATATTTATGTCGCCTTCTGAATTCCTGATATATCAATTCAATCGCAACTCGGTTCATACTTCGATATGAGCTGACAATATTTGTAACTTTAAGGCTTATGATTCCAAGTTGAGAAAATTGTTGTATTTTTGCTTCTTTTATAGAAAATTCTATTCTTTTTAACACTATTGAAGCCATTCTTCTAGCTGAATTAACGTTGGGAACACCTGTTAGCACCACTTTACTAGATTGAAAAATTAATGCTGCGGTTGTTTTGGTATGTTTATGTCGAATACGCATTATTATTGAGTGGAATCGTTTAGGATTATATTCAGTATTTATGCCGCATCTAGCTATTTTGAGAAAATTTTCTGATGAAAATCTTTGAATGCCTGGCAAAAGCTTAAAAACACATGTACAATTTTCGATATTCATATTTACTTTCTAAAATAAAAATAAAATATAAGAATTTTAATAAGAATACAAAAAATAAAATTTCTATAAAAATATTTCATTATTATTATTTAGCATTTTTTCATCGGTTTACTTTTCTTAGAAACACAAATAACTTCGAGCGGGTAGTAAGAACGATGGTGTCCTCCTCCAAATTCAATTAAGCATGGCAAGTATGGGTGGTGTAATTTGATGCCATGTTTTACATAGTAGTACCCACGTACCTTAATTTAACATTCTATTTTTAAATTTTTAAAAGATTACCGTTATATTCAAATATCCGCCCATCGCAGGAACAATACTTGCTGGTTGGACAGTAAAATCGTTGCACCGAATAACAAAATTTTTATAAGGAAGTAAATGTGATGTACGTAGTTGAACTTGATTTTGTAAGTGTAAAATTATTTCTCGGCGTTTTTCGATGTTATAGAAAAGTACATGAAGCTCTTTGAATGCACAGTTGTGTAGTTGACATAGATATTCAATTAAAGGCACTGAGCGACGTTTCAAAATTGATAATGGTAACGGGTTTTCTATTTCAACTGGTTTTGGCCCGATAAAAGGGTTTTCCTCCTTCTTAACGTCTTTTTCCTTTTCTTCCTTTTTTTCTGATACATTTGTTGGATCATTACTTTCTTTTTCATTATCTTCATCGCTTTCTAGTACTATCTCGAGTATTTTTTCGTCGTTAGCCTTCAAACCATCCTCCTTATTTTTGTCCTCGCCAATTTCATTAACCAGAGAGGTTAATCCAAGTGAGGTGACCAAGAGATCGATTTCATTCTAAATAGAAATTAAAGTTAGACAAATAAAAATTAATTACATTTTCCGTTTCCCTATTTTTTGAAGTATGTTCATACGATTCTGTTTCTTGTAGCTGTGATTCACGTTGTTGTTGTTGTTCCTTCTCCTGTTGTTCGCGTGTTTGCTTTTCTTCCTGGGTTTCGAATACACCCCAATGGCCGAATGTGTTGAAGGAATTAAAATTCATTTTGTGTAAAAAGAATAAAAGAAAATGTAATAATAATTATATATATAATAAAGAATATTAGAATCTAAATTTTTTACATTTACTATAGCGAAATAAAATGGAAGGATTCGAAAAAATTGATTATTTACATACACGATTCAAGCACCCTTTTACAATGATAGTTTCAGGGAGTACTGGGTCTGGTAAATCAGAATGGGTTAAAAAATTTTTAGACAATTTAACAGAGTTGATTAATTCTGATACAAATATTTCGCTTGTTTTCTATTGTTATGGGGAATTAAATAGGAATATTTTACTTATGCAAAGAAAAGGATATGTTGATAAAGGAAAAACACGGGTCATTGTTCATAATGGGCTGCCAAGTGGGGGAGAGGACTTTATTCATAAGCAAGCAATTCAATCAGAGGGTTCTATGCTATTGGTACTAGATGATTTAATGGTTGGGATAGATCAGCGTCTTATTGAAACAATATTTACAAGGGGGTCCCATAATTGGAAGATGAGTGTAATTCTAATTAGCCAGCACTTATTTTCGAAAGAACTTAAAATTCCTCGTAATAATTCTCACTATTTATTATTGATGAGAAACCCCGCGGGAGCGTTACAAATTAGAACACTTGCCATGCAAATTTTTCCTTCGCGCTCAAAATATTTTTTAGAAGCTTATGGAGATGCAACAAAAGAGAACTTTGGTTATCTGTTGGTTGATATTCATCCAAGCACTCCTGAAGTCCTTCGACTGAGAACACATATATATCCAAACGAAAATACGATTATTTATCTTCCAAAATGAAAAATAAAATTTTTCCAACTAGTTTTTTAATCGAAAAAAACGCAAGCTTTCTAAATAATTTATTGACTTGCTCAAGATCAAAAAGTGCAGTTAATAAAATTATTTCACACGCTTCTGATGAACAATTATTATGTCTAGTTGAAATTTGCTTGAATTTGTTAAAAGGGAGGCTACCATTTCATAAAAACAGAATACAAAATCTACAAAACCAGGCATCATTATTACGTAAAATTAGTCGCTCACGAAGCGCTTCTTCGGCTAAGCGCTTGCTACTCTGCGATAAAATTCAAAATGGGCGTGGTTTCCCACCAGTGGCGGGTCTTCTTGCAAGTCTTATTGTTCCCTTAATCGCTGAGAATTTTGTTAAATAAAAATATAAATAAATAAGATAATTTTCAAATTTAATTAATTTTAAAAATGCGGCACGCATCTCGAATGCTTTTAATACCAGAAGATTTTTTTAAAAGTTTAATGGGTTCAGAAAGACTTGAGGAAAAAAATAATTGTAGTAGTGGTAATGATGGCACATCACTTGGTTTAATTCGCGAACGCCTACAAAATGCTAGAGATAATTCTAAATTAGATCCTGATACACAAGCTATTAATTATGAACAGGACTTTAAAAGATATAATAAACTTGTTAGAGAAAAAGAAGAAAAACCTATTGATGTTAAACTTAAAAATATTGGAGAAATTTCTGATAAAATATTAAATAATTATAATGAAAAAGTTTTAAAACCGCCACAAAATATTAAAGCTAACAAGTTAAAGAAAACAGTGCAAATTAAAAATTTGAATAGAAAATCTATTGCAAAGGTTGTTAAAAAACCTTCCAAGCCTTTTGTTGATAAAAACGTTAAAGTTGACGAGCCTGAATTTTTCTCAGCTGACGATGAGGAGGGTAAAGATGCATATGAATTGAATTTAAGCGAAAAGGCTCTTAAATATATTAAAGAAAATTCTGAATCATTAGGTATAACACCTGACTTAAGACTGGCAAGAAAATTAGGAGGTAATTATCCATTTATTACAAGTAATGTCGAAGACATTATAAATTATATAATTAAAAATAATGGAGATCGAATAAGGCCATTACCTACTGGTTACGACGAATTTATTCGCAGAATTGATAACCATACATTTTTAAAAAATTTACTATTTCCCCCAGGTACGTCTTCAGCTCAAACTGGTAGCGGAGTTTTTTCATTTAAACCTGTGCTATGGAAAAATTATCAATAAAACAAATAAGCATTTTGGATCGTTTATATAAAGATATAAATTCATCAACATGTTTTACGTCTCTTGTACCCCTCCTTAGGGAAGCAAAACGTGTAGACAAAAGTATTACTCGTGATGCTGTCAAGAAATATCTTTCGACTCAGAATACTTACACCTTGCATAGGCGCGCAGTTAGGAAATATAAACGAATGCGCACCCTCGCAGCTGGCTTACATACCGAATGGCAAGCTGATTTGAGTATTTTTGATCGTTTAAGCAGTTAGAATAAAAATTTTAAATATCTTCTCGTATGCATTGACACGCTTAGCAGAATGATATTTGTTGAGCCCGTTAAGAGTAAACATAGCGAAAAAATGATTGAAGCCTTTAAAAGATTATTTTCAAGAATAAAAATTGTTCCCTGGAAATTACTTACAGACCAAGGACTAGAGTTTACAGCAAAAGAGGTCCAAAAATATTTTAAATCTATAGATATGGAACATTTTTCCATGGTCACATCCCCTCAATGGCACGCTGGGATGGCAGAAAGAGCTAATCGAAGCATAAAAGAAAGACTTTATCGTTATTTTACTGAAAAACGAACATTAAAATGGGTAGACGTTATTCAAGATATTGTTAGCGCAATAAATAATTCTTTTAATTCGAGTATTGGCATGCGTCCTATTGATGTTACCTATAAAAACGCAGAAGGTTTAAGACTAAAATTAAAAGATCAAGCACGAGAGGAAGTTGCTCCAAAACGTTGGAAGCATACTGATTTTTCCGTTGGCGATAAAGTTAGAATAGAAAAATATAAACATGTATTCCAAAAGGGATACCTGCCAAATTTCACAGATGAAATTTTTGTTATTAAACAGGTACGTCTTGTTCCACACCAGCGCCCTACTTACAGACTATCCGACCAAAAAGGCGAATTAATTAGAGGTTGGTTTTATGCAAATGATTTGTGTTTAGTTAGAGAACGTAAAAAGGAAGATGTGCTTTATGATATAGAAAAGGTTTTGAAAAAAAGAAAATTTGAAGGGGAAAATCAATACTTTGTAAAATGGAAAGGGTATAGTACGAGATTTAATAGCTGGATTCCCGCTAGCTCAGTTAATTGGAGATAATATATAAATAATAAGTAGATTTAAAACAAATTTAATTAAAATGACTTCGTTTTATATCGTTCTTCCTTCTAACACTAATGTTGAAGGTAATAAGACAAATTCATTCAGAGTTCGCTTACCCCAGAAATTAAAATTTAATTCTGAATGGACCGTAGGTTTGGCTGTAATGGTTTATCCTTATTCATGGCCATCTCTTGGCACGACATCGGAACAATTTTTTTCTGTGACATGGCAAACTAATGAGAGCGTCCGTTTAAATGTATCATCTTCCAGCTTTTTGAATCCTCTGCAACTGAAAGAAAATTTAAATAAATCACTTGAAGAAGGTTGTAGAGACTTATCGGCTAAAATGAAAGCAATACATATTGAATATATTAATAAATTGAAAGAACTTAAAAATCAAGCTAAGCAAGAGTATAAACGACTTAGCGAATTGAAAAAGAATGAAAATACGACCAAATCAGAACATTCGGTTGATTCTATTCCCTTAAAAACTGAATCTGAAATTTATTCAGATTTAGTAACAACGATGAATGAAGATGTAGACAGTGTGATAAAATTTTTATTAATTAGTGGAAGCGATTTTGATTCTTGGGAACATGCTTATCTCAAGCCAGTTTCTGTGTGTAATTTTGAATTTTACGAAAAGAAAAATCGTTTCTCCTTATTTTTAAATAAAAGCTTTATAAAGAGTGTAACAATGACAGAGCAACTAGCTTATATTTTAGGATTTGATAAGCTTGAAATGTTTGAGACATCTATTGCAAAATTTATGCCTGATATGAAAGGTGGAGTGTCTTCTTTTCATGTATATGCACCCGGGTTAATTGAACCTATGATAATTGGTGATGTAACCGCTCCTGTACTAAGAATAGTAAATATTAGAGGAAAGCAAGATGAAATTATTGAAGAACAATTTCTCTTTGTTCAATATCATAAATTGTTAATAAAAGAGATTAATGAAATTTTTATTGAAATCAGGACTTCTAGCGGAATTTTAATGCCCTTCCAGTACGGAACATGTACATTGACTTTGCATTTTAAGAAGTCAACATATTTTTAGAATATTATGAATACTCTTCAAATAAATAAAATTTTACATAGAAATAATATTACAAAAGATTCTTATATTGGATGTTTTGCAGCCGATACTATTCCAGTTTCAATTAATTTTACACCCTTTTGCATGGTTGTGAATATAGATCCTTGTAGTGCAGCTGGTAGCCACTGGGTCGCAATATTTTGTGAATATCCTTCTACTATAGATTATTATGATTCTTTAGGTATATGGCCTCCAATTAGTCCTTATATAAGAAATTATCTGAGTAAATTTCAACATGTTCGATTCAATCCCGTTCAGCTACAGAACTCGTTGAAACCTACTTGTGGGAAACACGCAATATTTTTCTTGTTTCAAAGATGTATTGGTTTCTCTATGAATAAAATAATTCAATTTTTAAACAGAGTAAAAGCTGATAACTTCGTTTCTGAATTTATAAAAAATAAGATATTTAGTATAAATAGTTGAGAATAATTTACATTTTTAATTTAAAAATGCATATTGACTTTGATCCTGCACATATCGATTGGTCAACTCTTACTGAGCAACCGATTGATAATAGTTTTCAATGGGGAGGTTATAATGTTTTCCGCGGTATTCCATATCAAAGAGGAAATGGCTTAGGGTCAATCCTTAGAAGCTTCATGCGATATCTTATACCTTTCGGTAAGCAAATTGGTAGTACTCTAGCTAGGCAAGGCTTAGAATCTAGCAATCGCGTTTTAAGTAATGTTATAGAAGGAAAAGATCTTAAAGAGTCACTTGTCGACGAGGGAAAAGCTGGATTAAAAAATTTGCTTCAAAAGGCCGCAGCCAATATTGATAAACAAAAAGGAACTGGTTTTGATTTTAAGCGTTATAAAAATATAAAAAAGAATCCGGCTATTGGCCAGATGAATACCGAAGAGCAAAACGTTCATTTGAAAAGTATAAATAAGAGACCTTTTTCTACGATTGGTCCTCCTAATTTCATTCCAAAATCGTTACAAAGAACCCGCAAAAAATCTATTAAAAAGCGAATTCGCGTAGACACATTAGGTACTTACTAAAATGAGCTGCACCAAAAAAATTAATGAAAATAGTCCTTTAGCGCTTAATAGCGCCCTTAGTATATTCACTGTTCCACCTACAAATGTTTCTGTCGTTCGGTCTTTTTTTAGAGAAATTCTTCCCCTTAGTACAATTACCCAAGATTCTCCGTATCTATTTCGTTTATTTAGTGATAATCTATGGACTGATTTATCGCGAACGTATCTGTACCTTGAACTTTCTATTGAAAAACTTGGCGCAGATAATAAGTGGAGTCCAATAGTTGCGACAGATACTAGCATTGCCCCAATTCAAGGTATCGGTCAAACGTTTGTTCAGCAGTTAAAAGTGACTGTTGGAAATACTGAAGTTTATGACAGTGGTACTCTTTATCCTTTTAAGGCCTACATTACAAACGAACTTTCATTCCCAGACAATGTCAAATCTAATTTCCTCGCTTCCATTGGATATTATAAGTGTGATAAACATGATGATAGCACTGACTCTGGATTCCAAAAAGATGCGCTCTATTTGCAAATGGGAAACATACACAATTCCTATCGCGCTTAGATTTTGATTTGGGAAACCAAGAATTGTTTTTACTTAATAATTTAGATGTTAACTTTAATATTTATCGATCGAAAAATTCATTTGCCTTACAAAGGTTGAATGGTACAGACGAGGGCCAATATAGACTTTATGTCCACGACGTGAAGTTATTCGTAAAAATGATTGAGGTCCAGCCTTCACTTAACATGAATATTTACAAAACTTTAGAATCAAAACCAGCCACATATGCAGTGCGTAAAACCGAAATAAAATCGACATTTCTTACCGCCGGGCGCACAGAAATTGAATATAATGCTTTCAGCGCCAGCATTCCGCGCCGAATTACTGTTGCTTTAATTTCCAATAAGGCATTCAATGGAGACTTTGCCTTGTCCCCGTTTAATTTTCAGCCATATGATTTAAGGGATATCTCTGTTCATACTGGAGGGCATATCTTTCCTTTAGTAGCATATAAATTGAAATTTAAAAATAATCTTTTTGTTCGCGCTTTTGTGGACTTGTACGAAGCATTGGGCGTGGCCAATTCCGATAGATCAATCGATATTTCGATGGATAAATTTAAAAGTGGTTGGACATTTTTTGTGATTCCACTAACCTCCACGCTTGATGACTCATGCGGGTTTGAACTTTTAAAAAGCGGTACCACAAGTATTCGTCTTGAATTTAATACCCCAATTCCAGCCGGGGGTGTTGAAATGATTGTTTTAGGTGAATTTGACCAAATGTTAATGATTGACTACAATCGCCATATAGTTTCAGATTCAAATTTAGGTTAAATACATAGTAAGCCTATTCTATAGAATTTATTTAAAATGCAGAATTTATCTCAGCTTTATTTTTTCTCCAATAACTCGTATGATTATCTACGTGAAAATACGGAATATGTTAACGCGCCTAAGAATAATATTACATACGGATTATTAATTTTATTAATGCAATACACCCTTTTATTACCCATAATTATTGTTTGTTGGGTTTTTCTGCTTCGCTTTTTACAAAGACATGGTTATATTACACAAGTACAAGCCGATGAACTTGCTCAGACCCCACTTCGCGATATTCAAAGATTTACCCAAATTGCTAGGATTTAAAAAAGTTGACCATTTTTAAATTGACCATTTTTTAATTTTAAACTGTCACTGGCAGTTGGGAGTGGATGGGTAACAAAAGGAGCTGCAATATATTCAATTTTTCCGACTACTTAGTAGAGTGCCCGGTAGTGTAGTTGGTAAGACTTCCGCCTTTTAAAAAATATTGTGAGTTCGATACACATACTGGTAAAATTATTTTTCAAACAAAAAAACAAGACTGATAGGTTTATATTTGCCCATTTACCGTTTTGTCCCTTGACCATTTTTAAATCTTGCTATTTTGACATTTTACCATTTTGAAATTTGACGTTTTCTACGTTGACATTTTGACAATTGACGTTTTGCAATGGTGATCTTTTGTCCGCCCCCGCGGAAACTATTCTTCTACTTTTGGGTTGGATTGCGGGCGGCGGGCTTGGTTGCGGGCGGACCCCTCCCCTATTAAATTAGCGATTAATCAATCGATAATTTAATAGGGGACAGATAGTAGTTAAACAAATTCACTCAAATCACCCCATAAATTAACATTATTTAAATTTAACCGATGGGGCCTCTATGGTAAATTTTTTCTCAAGGATGGGACCAAGTGTTTTTTGTAGCAAATTTTGTGGGCTTTCAGATAGGCCTGAAAAAATTTTTTTATAAAATGCCTAAGGGTGTTAAAATATTTTTTTAAGTACTGTACCCCCGTTTTCCGTTGATTTTGAGGATTTGAGATTTCAATGGAGGCATCTATGGACTTCGTTCTTTTTCCATTTCTACTCGATATTGATGGAGATGTTTGTAAAAATTTTTGAGGAATTTCTGGATCACTTATGGCACATTAAAAAAATTTTAATAAAGTGGCCGAATCTTTTTGACGCACATGTTTTTTAGAAATTATTTCATAAAAAATTTATACTTCAAAATTTTTTTAAATTTTTTGTTCATACAAATATCTTTAGTCATCATTTATATATTTTTATAGTATTTACTATAATTGTTTAGAGATATTCGAAAATATGCCCAAAAAACAAGGTGGCCGAATCTTTTTGACGCAGAGTGTAATTTAAAAAAGTATTAATATCTATATTAGCTAAAGTTGCATTAATAATTAATTAAATAATTTAACAAAATACATATGTATAATTTTTGGGTGTATTTACATTTATTGCTAAATTAATCTAAAAAAGAATTTACCCAAAAATATTAGCAATCGGACTTGTGTATAATCTAAATTTTAGTCATAATTTTAAGTAATTTAACTAAAAAAACTTGTCCAATCACTAAAAAATAAATGTAATAAAATATTTACAAATAAATAAATAAATGTTTGGGGAAATGTTATTTTAATAAGGGTTTTTTTAATTCTTTGTAATTGATTTCTAATTTTTTTGGCATATGTAAGGAATGGACGAGTTGCTAATTCGAATTTTTGAATAAAGTAAAAAGGTGTTTACTTTAATAATTAACGTTTAAATTCTTTGTTTTTAAAAGTAACAAATAATTAAAATTGGTACTTTTCGGTTTTGCCACACCCCACCCATATATTCGCAGGATATTATTTCTTTTTTCATTAGTTTTTACATAAAGGTCAGTCTTCTTCCTCAATTTCACTCATTTTTCCCTGTGGCATGTTCAAAGAGAGACATTAACAAAGAAAAGATTAATTTTCTTTCCATTGTGAAATTAAGGAAGAAGGAAGACAGACCTTTCTGTAAAAAATAAGGAAAAATTGAAATAATATCCTGCGAATATATGGGAGGGGTGTGGCAAAACCGAAAAGTACCTTAAAATTTCTGAACCACTAAATTACCCAAAATTTTAACTGAAAAAATTCAGGAATAGCCTACTAATATTGAAAGTTCCTAAGAAAAGGCGTTATCTGTTATTGTTTTTATTGGATGATTGGAACTAAACTCGAATAGAGAAAAGTCCGCAGAACCAACTCTCAACACGTTACAATTATATAAACTGACAGTTTCTATTTTTTAAAGAATCAAATTTCAAATTAAATAATTTAAAAAAACTAATAAAATTAGAACTTATTTGATCAACTAAATATTTGTTTTGTCGGAATTCTCGTACAATAAAAGTCTGGAAAATAGATGTATCTTTTTTTAAATATGTATAAAAATTAAATTTTGGCAAGATATAAATTAATTTCATGAATAAATTTTATTGCTTTATTACTCCTATTTTTAATTTATAGTTCGACAAATTGAGTATTTTTGCTCTGTTGGACATTTTTTGAAATGGGCCGTTTTGTAGAAGGCCCTTTTGAGGGCTTTTTGGGGAGCCGTTTTGGAGGGCGCGCTACCAACATACATTTTTAAATATTTTTTAAATAAAATTATTTTTTTAAATTAACTTTAATAAATTTAAAAATTAAAATAAAATCACTTAAATGTTTATTTGCCCTTTGTCACATTTTAATTTTTTAATAAGTCTTGTGAATAGTCTTTTGAATAAATGCCCTTTTTTGGATACACACTACGAGAGAAAAGAATTGACAAAAGCATATTTTGACATTTTGCCAATATTCAAAATTGCCCTAGGTTTTGTTAAAGTTTCCTGCTTTTCTTCAAAAAATTTTAATAATTTGTTGACAAAATACTAAACAAAGTCCATTCAGACAAAGGGATTTCCTAAAAGGCGATCATCTTCTGAAATCATATGTTAATCAGAAACATTTCTAAGGTTAACGAGACTGATAGTAATAATTAATTCCTAAATGAAGTTTTGGAAGTAACGAAGGACTTAGTCAAAGCAAGCGGTAGAGCATTTCCAAAAACAAACATCCTAAATGGCCTTAGTTTAATGAGTAAAACTCAGCTACATATGTATAATTTTTAATTTTTCTGGTAATTTTTATGATAAAATTTTTTTATTTCATTTTTGTTGTTGATAATTTTGAAGACAAAGGTGTTGACAAAATATTTTTCTACAGGATAATTTATGGAGATATCTAGGATTTTTCTGTTATTGGCAAAATAAAAGGATTTTTCAATATTGGCAAAATATAGCTTTGGCAAAATATGATGGTATTTTAGTGGGGAAAGCAGTAACGTCTAGAGAAGTTGAGTGACAGGGGGGATTGATTCTATCGACTCGTTACGCTCTCTCACGTATCTCCCTCTTATCCCCCTCTTTCTTCACCCCCCCCCCCCTCTCCTCACTCAATAACGCTTGACAACGTGTATAGATTCTAGGGAAGGGAGGAGGTGGGGGGGGGGGGGGGGAGTAGTAACGTCTAGGGAAGTTAGATGATAGGGGAGGAATTGATTCCTCATTACCCTCTCTCACGTATTTTCTCTTATCTCCCTTCTTTCTTCACCTCCCTCTCCTCTCTCAATAACGCCTGTAAACGTGTCTAGAGGCATGCTTCCTTTGTTTAAATTCTATTGTTAACTAATTCGGGAATTTAAAAAAGATTCGGGAAATTCAACGTCTCGTTTTAAATAGAGAGAATGCCGTTATATCCTTTGAATAGGGCCATTGTTTTCTTAACATTTTTTGTGTTCGGGACCAAAATCAGTTAGACTGGTATCTCCAATAACACCGGAATTTTTCCAAATTTTTGAGAATTTTTGAAAGACAAGAAGCTACGTTTCTTTCTTTATTAGCGCCGCAGGAAAAATCAGTGGATATGTATGCATTAAGGAGACGAACGATTTAGTTTTGGAGATGTATCGGAGGATTGAGGGGATAACTGCTGATTAGTTAAATTGCGTTGATTTTACTTTTGATTATTATGGGCAGCACTGTTTATGATTTTTAAATGACTTTTATTTGGAAAATGTTGTGTCCGCACTTGCAGAAAGAACATAAATGAAAATAAATAACCCAACATCGGGTTGGGTGGTGGCATAGTCGGTTGTGCTTCGGTCTGGGCTTATTCCGTTCAATTCCATCTCCCATCCATGAATTTTTTCACAGCATGCATGAAGATCGAATATAATAGAAAATAATTAATGAAATTTGTTATTTTTTAAGTAATATAATTATTTTAAGAAAAAGTTTTCACTTTTTATTGTCAGAAATTTTATTTAAAGCAATACTCGAGGATGGAGTTGCACTTTAGAAATTCTTATCAATTTTCAAATCGGGATCTCGATCCTTCAAGTTAGAGAATATAGAGGAATTGGCCAAAAATCCCTTTCTCTGCTCTATAGAAAAATGTCAATTGAAACGTTGTCAATCTCTGATTGGTGGGCATCATATGTAAACGTCTATTAGAGGGGGGAGATAGAGATTTAGAGGAGGGGGGGGGGGGGAGATAGAGATTTATAAGGGGAGGAGTTTCAGACAAAACCTCATAATTATTTACTCGCATTTTTCAACTCCTCCCACATAAAGCTCCGTTTTTAAGTCAGTCAAAACTGCCATTACCCTCACATTCATTTTAACTTTAATTAACCACTTTAAGTTGCTATCCGAATTGTTTGCCTTAAAGTTTTACTCAACTGAACATGTATAAATTATAAATTAATATTATCTAGCCTTTATCAGAGGGGAAATAGGGTAGATGTTATATGTATAATAGTTTTAACTCCTCCCAAGGTCAGGGAATATAAAATCTGTCCAACATACTAGAACCTCTTCAACAAAATATTTTGTCAGTCCACATCCTATCCTGCCCCTCGGATGGAAATAGTGTAGATGTCATGTGGATTGTGACAAAAGTGTGGGATGTAGATCATAGGTGAGGAATGCCTACTGTAACTCTAAAGTTTCAGTGTGAGGTCTCCACTGACACTTTTACAGTCGCGGAACACCCACACCTTTTATAGAATTTCATAGACAGCTTTGCTTTTCGGCTTGGTTATGTCTTTAATGAAGTAAAATATTTTAATTTTTATCCAGAAGAACAATGCTTCTTCTATCAATTTTATTTCAATTTGGCATAGCCTGGTTGCTTCTAACGGATTTAAATGGAATGGAATCTGATAGTGGAAACACTATTAACGAAGAAATTGTAAAGAAAAGAGCTTTGGTTATTGCTCCCAACTTTCTTGAAGTTCACTTTAAAATGCTCAGTGTCTTCGCCAATGCGCTGACTGAGGAGTTTAATGTGGTGGGTGTTAGAGTTTTACTTGAACATTTTATTTCTAAAATTTTGCTTTTATATGTAAAATATTCAAATTATTATATTTTATCTCTAATTCGGTGTACGGGGTTTTAACGAAAAATATTTTAAAGAAAAAATGCCCAAAAGTTGGTTGTTCTTACAACATTTAAGACATAAAAAATGCCTAGATATACATACTTAAATTTAACATCGAACTATTTTTATGGGTAATTTGTTGTCACCTCATGACAACTTTAATTATTAAATTTATTTTTTAAAAAATAAATTTATTTTCATTATTTTACAATAATAATTTAAAATTTTTTAAATATTAAGCACTTTATAATCCTAAACACCAAAAATGAAAAATTTGGGAAAAATTTCAATCGTGGAATTGATACTAAAATATTTAAACAAGGAGACGGAAAAGATAAAGAAGGCGGAAATACATATCAAATTATACGTATTTCAGATGATTATCCCAAAAAATTGGACGAGGGCGTAAATAGTCTAGAGAATAAATTCTTAACGAGAGGATATATACAGAATATACAAATCCTCAAAAATGAGGCTTACACCGTGTTTGAAGGTTAAAATTCCTTTCCTCAAGGCAATCACGAAATGAAACGTTTAGCCCGTGCTTGGTTGGAGTCTATTCAAACTTTCTTTTAAATTCTCACCCCTTTGAAGAAACTTGTTGAATTTCTGATTTTCATTTTTCTTTAACGAGCATTGGAGAATTGCAAAAAGTTTAACTCATGCTCCAGCCCCGGGTATTTTAAAACTCTGACTCCAGCTCAGCCAATTCCTATCCGATTCGTGTAGCCATAACTAATACATTTAAAGAGTAATATAAACATTTAAGATGTGTTTGATCGTAGAGACTATCTAATTTCTGACCTGCATGAAGCAAAGTTTGATTTGGGATTTTTTGACACTTGGGACACGGGAGCTCTCTTTATTTTCCATGAAGCAGGAATTAAAAATGTTTTTGGCATTAACAACACCCAACTTAATGCTTATCAATTTAAATATGCTGGGAAGGACTTTCCAATAAATGTTCCAGGTTTTATCCAGTATATGACAAAATATTTGTTCGGTAATTTCAGAAATTTATTCGGCACAAATAGGCGATAATGAATTATTTAGTCCTAACCGACCTATTATTACCAATGCAATGGAAGGAAGACAAGGACAAATACATGAAGAATATGAAAGAAGTTTAAAAATCTTCTCATCTGTTCATAAAGAATTGGTTATTTAAATTAAATTTAAAGGACAATTACTACATATTAGCCTTCCAAAATTCTCAAAATTTTCGCCTGCAGCGCAGAAAAAGGAAGAAATTTAACTTTCTTTTGATATTCCCATTAATCTCTCGACATCCTCAGAATACCATGACATCCCGCATAATTTACGTAAATCCTCCCATACCCCTCTTAATTTTACTAAAATCCTCCGCTCTGTGAATCACCTGCTCCGGAGCCGAAATTTTAAAATGACCGTAATCGGAGCCAATACCTGAAAAAAGTCGGAGCCTTTGCCTGAAATTCGGCTATTCTTAATTTTTATTGATATCGGATCTGGATATCTCCCAGTATCTTCCAACCCTAGTCCGTCTTTTCTTAATTCCTAAAAGTTCAAGCAAAGTTTCAACTGAGACCTAACATACATGACAAAGATTTATAATTTACAATTATAAAATTATTTTCGATTTTCGTTTTCTATATTTTTGGATTTCTTTCAATTTTCGATTACAATTTTCGAAGATTAATCTGTTTTGAGACAGCTCTGGACATTAAATAAATTAATAATGTATATATACATATAGACATATAAATTTTACAGGACAAATGGTTTGAACAAAGATATGAAAAAAGTGAAAGTCGGCAAAAGCCACCAACAACAGAAGGCCTTTATTCTGAGATTAAAGGAATATTCCTTAACGGGCATGAATTGTTTGATTTTCCTTTGGGTGAAAACAAACCTGAAAATGTTTTTTATGTTGGTGGAATTCATTTGAAGGAATTTAACCATAAAAAGGCAAGAGTTTTTTAGATTTTACCAAAGTTGTTGGTTTCAACAAATTTTTGGTTAGACGAAACTGAATGACAAACCGACCCGATACTTTTACCCGAACCGAGAAACCGAACAGAAAATCCTGAGTTATTTTTGGTTATTTTTGAAATAAGTAATAGACAAAACATTATTGTTATCGTTAATGTGACAAAATTTACTGTAAGGGAGAATAAATATAACAATAGTAAAGGACCTAATCTAGAACACAACAACCATCTAACCTAGCTTATTGTTTAATTATTTTTTACTCATGCTCTTTCTCTAAGTACGGACATAATACTTTAATATTTTTATTTTAGAAGGAACCGGGGAGTCCAAACAGACGTCCAAACAAGCAAGTGATTATGAGCATTGAATATTGCAGACAGATTGCTCAACCAGAAACCATAAAAATTTTGGAAAAAATCATGGAGGCTATTAAAAATGTGTCACATTCAAAAAAGATGTATTTAACATTTATTTATGATTGTAAAACAGAAGGAGATGATTTGAAGAAGTTAGAACAAGTAATGACAAATGTAAAACATGAAATTAAAAAAATTCCAGACATGCAAGAGGAATTGGGTACATTTTAAAATTGTTTAATAATAATAGATCTATCTACTTTTAAGCAAAAGGTAACACAATCCTTTTAATCACCAACAGCAGTGGATACCAAGTACTTGAAGCATTTTATGAAAATGTTCCAATTTTATCTCTGCCTTATATGGTAGATCAATTTTATGTTGCTGAAGCCTTGAAAATACCTCACGAAATAGAAATCGAGAATGCTAATGGTGAAAAACCAATTAGCGGAGGAAGTCCCAAACATGGGCATGGCACTAATCATCAAACAGGAAATGGACGAAACAGCTCCCCTGTTCGAGGAAGATCCCCCGCTAAACGCAGAGAATCCCCCACTGAAGGCAGTCCTCGTGCTGGACCTTCAAGTCTGGACAAACATAACATGTATCTTGCTCCAACATTAAGCTTCAACGATATGTCTGGGAATAATGAAAATATTGAAGATATTGAAGTGGTATTGAAAGAGTTGTTGGATGACAGGTAATTATTTTTGAATATAAATATCAAATTTGAGAATAATATTGACATTTTATTTCGGTTCTTTACTCTATGCTCAAATGCTCAAAAGCGAGCTGCTGGCTTTATCCGAAAATCACATCATTTATTTATAATAAGAAATTATTTTTTGAAAAATATAAAATTTTTATTTCAGTCACAAGGAAAAGGTTGACAAAGTTCATAAATATTTACACCAGACATTGAAAAAGAACAATCCAAAAGATATTTTCCTCGCTAAAGTAATTGAAGCTCTTCACGGTTCTGCTGGAGAAAATGGACAGGAGTGAAAAGTAAACTGTAAAAATGTACATATTTTTATTTATCGAGTCTGTCACGTTGTAAATTCAAGTAACTACAAAAATGTTTTACTCAAAATTTTTCTTTCGGGTCGTGGTTGATTATACTATGTTTTTCATTACCCCGTTTTTATTCACAAATTTCGGCAATTTCATTGTAAAATTTTTTAAAGTCCCCATTTATGTGCAGTAAGAGGAAGGTATATAGCGATACTGCTTCATTGATGCTTTAACTCTTTTAATAGTTCCTAAACGCCGCTTTTTAAACGTCTTAAATGCTGACAACTTTATCTACCTCTTACTATACATACATCACAGAAATTGTATAGCCCTTCTTTATTTGATGTACCGATGAGCTATGAATTCGATTTGAAGTATTATGAGAATATAACTCAAACTGTATAAATTCCTTTGACTCTTGGGGCTATAACTTAGAGAAACCAACAATTAAAAAATTGAACATTCAATAAATCTTCGATGAGCGAACAACCTTTATTTGAAAATTCATTACTTTTAGAAAAATCATAGAGCTACGGTACATCTGGTATAACCCAAGATTTAACTTGAACCAAGTAAATACCCCATGTGTTTTATTTTTTCGTAACATGTAATTTTTTATTTATTATCTATTTTTAACTTTATTTTTAAAGTTTAACTTTATTTTTTAATTTTTCTAACTTTATTTTTAAAAAAATTCTGTAGTTTATCGATAAATTTGTAGAGGGAAATTGTTTTATTGGTGCGCCGACATTTGCGCAGCAACACA
Source organism: Meloidogyne arenaria (assembly GCA_036172955.1). Classification (NCBI taxonomy): domain Eukaryota; kingdom Metazoa; phylum Nematoda; class Chromadorea; order Rhabditida; family Meloidogynidae; genus Meloidogyne; species Meloidogyne arenaria. The sequence goes on from JARQAB010000022.1 coordinate 2,093,231, forward strand.
GCGCCGAGACTTTTCCGCCGCGATTTTTGCCCCAAAGTTGCGACGAATTACGAATGACGGCGTTTTTAAGTTGTGAATTACGATTACGAAAATATCGGAAAAATAAAAATTACGAAAAAATATTGCAAAAAAAACTTTAATACTTAGACATTAAATTTTTTGAAGGAAAATCTAAAATATCACACCTCAATCATCCGATATATATTCAAATCCCCTTAAATGGGATTTGGGTGTATTAAGAGCAAAATCTGGGAAATTCGGGGGATTAATTGGGATATTGTCGAATTAGGTATAGTCGGATTAGGGCAACTTCTCGCTAAAACTGTTGTGATTTAGAGGTTTTCTTGTGTGCATAAAAGTGCAGATTTTTTTCTTTGGTCGAAGTTTTGGTAGGACTAAGTTTTGTCAGACGAAGTCGTGTCCGTTCGAAGACTGCCCTGACACGCCTTCAACCTCTCTTCTAAGAGGAAAATTGACCTAAAAAGTTTATTTAATATTTAAAATAGGATTTTTCTTTTTGAACTATTTTTTGCCTCCTTTAGTTTGAATGAGAATAGTGAATGATTTTCTCATAAAATTTTTTAAATAAATTTGTCTGGAGCAATAATTTTAAAGTTTTGGTAATTCCTTCAATCTTTTATCGTTTCATCATTTGGAAAGTATGATTTTGGGTTTTATTTAAAAATTTGCACAAAAAATCACAATTTTATATTAATAATTGTCTATTTTTGGACAATTATTTACCCTCCCCCCTCTTCTATTTATATCTCGGATTCATATTTTTATGCTTTGAAGTGCTCAAATTTCCTTTTATATAAATGTTAATTTTTGCTGTTAGGTTGATTTTTCCCATTTCCATCTTGTTTTTACATCCTAATTTTTGTTCACATAACAACTTTTACTTAAAATGTTTGCGGAAAATAAATGCTTTACAATAAGAGAAAAATTAATCTGAACTGAAATGGGGGGTGTGATATTAATAAAGTACCCGTTTTCCGGAAAAAGCAAAAAAAATTTCTGATTCCTACAAATTACCCCTATTTTTTCTGTCTACAGCGTGAAGGAAAAAATAAAATTTCGGTCTAAATGAAAAACTTATTTCCTAAAATTTTCCAAGGCTAATTTGAATGAAAAACCTCGTGGGATTTAGTGTCTTTGGCCCTTATGAATTCAATCGTATTATTTTACTCACTTTTTTCTGACTTTTTAACATACCTTCGGATTATTTTTACAATCTGTACATATTTCTTTCTCATTTTAGTTCCACTCTTCATTAACTTGTCATCAAATATTTTTTCACTCAAATTAAGCATTGATTTCCAATGTTTTTATTTAGTATCTGTTTTTGGTCATAGATTATATACAAACCAAAAAGGTGATATAATAAAGAATATACAAACAGGATTTAACGAAACTACAGTTTAAGGTCAATCTTAGGCCAACCCTAATTCTCTTTTCTATTTTATTTGTCTAAAATCTAAGGTATAAATATATAAATTCAACTAATTTCAGATACGCAAAATGTCTTCCACCACATTCATTTGCATTATTTGTTCCGAACCTTTGACTCCTAATAATATGTTTTCAATTTCATGTGGTCATGTTTTTCACGAAGATTGTATGACACAAATAATCTCACAAGTAGAAAAATTTAATTAGAAATTTTAATTTATTTTTTACTTTGTAGAAAAAGTATTGCCCTAAATGTAGGAAAGTTGCAACATTAAGAGACGTTCGGCAAATTCATTTAGACAATGTGCAGATTAAATCTGAATCAAATAAAATTAAAGTAGGTTGGAAAAAGGGACGTGACATGTCATTCGATTCATCTCGACGAGCTGAGTCGACGGTACCATTCGCTAATTTAGGAATTGATTCTGGACCTAGTTATATCTCATATTCGAATTTTTCACCCCAAGATCGACCTTACTCCCCCCTATGGTCTTTCAATATTTCGGACCTATAACTCGGTCCAGAATTATCTCCTAAAGTAGCGAGTGGTACAGTTCGAATCAGCTCGTCGAGACGAATCGAATGACATATGTCACGTCCCGAACTTTTACCTAGATACGTTACAATACATCCGAAAGAAAAAAATGGGAAACACAAACTTAACTATTACCCAAAAATCTTCCTTTTTTGCGCCGCAGGCGCAAAAAGACTACCATATTTCCAAAATGTCGATTTAAGAGTACAATACTTTTAAAAATGTACGAATCGGAACCCTGACCTAGAGCATTTGCATTAAATTTAACAATCTTTAAACAACCATATTTTATTTCAGTTAAATGTTCGAGAGCCTTCAGGCAATATAACTGTTCTAGAAAAGATTAAATCTTCCGATACAATTGAGCTTATTAAGTGTATGGTTGAAATGAAAATTGGAATACCGCCGGATCAACATCGTTTGGTTTGTAAATTAAATTCGGAAAAACTCTCTAATCCACATATATCACTTAATCGACGACAAATTTTCGGTTATGTTTCGGTTAACCGAAGAATTTGGTGAAACCGACAACCCTACTTTAAATACAAAATTTTTTTTTATTTTTAAATTCTTTAAATTTGCTAGCAAATTTTTTTAAAGTTCCGGGAACCGGAACTCAAATTGGATCCGGTTCCGGACAAAATTTAGGTTTCAGTGAAACCCTACTCTCTTCTATTAAGATTTACAAGGGTAATTATTGATATTTTAGATTTACATGGGTAAGCAACTCGAAGATGACCGTACAATTGCTTACTATGATATCGAGGATGGGGCAACTATTCACCTTATTATGCGTTTGAAAGGTTGTTGATTTTATGTTTTTGGAACAGAAAGTGTTAAGAATTTTTAGAAATATAAATGTTTTTAAATAAATTGTTTTGAAACAAAATGTTTTTTAATCAAAGCTTCGTAAAATTTTTTTATAAATTTGTTGGATTTAAAAATATTAAAAATTTCGAGTAAAAAGTTTGTAGAATTTTTTGTTAATTTTGTTATTAAGAACAAGATTTAATAATTCCCATCGATATTCCCTCAAATCACTTTATATTCAACGATGTTTCATTTAATTTATTCGTGTAAATTTAACTGTAAATTAAAAAGAATATCAAAACAGCGAAAATTTTGAGAATTTTAGAGTGCCATTGGCCGTTGTTTTTTCCTCTATTAGCGCCCTAGGGAAAAATTTTTTGGAAATTTAGACAAAATCTTCAACCGGAAAATGCTTTAAAAATCAACACAAATCTGAAACTTTTATCAAAATTACACTATTCATCCCCTTAATCTCCAAATTCCCCAACCGAAACATAAATTTGCGTCCATCTCTGACCACAAAGCAAAAATTTTTTTAGCCAACATTCTTTATTTAATATTTAAAATCCTCAAATAAAATTCAATCAAAACTATAAAATAAGTTAAATATCATTTAATGATAACCCCTTTAAATTATTCAAGTACTCCATATATTCTTTCTTAATTAACGAGGCACCAAAAGAGATTTTCCTCCATCAATTTTAAGTAATTCCCCAGTCGTGAAAGTAGCATCTCTTGCAAGATAAAGAATTCCTTGAGCAACTTCCTCGACTGTTCCACAACGTCCTAAAGCGTGACCTGCCTTTCCACGTTCAACAAACTTTGAAAAAAATTTTTTTGAGTTAATTTTCTTTTAATTTTAATTTATTTACATCTTTATATTCTTCTACACTCATATAAGCTCGTAGATGCAAAGAAGTGACAATTAATGCTGGGCTTTAATTTTAAAAAATTGTTAATTTTAGATTTAGTGCAATAAGTTGTAATGTTTTTGGTCCAATCTCAAGTTATTTTTAGACTAAGGGGACTACATCGTCTAGTGGAAGCGAACGCAATTCCGAGCCATCAACCCTAAAAATTATCTTAGATGGCATGAACTACTTTCTGAGTCCCAATTGCGTTCGCAAAAAAGACGCCGAGTTAATCCTTGTCTCTTATGTGAAAATCTGACCTTTCTTTAAAATAATTTTGACAATTTTTTCAGACAATTATCTGAGAAAAAACGTTCATAAAGAAAGGAAAGTCTCAAGTCACAACAAATATTTTTAATTCCCAAATGCTTTATTTTCTTGATAAAGACTCAATTCAGAATTATTAAGCATTATTTTTGAATATCAGATAACCCTTTCTATAAATCCAAACATAAGCAACTCACTTCACAGCATTAACACGAATCCCTTTTGGGGCTAATTCTTGAGCCAAACATTCAGTAAATTTGTCTACAGCCGCTTTAGACATACAATAATAAGTGACAGCTGGGAACTATTTTTAAATAAAAATTTAAAAATTTTTAAAAGGGACATACAGCACAAATTCCAGAAATACTGCTAACTATAAAAGAGGATTTTTTTGGAAATTATTTTTTTAATTAAATAACCGTTAACAATACTTCCTTTAGTTTTTTCGAGATAAGGCACGGCTAATTGAGTCAAACGAATTAAACTTTTAATTAAATTTTTAAAAAGGTTAAATCTTCACACAAAAAAACCTTTTAACATTAACATCCATTAAATCATCCAAAACAGATAAAGGAGTAGTTTCAGCCCCTCCTCTATCTATTATTCCAGCATTATTTACCTTAAAAATGTTGGGATAGAGGGAAAAGTTTCAATTAAGTTTTTTGCTGTTTTAATTAATTTAGCTGGGTCAAAGCCTGTATTTAATGTTTTTATTTATTAGGTGGGAATAGCCGAAGTAGGCGCGCAGGTATAACGACCCAAAGCCATAACTTGCTCCAAGATTTTTTAATTTTACCAAATTTAGTATTAAACTATTCCTCTAGTCGAGCTAAAGATGACTGTCACAAAATTTGATAAGGGCCAAAAAATTCTAGGAAGTTATGGCTTAACGACATTATGATCGCGCGCCTACATGGGCGTGCGCCTTCCTAGGACAATAAAGAAGCTAAATCTCGATTTATAATTTACATGAAAATTAACTTTAATCTCAACTAACTAGTTGAAGTTTAATATGAATTTATTTCTTAATTTAAGATCCTTTTCAATAAATTCTATTAAATCATATAGCCTCCCTTCCCTATTAATTAAAGAATGAGTCATCATTAAAAAATGCCATTTCATCCCACTTCCCATCTATCAAATTCTTACTAAAACATCAATTTGTCCAAATCGGTCATTAGTTTGTTTGACTATATTATCCAACGTTTTTTCTTCCCGAACATCTCCAATAGTAGTAACAATCTAATTTTAAAGATTTTAATGTTTTCAGGCATTTATTTCTTGTTAAAAACCTGTTCATTAGACAACCCAAACCCAATACATTCATCAACAACTTGTTTTAAATTAACTTCGTTTCTACCACAAAGAGAAAGTCGATAACCATTTTTAGCAAATAATAAAGCAGTAGCTTTTCCAATTCCGGAACTGGCACCTTTTATTTTTTTAAATTTTTTTTCAATTTCCTCTAATTAACCTGTTATTATTGCAACAGTTTTAATTGTTGTCATAATTAAAATTTATTTATTTTACTTAAATTATAAAATTTATTTAAAGACGCGGTTGAATGAAAAATAATATATTAAGTAACTAAAATTTATCAATAAATAGTTCCTGACTAACCAAAACACAAACATTCATTTTGGTAATTTATTAATTGGTCAAGATATTTAAATTTTTCTTTTTGTCAGAAATTGATGGGGTGATCTCTCATTTTGACTTTTATGTAAAAGTAAACCATTTGGCAATGAAATGATAAAAATAGAATAAAGTAATATTCTTCCTTTTTGGTTTTGTGAATATTGTGTGCCCTCGGCACCTTTGATTTTTTAATTCCTCGCCTCCGGCCTAATGAGTTTTGAATTCAATTTAAACTCTTCAAAATGGCAGTTGTATTAATAAGCTAGAAATATCCTTAAGCTGTTTTCTCTGAATACTCTACGCGAAGTACTTAGTAAAAACTTTCATAGATTAACCTGGCAAGTTTCTTAATGTTTTTACTTTTGTGTCACCTTAAATTTTTAAATTTCTTGCCTCCAGCGCTAAAGAATTTTATATTCTATTTAAACTCCACTTATTCGGTGCTCTGTAGTCTCGTCAGAGGTTAGTTTCGTCAGAGGAAATTTTCGTCAGAATCAGTTACGTCAGAGGCCTTTTTCGTCAGAGAACAGTTTCGTCAGAGGGTTGTTTCGTCAGAGATGATTTCCGTCAGAAGTCCTTTTCGTCAGTAAGGCTCCCTTCTTAAAAATCCAATTACACGGCGGTTTTTGACTTATAATAGCGTATTTGTTTCTGGATCGATTTTGACATATAAGGTGTCATTCGAAAGAGCTAGGAAAAGCTTATTTTTGGGATGAAAAATTCTATTTTATAAATGATAGCTCAACCGACTCAGCTCGACGAGTTGAGTCGGTTCGCGAACTGAGCCTCCCTACACGGTTTTTCAATATTCAGGAGTCTGTAACTCGGTCCGGGAATGTCGGATCAACTTCTTTTACAACTAATTAGACTCAGTTTTTAGAGCTCTTTCGAATGACACCTCATTTGTTCAAATCGATCCAGAAACAAAAAACCTAGTATAAGTCAAAAACCGCCGTGCAATTAAATTTTTAAAAAGGGAGCCTTACTGACGAAAAGGACTTCTGACGAAACTAACCTCTGACGAAACAACCCTCTGACGAAACTGTTCTCTGACGAAAAAGGCCTCTGACGAAACTGATTCTGACTAAAATGTCCTCTGACGAAACTAACCTCTGACGAGACTACCGGACACGTCGGATCCGGATCCGAGAAGGACCGAATATCCGAAATTTTCGGTAAGGATACCGGATCCGGATATCCGAAGGTTTCCAACTATCCGACTGTTTCTTTTGAATGTTCTACGAGAAGTACCTGGCAAAAACTTTCAGAGATTAACCCGGCATGTTTTTTAAAGTTTAGCATTTGTGTTTGGAACTTCATGCATAAAATTCTGAGCCCTATTTATAATTCCAAAGGAACTAACCGAAAAATATTTTATTTCGACAATCAAAACATCACATAACGAAATAGTAAATTTAAAACAAAATAGTTTGTCTAACCCTAATTTTTATTTAAAATCTGTTAAGAAGAACTTTGTGTGTTAATTCCGTAAAAATTTTTTTTTAATTTTATTTAATTAAAAGTGCAAATAATTTGTGAGTGCAACCCTTACATTTAATATTCACGTGAAATATTCAATAATTTCCTTTTTAATTTTTCTTTTAAAATTTTTTCCGGCTAAAAAAGTGCTTCGCCTTTAAAAGTGCTTATTTATTTCAAAATTATTATTTTGGCTAATACAAGAAAGGGAAGTTTTTTTAAAAATAAAATTTTCTCAGAGAAATATTTTGAGAAAATTTTTTTGAATTCTTAAATGTTTATATTTATTTAAATTTCTCAATGTTGAGAAAATTTTCTTTACATATTTAAGGTGCAAATATTTTTGACAGACAGCAGTTAAAAATGGCTATTAAGTTGTGCTGGGTAAATTAACAATTACCTATTCACTCTTTTAGAGAATCCTCTGTTGATTCAATTTTCTGTTAATTTTTCTGAATAATTTCATAGAACCGATTTATTAAATCTCAGAAAATAGTAAATATTAATTATTTCCCCACACAAAAATAAATTCTTAATAAAATAAATTAAAAAATGAATTTAATATAATTTTCTTTCAAAAATAAATTTCTCATATTCTTTAATTTATAATTATTTTTCCAACGCCAGTAAGTTAAAGTGCAAATCTGGGCCCGTAGAATAAATTCGGGTTAAATTAACCGGTTTAATAACGGGTTAAATAACTTTGAGTTCCGAATAAAATTAGTAAATAAATACGAATTTTTACTCCAAACTTGAGATTACTGTAACTCGCGAGTAACTCTCCTTAATTTTATTCCTACATATATTGAACTCCATTAAACAGCTTTAATTTTTTTAGTAAAATAATTAGAGTTTGAAGTTTTGAAAATTCCGGATCCGATTTCCGGCTTTTTATATTTCTTCTCATCCTGACCAGTCTTTCCGGATCAAATCCGGATTTTTTAGATCCGGATCCTGACCCGGATTTTTAGAAAAAAGTTTCATAAATATTTTTTCAATTTTTGAATATAAATTTTTCTCAAAATTTTGAAAACCTAATCTATATTTCAAAAAAGACATTATTCTACGGGCTCTGAATGCTTAAACTGAATTTCAGAAACAAAGCTAAGACTGCTATATTCTCGTTAAATTACCCTCACTCATTTAATTACCCTCTATTATAAGTAACCCCTCAACTTCCCTCTCGGTTACCTCTCTCCAAAATATTAAGAAATAATTACCCAGAGTAATTATTTAAGAAAAGTAAGAGGAATTTAAATTTGTCTGTGTTAACATGTACTTTTCACATGATTATTTATGAAATAATTTATTTTTGGCAATTATGCCCTTTTATTTTTGTATTTATTTTCCTTATATTTCCCTTTCAACCCTCATTTAAAATTTTTTTATTTTTAATTTAAAGGCAAAAAATTAAAAATTAAAAAGAAATAATATTTTTGCTTTGAAATGAATTTTCTTTTATTTGTTTTGTTGATTTTAAATCTTCAACAACCATATACAGAAGGTTATTTTAATTTTTTGAGTTTTTAATCCGTTAAATTAATCTCTTTTAAAAAGAGAAAAGTCAATACAAAAACCTGATAAAAAATTAAATACAACGAGGGGGAATTTAAATATTCTATAGTTAATATACAGAAGAAAAGATTTTTGGGAATTTTTAGTAAAAAATATACTATAATAAAATCGGTCTGAGAATTTTTCTGCCCACACCAGGTAACAGAACTTAACTTACGGCTTAAACAGTGACGGAATTCATCATGTTTATAGACTCCATTGTGTCCGGAATCTGGCCGGGCCATAATAGTTTCGACAAACACGCATTATGGTTTATCATTTAGAAAAAATAATAGTTTAACAAGACTGAATGAAGACTGATTGAAGACAAAACTAAGATTATTATACTAGACCGTTAAAGATCTCCAACCAATACACTATCAACTAGATACCAAAATAAATAATTAAAATATTCAGGTGTTTTACAAAAATTGAAAGAAAATGCTCCTTTGCTTGTGCCTAATGCAAAAGATGACGTTGTTTATCTTTTTATGTTTCCGCGCACAACGAGAGTAGCTAATCATTGTGTTCCTTGTTTAGCTTTAGAAGCTTGGTTAAAACTTGAAAAAATTCCTTTTCATGTGAGAAAATTAAAAATTAATTTATCCTCTCAAAAAAATAAAATTTTTAAAGAGAATTAGCAACCAATTTATGCTTGAATCTAAAGAAAACAAAGTCCCATTTATTCAATATAATGGGGAATATTTTGGAGGAATTAAAGAAATTATTTCAAAATTAAAGCCTAGTGAACAACAAGAAAATGAATGTTTGAGTGTTGGAGAGTCAATTAAGGATGGGGGGTCTTCTTTGGGGTTTTCATCATCCCCTTTAAGTAGCTCTTTAAATGATGCATCTTCTTTGGAAACATTGTCTTCATCAAAAAGCATGGGTGCTTCTAGCAGTCCTTTACCGGTGAGTTTCTTAAATGGTTGAAAATTGAATGGTGTAGTAGACAAATGAATAGACAAATAAAATTTGAGAAAATGAAAGACAAGATAGAGACGTAAGATATTTTTTAGACAAGTCTACCCTAGAAAAACCCTTTTTCCTATTTTTAGAATTTATTCGCAGGGACCCCAATTCTCCGGGATTGTCGTTTATTCCAAAAAGTTTATTCCCTTTTTTATGTCTATTTATCAGTTAATTACCAAAGTCATAGTAAAGGCTTTCAAAAGCGCCTCAAGTTTTTCAGAATGGGCCAAGGACATACATATCATTCCCAGCGTTGCTTCAAAATCTCAGAAATAATTTTGATAAACTTTCAAATAAAATAAATATCTTCAGGGATCATTTCCTTCTCCATCACCTGCTTTAAATTCACCAAGTTCTTCTATTTCTTCGTTTTTCTCCTCTCCATTTTCCCCTCTTTCATTACAAAATTCACCAGTTGCACATCACGCTAGAAGACTTACTAGAAATAAAACTTTCTCAAATATTCTTTCTAAAGCAACATGTCTATTGCAATTAGACGAAGAAAGTATAAAACAAAGAAAGCTTGAAACTGTCAAAGGAATTGAAGATAGCATTTGGGAAATTTACAAGTAAAATGCTCATAACCACATTTCATGTTATGATATAACATGCCGATGTTATATCATAACATGAATCCATGGAATTCCATGGAATGAAAATTGGGGGCTTCCGGTGGCCTAATAAATTTCAAAAATATCCCTTGAATATGAGAAAATTTTGATACTTGAACCGAAAACTGACCTGTATTTTTTATTTAACCCATCTTATCCCTGGTATCCTTTATTGCGTTTATTTGGGAAGGAGGTCCGACTGTATTGTCTTTTTTATCAATAATGATCTTACTCATTCTACATTAGAAAGGTGTGTCGGAACGTTGGAGGTTTCGAAAGAATAAAATGTCCGAACTCTTAAATTGAAAATTAGAAAAAAATTTCTAAATTCGAAATAAAAAATATTCGAGAACAGTCGATTGTTTGTTTCCTGCCCGTTAGCAGGAACAAAATAATTAAAAATTATTTTTTAGAATTTTACTGAAGGATCGTGTTAGCGGTGATGGGCTAACATTTTTAATGAATGATGTAGCCGTACAAGAACCTATTTTAAAATTAAAATTTGCCCAAAATCCAATACAAGAGGTAAAACCCATTGGAACTGAATTTAGTTTTGAAAATATTGAAATAAAAGAAAATAAAGGAAAATGTGGGGAAATTGAGGAAATTGGTGAAAATATTAAAGAATGTTTTGGACAAGAATCAAAGGGTTTTCGAATGTCGTTAAATGCAGATTTTTGGAGTGATTATTTTAAAATGAGTAAAAATGAAAATCGAATACATTTGAAAGAAAGTCTTGAGATGTTATCAAAATATAGGGTTAGTGGAACTGAAACTGGACATTTACCCCTAGAACCGTCAGCAAAGTCTAAGGGTGTTATGAAAGAAGAATATTTTGAATTTAATCCAAAAAATAAAAAATCTTTTAAACATCCAAAAGGTATTGGTTCTTCTTCTTCTTCGAGTGGGGCGGCGGCGAGTGCTTGGTGGGGAATGGAAAGAAAGGATGAATTAAATGAAAGTGATTTGATTCTTTTTGAAAGTTGGATAGTTCCGTTGATAAATGAACTGATGTGGAATGAATTCAGGGCAACCGAGGGAAGTTGGGAAGCTGAGGTAATTTTTAATTATCATTGACTGATAAACTTTAAAAGCCTTTTTTCGGCTTTCTGGGGAGTATACTAGATCCGGCTAGGTATGGAAACTCTGCTTTTTAGGGTAGGCTAAAGTATACTACTAGAATGTTTTACCATTTAGAACTCAAGGTTATCGAATCCAGGAAATCCGGGTGCGGTACGATTCAGCACGTCGAGATGCATAAAACCATTCGTTAATTTGAACTACATAATTAGGACCCATCCCTATAAGAGTGTCTAGACCTTGAGGTACCTTGGGGTGTACATACTCGTCTAATAATATCAAACAAAATTTAAATTTTTAGATAAAAAATTATCTAAAATCGGAAAAAATAAAAGAAAAATGGCGAGTTGGTTTGGTAACACATTCAATAAACTCTAATTTTATGAAGATTGATGGGGAGAAATTAAAATTATATTTCGACCATAAAATGGAAATAATTGTTAAACAGTTTAAAACAAGAGAACATAAAAAATACAAATTTTTGTTTGGAAATGAACCAACATTTGTAAATAATTATTAGATTATTTTTATATTAGTTTTCAGTCCCCAGATTTTTCCAATTTTTAAAACCAAGTTTAAATTTTTGTTTTAAGTCAATACCAGTTTTGTTTTTGAGGATAATTCTTGACAAAATATATCAGAATTCTCTGTTTTAAAACAGATCCCTGGAAATATGACTTCTGAAATTGGTAATTGCAAAGAAAACGTAGCTTTTGTTTGCAGTCTTTCTTTTATCCCTTCCGATCTATTTACAATTTACACAAAGAGAATCCCAACTGATTAAAAAAACAGGGATATATGTATGGGAAAGTCCACAAAAAGCTACAAGAAAGTCCCGTTTCTTTACTAATTTCCCGAGAAAATCAGAATTAATATACTTATTATATTAATGTTTAGACAGACGCTTTATTGTTTGGCCTTCTTTTCCAATTTTTTCAATTGGTCTTAAATCTGGACATTTTGGCAACAGATTTCGCACCTATACCTGGTTACTATGACCCATCTCTTTTATCATACTCTTCTGAAGAGGTAACATTTATGCGTGATTTTGTAACAACAATACAAAACGAATTGGGATGGAAAGGAAAATTTAGGCCAACAACAGAAACGACATCTTCCCTAAATTTTGAGAAGGACTACGAAGGCAGAGAAAAATATGAAGGTAGGGAAGCAGGAAATATAGAAATGTGATTTGTGTTAGAAGTTCTATGCTTTACATATACACAATAATCTTTCGAAAACCGACAACCATACTTATATTGAAACCGTTCATATTTTAAAAGTTGGATTTCTATGGGAATAGAATATTTAATTATGAAAAGGTTCAGTTAACTCACACCCGATGATAGGGCTAATTTTGTTCATTTTCATCCATTCCCTAGCAATACCACATAAATATTATTTAGGTACATTTATTATCAATCTACAGATATACCCTCAAATCTACAGATATCCCCTATGAATCCAACCAGTCTCCAATTCTTTAATGCGATTTTGTGACGATCAAAATTGTTTAGGAATTCAGGGTTATGTGTTGTACCATGTATATATGCTCAATCTGATATAAGATTCGAGCTTATTGTATTAGAAAAAAAGTATCGACTAAGCCAAAAACTATCTTTCTATACATAAGTTATAAATTGAACTAATATATTAATTAAATTTAATTTAAAATTAATATTTTTCTAGGCCCTTTCCAAATCAGCACAGATTCACTCTATTGGTTACCAAATCTTTTTAACAAAGTACACGGACCCCAGGATTTTGAATTTCACTCTTATTCTAACAACAAAGAATTATTTGCTTTTATTGTTAAAAAGTTGAAATTACACGCCGAAAAAGAGTGGAATTGGAACTCTTATGATTTCCAAAATTTTTCAATTCCTTTAATTCATTGGGTCAGTGCTTATCTTTGTGATATTGGGGAAGAGACAGATTGTGGCAAAATACACAAAGATAAGGGAAAATTTATATTGGATCATTTAAAAAGTAAAAAATTGGAAAGAGGGGAAATTGAAGAAGATAAAATTTTAAAAGACTCGATAAATTCTTCAAAGAATTCACAAAGTTGGGAAGAAAAATTTGATAAAAATGTTGGAAATATTGTTTATTTGGCCATTATTGAATTTAATGAGGAAATTATTGCGAATAATGTAAAGGAAGCTGTGATGGAGGCAATGAAGGATTCCGAAAAAAAAGTTTCTGATCCGATAATGATTCCAAAATAATTATTTTTTAATTAATTTAAAAAATAAAAATACAGCAAGACTTTCTCCTTTTTATGGCTTAAACAGCCGTATATTATTAGGTCGCGTCATAATTAGTGGCCGTTATTTAAGATTAATACTGAGATTATTAATTAAAATTCTCAAATACTGAGATCCTTTAGAAAATACACTAGCAAATGATTCGAAAAAAAATATTTTCAAGAGACTTAATTCTAAAAACCCAAAATAAAACCTAATAATAAGCGACCTAATAATACATAAGTTTCTTTGAAGTTATATTCAAAACTATATGTTTGTAAAATTTTTTATTTTTCCCGATATTTTCCCGATATTTATTTTTCCCTCTTTTCGTTTTTTCTTTTCGCTTTTCCGAAATACCATAACTGCTCTAATAGAACCACACTCTCTTAAAGAAGCATTATCTAACCACAACCTACGTGAGGATCAAAAAATGCTAGCACATGAGCAGAGCGAGTTTTTTTAGGTTCAAAAAACATGATAATAGGTACCTAAAAGGTTCGAAAAAAAGGCTTAAATAGGTTGAAAAAAATGCAAAAAGTGGCAAAATAGGTCGAAATTTTGACAAATAGGTTTGAATTTTTAGAGTTTTTACTAATTTCTGTTTTCAATTTATGGTTTTTCAATTTTAACGGCTCGTAATTCGGCCCTATCAAATCAGATTGGGCTGATTTTGGTGTCAATCGACTCAGATTGAGAAGCTCTTTCAAATGAGCTATCATTAAAAAAATCGAATTTTTCACCTCAAAATTGTCTTTACCCCCGTATGTTTGTTCGATATTTGGGTCCATGTAACTCGGCCCTATGAAGTCAGATCGCGTTGATTTTGGTGTTATTCGACTCAGCTCGGCGAGCTCTTTCGAACTAGTCACACCTTTGAGAGCTATCTTGAATAACATAAATATCGATAAAAACGGAGTCTTTGTCCTCAAAGCAATTTTTACCGATAATTGGTTAAAAAAGATAATTAAATATCAAAATTAAAAATTTTTTTTATAAAAAACCATAGATTTTGTGAAAAAAATGACTTAAATTCTCAAATATTTGCGAAAATAAAGGCGATTTTTAAGATTTTTTTCAAAAAACCTAGAATAGGTTCAAAAAAGTCCGAAATAGGTCGCAAATAGGTTTTAGGTCCAAAAAGGCCGAAATAGGTTTTTTAGGTTCGAATAGGTCCAATATAGACTCATTATTTCGACCCAAAACAGTGTTTTTTGTGCATATCTCATCAAAACTAGTTCGCAAAAAAAATAGAGAAAAACCTAAAAAAACTCGCTCTGCACATGAGGTTCTATTGGAGCATTTACGGTATCTATATTTGGATTTTTCCACTATCATTTCCTGAAATTCTTAAAAAATTGAATAATTGAAAGGCATATTTAATGAAAAAATTTTTATTACAAAAATTATTTTTAAATATTCTGTGAAAATTTTCATAAAATCTTTACAGCTTTGGGGATAAATCTGATCAGATTTTTTGATTTTTATTAAAAAATGTTAATTATATCTTTTTGAATTCTCTTACCAAACAAAATTCTTTGTGATTTATTTTCAATTTATTTAGTTTTTGTGATTAAAATTAGATTTTGCTTAATTGACTCTGTATTTAAAAAAACTTCACTTTCTGAAAAAAAGAATTAAACATTTATTTTCAAATGTATATTTTAATGTTATTATTTAAAAACAATTTATCTATATACATATTTCAATAAACAAAAATAATTAAATTTTTTTCTTTTTTTTTGAACTTTTAAAAACCTGTTTTTATTTTAAAATTTTTTATTTAAACCGAAACATAAATTTGATAAAAAAATAATTTAAATTTTAATTAATTATTAAATAATAATTTTTAAATTTTAATATAAATATAAGTAAGAATATTAATTTTAAAGGGTTCATTAAATAAAATAAATTTTTTTAATTAATTAATAAAATGAATTTTTTTCTTTTATTTCCGTTTTTATTAATTAATTTTTGTTATTTCATAAATGGCGAAAAAGCAACAATTGAAGAATGCGATACTGTGATTCAATATTATGTAAAGGATGACTGCGTGTATGTTAATTATATTTAATTATTAATTAAGGAATTTTAGGCATTTTTAATTATATCCATCAAAATAATTGAAAAAAATCTCAGATCAGAATTTTTGTATTTTTCATGCTTTCTCGATCTTTTTTAAAAATATTTAATAAATTCCAGCTGCATAACTGAGTATCCTAAATGTCTAACATCATTAATATCTCAAGGAAAGTGTAAAAAAGGGGGTTATCCAACTAATTTTATTGAAGAACCGTGTACTAAAATGTATTCTAAATGTTCTTTAACGAAAAATGAATGTGAAATTGGTAGCTGTGGATGCTTTGAGTAGGGGGTTTTACTTTTTATTTCTTTAATTATAAATAGGGATAAGAAAACATGGAAATGCATGTTTTGTATGAGGATATTCCATGATGAGCTAACCTCGAAAATGGTGTTTCTTAGTTGGGTCGAGCACTTTAGGACCCTGTTCTTAAGGCATATATTTGCATATTTAGGTAATCCAGGGTTTCGATCTCGAATTTTTAAAAATCCGCAGATTTGATCGAAAAAATCCGCATTTTAATCAAAAATCCGCAAAAAATTATCAAACACAAAAATTGAATTAAAATCACTTTATGCATTATATTTTTCGTCTTCTACATTTGATTTAAGCAATTTTTTATTACTAATGATCATCTTATAAAGATCCGACAATTAACTGAAAAATTACACTTGCATTTTTGTCGCGGATGATGTCGTAAATTTTTATTCTTCCATTTTCAGCGCCGCAGGCGAAAATTTTTTTAATTTTGGAAGATACTTAAGCCAAAAATCGTTCATTTTCAGGCCAGGCAAAAAATTTTGAGGATTTTGGAAGGCAAAGAAGCCAGATTTCTTTCATTTTCAGCGCCGCAGGCGAAAATTTTGAGGATTTTGAAGGTCTTATCAGAAAAATAATGACATTTTATGCTAAAAACCACAAAAAATATAAAAAAATCCTCATAATCTTCAAAAGACCACAAAAATCCGCAAATCCGCATTTTTAAAAATAATCCTCATCGCCCTATCAAAAAACCACAAAATGAGGAAAAATCCGCAGATATCGAAACCCTGAGGTAATCTCGTGCATATTTGTGTATATTTTGGTGAATTTTGTGGTTTAAAAAATATTTTTACAAAATACATATAAAAGTTTTAAAAATTTTTTGAAAAAAATCTCGTCGAGGCATCGTGCAAAAATTTTTAATATGTTTTAATACTACTTTAATAATATAAAAATATATATAAAAATTAAAGTTTGGCCATTGATTGTTTGATCCAAAATAAATGTGAATATAAAACATCGCTCAGCAGTTCAACATTAGATAAACGTATATTTTAATAAAAATATTTCTTATATTTCTAATTTTGAATTTGAAGGCGTTCGAGCATCAGATACAATTTTTGGGTTTAAGAATTTTGTTTAATGAACATTTTTAATTAATTTCACACAGTTTTTTACAATAATTTTTTGAAATTTATATTTTAATTAAACTATTCATTAAATATTATAAAACCTTTACATACATACAGGTATTAGGGTTGTGCAGAAATTGATTTAAAAAGCGAAAGACGAAAGGTCTTATCTTGGTCTTAAAACATTTCCACAGACCGGAAGAACATTTGGACAAGTTAATTGGTGATGTTCTAGTTAGATTGCTAATTTAGGAAAAATGCGTGGTTGAAGGGAGATCCCGTCCCTCTCCATTCCCTCTCTCGATACATATTAAGTGAACGTTTAACTAATTTAATCAAAAGTTATTTTAAATGATCTTTTACACAATAAATACATAAATATTCCAAATAATTCTCTTGTTCATAATTTACAAGAGTTTTGCCTCTTTTAAAAGAAAAAAGAACAAATAAAAGCACACGCTTTTGGAAGGTGGACATTTCCTGTTTTTTTTCTTTTGTTTATTTTTTGTTCTCTCGGCCTATTATTTTTTTGTATTTTATAATATTTCCTCTTCTAGTACACAATACGTGTTTGTAATTACAAAAGGACTAGTCCAAATATTTGGATCAGGCAAAAAAAAAATAAAAAATATTATTCAACCATTTAATGCTATTTTCAATTTATCCCAATAATTTTCACATTTAAAATTAAGTTTTAAACTTGAAATTTGTCAAGCAATAGGTTTCCATTGCTTTTAAAACGATTTTATGACAATGTCTTTTGTAAAATATCGAAGCCGTGAAATTCCACTAAACAATTCTTAAGGTTTTTAAATTTGTAAAATACTAAGTAATTTTTTGTCTCTTATTATCAAAATAAAGAAATTTTTCGGTATTGCTCTGGAAGTCCTCCCCCTCCCCCCCCCCCCCCCCCACCATCCCTTTTTTCTCATTTTCCTAACCACTATGAGCTTTTTTATTTACTTTATATATACATATTTTATTATTAGAGCGTGTCATTTTAGGTTTTTACCTATTTTTTTGCAAGCAGCCCATGATGAGATAAGTCGAAAAAACACTGTTTTAGCTCGGGAGGTTGCGTACTTTTTGAGTTACTGGACCTACCTATTTTGGCCTTTTTTGGATTTTTTTGAACCTATTTTTAACTTTTTTTGAACCTAAATAGGATCCTATTTCACGATTTTTTGGACCTAAAATGACACGCTCTATTTATTATATATCATTCGAAAGAGCTCTGCGAGCTGGGTTGGATGCTAAAATGATTGGTTAGGTTGATTGATCAAAAGTATTAAATACTCGATGGATATAATTCTCAACTTTTTCATGGTTCCCGTAGATCTACCTTAATTATTTCGTTAATTAAATTCCTCTAAAATGAAACTTGAAAAAATGATTGCTTTTTCTTCTTTTTATCCCTTAAAGATAGGATTCTTTGGTTCTTGTATTATACATAGTTGAATGTAGTTTTATTAAAGGTTTTTGGTTGTGTTTTGGGTTTTTAAACAAATAATAAACAATTTTGTTTCAAATTTAATTTAAAATTTAATTATTAATTTTAAAGAATATTTTTGTTTTACCATGTTTTTAGGTCATAAATTGGAATTTTGGAGCGAAAAAAATTAAAAAATCGATGAAATTTCAAGTTTCTTATTGGATCCATTTATTGTGACTGTAATAACATTTTTAAAAAATTATTTTAAAAATAATTCCAGAAATAACAGGCAACCAATTCTTATTTTATTTTTTACATTATCCGATTATTAAGCCAATATATAAATAACAAAAATGTTTTTTTTCCTCTTTTTATCAAAAATTAAGAGGATAATATTAAATATTATATTTAAATCAAGCTTAAAGCTTAAGTCAATGTCGTACGTGTTCGTTCTATTAAATATATTTTGTTTGCAAGAAGAGGGAAAAAGTGTATACAATAGGGGTGACTGGAAATACTTAATTTTTTTTCTTGTTTACTGAGAGAAAAAATAAATAAAAAATAATCTGTCAAATAATCCAGTGCTTTTAATCAAAACAATAACTATATAAAACTTACAATACATTTAAATAAGCTTTCAGTATACATACACATTGTGATAATTATTTTCCCTTTCACAATAGTTATTAAATCCCAAATAATAGATGGGATGAATTCAGCCTCTAAATGATAACGGTAACATAAAGTAAGACTGGGGAAAAAAAATAAAAAATAATCTATGGAGCACAGCTTTCACCATGCTTTAATATACCATGTATTTTAATATGATAACTGCAGCTAGCTGGATCTCCCTTCTTCCTTACATTAAAAGAGGTCCTTCCTGTCCATATACGTCCTATCTAGAATTTTCTGTGGACAAATAAACAACGGTGTAATTAATCTTGACAAGAGTCAAAAAGCTAATAGTTGAAAAATTTTTCCGAAGGCCAAAACTTTTGTAAAATTTTTTTTAAATTTTATAGAATATTTAAGTAAATTATGTCATTATTCTTTTTAATTATATTTTTATTCACCTCAATTAATCAACTACTAATTAAAGCCCAACAACAAAATTTAGCCGTAAATGAATTGCCCCTTCCAACTCCCATAATTTTGGAAAATGTTAATTCAACTTCAACATCATTCCCAAATTCTTTAAATTCAACTTCAAGTCTTGGAACAACCGCCCCATTAACCTCCCAATTAGCCAAACCCCCTTCTGAAGCCGAGAGAATAAATAGAGAAACTGGAACAACAATGGCAGGAATTCATCAACAATTAGATAATCTAAGTAATAGTGAAAAGACAAAAATAAATTCAGAAAAGAATTTAACGATTGGAAATGTTGCTAGACGCTCACCAGATTCATCTACAAATTATGGAAATGAACATAGACACAGTCTGAAACCGGAAACTAAAGGTAAAAAGTAATAAAATCTCAGTTTTATATAAACACTTAATCATGAAAAATCGAATTTAAAAATGAGGGGGATCTAGAATTGAGGGTTTTTGTATAATATGCCGTTATACAAAAACATTGGCCAGACAAGATTTTAAAACTAGTATATCCTGCGGACATATGATCTAAATATAGGTATCTTTTGAGGAGTTTTTAACTCCCCATGCAAAAATATCTGGATTCAGCACTGGATGCACCTTTTGCGAATGAAACTAAATTAGCTATGCTAATATGAATTATTAATTGAATTTTTATATATTAAGTATAAATATTAATGTTGTTAAGTACTATAAATGTTGTTTTGTATAGATGAAATGTTTGCAAGAATGGATTCTGATGGGGACAATATGATAACTTTACAAGATTATATGAATAGAGATCGTTACTATGTTGAGTCTGTTAAGGCAGAGTTTAACGATATTGACACAAATGGTTTTTTAAGCTTTATTTTAAAAATCAAAACTAATAAATAGGTGATGGAATGGTTTCTAAGCATGAATTTGATGCTTTTGTTCGTCGATTAGATGAACAGAGAGAGGCGGCGATGAGAAATGCATCCAACTTTACCCTACAGGTCTTGTGATTAGAAGTTAAGAATTTTATTTACCCATTTTTATTTATCAATGTCTGTAAGTCGCTTCCCTTTAGGATTTAAGGATCCGGAAAAATTCGATTTTTCGAAAAAACGAAAAAAAACCCCAAATATTCGAAAATTTTCCAACCATAAATTAAATGTAATATACAAAAAACACAGCTATCTAAAATACTTGCACACGGATTCCAATTTCTATATCCTCTGGGGCTAAAAATTGTATATTAAACCGGTGTATATATTTGGGCGTTAAAGCTTAGGCAGCTCCTCCGACCGAGGAGCTGCCTAAGCAGATCCTCGGTACATCGGCTTGACATGAAACTCTTGTAAAAATTTATGTCTAACATTATTATTAAAAGCTTACGAACCAATTTCAGTAAAATTGAGTGTTAAAACACTCATACAAAAAAAACGAAGATGTAAATAGGGCAAGTATATGTTGTTAGCTTATTTTTCATTTACAAAAAATAATTTTGAATTAAATATATTAAATAGATCATTTATTAGTTAGTTCAAATTAATCAAAAAAGATATTTTATTTAATTTATTAAATTCCAAAATGTTTCTACACTTATATTTTTCAGAGAAACGATGCAAATAAAGACGGGGAATTGAGTGAAGAAGAGCTTGGGGCCTACATTAAAGGAACATTGCAAAGGAATATAGCTAGATTACCTCAAGTTTTTAGTCAATTTGATAGAGATGAAAATGGGAAGCTTAATTTGGAAGGTTGGGAATTTAGTGGAAAAAGAAATTCTTTGAAATTTTTATCAGAATTTCACAATCTCGACTTCAACTTTCCTTGGGAAAAGTTTCCTCTAGCTACAGAACAATTACCCAATAATAATCATCAACAGGTCTTTTCCAATTACTTCTCAGATTTCAAATAATTTAAATTAATTTTTAGCTTCCCCCAACATTCTTCAGTGCTAATGGCCCCGTTCCACCTCCCTTTGTTAATGAACAAGCAGCAGCTGCAATCCCTTCTGATTTCAGTTCTTCACCTTCTATGAGAGGGCAGATGCATGCATTGCCTGTTCCCCAACCAATTAGAATTAATTAAATTTGTTTTAAAAATCGGTTTAAATAAAAGAATTCGCATTTTGAAAGTTGTAAATTTTGCGGACCGATATTTGAAAGAGGGATATGACAAATTATAGTTTTTAGTTATGTCCGTAATATCAATCCGCATATGTCTGGAATTCAAAAATAATCAAATATTTTAAATAATTGTTTAAAATTAATTATGTACATACTTTAAATAAAAATGAAAACGCCAAAATATTTTAAGGAAGCGGAGTTTCTTCGCTTTTGGTTTTCTGAATCCTGATTGATCTTGGTTATGGAATTAATCAATTTCTGAAATATTTTTATCATTTTATTCGATTCCTTCTGAATTTTTATTTGCTCTCTTCTTTAAATAATATCCCCGTTGTTTTTGGCCACAAGGATTACATAAATAACGAACAAGTTCAGAATGACGGCGCCAAAATTTTGCTTGTGTAACTCCGCAAATATAACATTGACGATTGCGCTATAAATGAAAAATGCTATCTAACTCTGCCAGTTGATCCGGATAGTTAAATGGCGCCAGTTGCACCCCCCCCCCCTCCACATCCAATATATTGTATGTATTTTATTAATAATGAAATTTTTAGTAAGCCACAGAAATAAAAATTAACCATTCCTGCCGTCGTTAGAGAAAATTTGTTTACAAAACAAAATTAGGATTTCGGAATATCTCAAAATCTCAAGTGGCTCGAACTCAACTCGACTTCAACTGGTGCATTTTTATATATGTATACAGGATGACAAGAAATAAACTTTTCCGTTATGCCACCTCCCCTTAAATTGATGTTCAAAATGTCATATATAGGGTAATAAAAAGTGCTGAGTCGATCGGTACCACTCTTTTTTCACGGAACTGTCTGTGGATCGAGATAAGGGCTCGAAATGGTCAAAATACTTTTGAGAGAGGGAAATCGAGGTGGATAAAGGTAATTACACAATCATCGATAAATATTAACCTTTTCAATTTTAAGCCATAATTGATTCGTTCTATTCTTCCCATTATTTCTTTTTTTATATTGATGACAGGCATTACACAAAAAATGTTCTTTAATATATCTGAACCATCCTTTACTTTTTGTATCTTCACAATTGAAACAATCTCGTTGTTTACTATCATTAATTTCACCTATAATAATTAGGAATAAAAAAGTATTTACTGAAGATGTTTCGGAGAATTTAGAGCCACGAGTAAAATTTGAAATGATAATTTATTATATTTGCTACAAGAAAGCGGAGAATTCTTTTACGAATGATTGCATATTTCTTGTTTATGATAATTTTACGAATACGGAAAGTTTATTGTCTATATGAATTTACTTATTTTATTGCCAATGTAAATAATTTCCCTTTCTAATTTCTTCGGATATTCTAATTTTTGTTTTTCTAATAATTCAATTTTATATCCAATTAAATTAATCTCCGTCCAATAACTTGATAAAAGTTTGTTTTTATAGTATTCCATATTTTCTTTTAATAATTCTTTTTTATTTATTTTTTTATTTTCTAAACTCTCATTTAATATTGAAGATTCATAATAATTATTCTTTTTGATAAAATTATTATTTAGAAGCACCTTAAATTTATGATATAACATGCTTTGGGTTACTTACGTATGCAATTCCTATTAGGATACTCTGGCAGTTTTTTTCGGACTCTGCCCGTTGGAAAGCCTATCGGCTTTGGGTCGCGCTTCGCGCGCTGCTAGAATGTTTGGATGCCTGGAATATATTTGATTACCCCTGCTTTTTAATTGCTTCGGGCCTTCGGCCCTCGCCGGTTCAGTTTAGCCCTGCCTTTTCATTGCTTCGGGCCTTCGGCCCTCGCCAGGCCCGAAGCAATGAAAGACCGACCTGAGCAAAGACCGACCTCGGCCTCGGTCGATCTTTGCTCTGCCTTTTAGATTAGTTGAAGCTCGGGCCTTCGGCCATCGCCAGACTCCTCGGCCTTCGGCCTCGGTCGGTCTTTGCTCTGCCTTTTAATTCGAAACTCTAAGCAAATTTGCTTCAACTTTCAAATTTTCGAAAGTTAAAGCAAATTTGCTTCGAGTTTCGAAATTTTGCTTCACGAAGCAAAACTCGAAACTTGAGGGCCTTCGGCCCTCGTTCGGCCTTTGGGACTTCGGGCCTTCGGCCCTCGTCTTCCCTTCGATTGGACTCATCCTTTAACTTAGAGTCACTTCGGGCCTTCGGCCTGAAGTGACTCAATTCAGAGACTTTTTTAAACTTATACATACATACAATGTACATCAGAGTTGGGCCCTTCTATATTTTAGAAAGTGTATGACTGTTTGTGTAACCAAACGGGTACCGTGTAATGACAAAAAACAGATATCGAAAACACTATTTATTGATATCAAACTGATTTTTAAAACTCAAATAATTAAAATATAGAATACCTGTTTTTCCAATTTAGGCAAAATTTCTTTAATAATTTCATTATTAGCAATTTCAATCACAATTTTCTTTTTTAGTTGAATTAAATAATTATAATTTTTGTTTATTTTAGCATTAAAAACATTTTCAGGATTTACTTCAAGTTTACGATACGATCCAGTTTTATCATAGGGATAATTTTTTATTTTGTTTTCTGTGTTTACATTGATTATCAAAGCAAAACGCTCTTTTTCTTTAACATTTTTTAAATAAATAAATTCTCTTTTTTCTTCCCAATCTTCTTTGATTTTAACATTAACTAATTTTCCATTGGAATTTAAACAAAAATTTAAAAATAAAATTAAAATAATGATTAATTTAATCATCTAAAAAACAGATCTGAGTGCATTCATTTCTCCAAAAAAGTACGAAATAATTTTACATTCGTGACTTTTGGAGAAAAGGAAGCACTGTTACATGCGATATAAATATTTATTTATTTTTGTTCTAGAATTTTAATTAATTTGAAAAATAGAGTTAACATTTTGCTGTGAAAACCTAATTTGAAAAATAGGCTGAAAAATATATGTATACCGTCTGTATTAAAGCCCCTTCGTCCTTATATTACCCACTTTTATGGGATGACTGAAAAATATGTATTAGAGATCGGAATTTTGTTCCGTACCGTATTCCGTACCGTACTACCGATACGGAATACCGAAAAATACCGATAAAATACGGCCGTAGTACGGTACGGTCCGATCTCTAATATGTATATCCCGCTCTATTGCAGAAAATACGGTACTTTATTATTAAATTTAAAATAACAAATAATCTCGAAATAGGTAAATGAAAGTAATATACATATAGAGGTAGGTAGATTGCTATTTAATATTCTAATCGTGGATAGCAATTGATTATTAAAGTGCAAATATAAATAAAAATATGTCGGTAAATTTTATTTCTTTAATCTTTTTTCTAAGAAAAATATAAAAGTACATAAAAGCAATTTCGAAAGAATCGGCTTTTTTGTTCACGTGAAGTCTGTCAAGTTTAAATTTCCGATGCAAGTGAATTTCTGATGTTGTTCAGGGTGGCCCTTTTGCCTCTTTTGTGACGCATTTGCCCCCTTTTTGACTTTTTCTTAAAAAGAACATCCTCATTTGAGTCCCCTTTGTATATGTTTTCCTGCTGACCGACTCCCTAATTTTTTTATTTAAAGTAGGGATTTTCAGTCAGTTTTCTATCATTTTTATCCAAAAATAATTGTAGTTTTTGATCATTTACATACATTTCTGGCTTAAAACGTGAAGTAAATTATCAAAAGAAGCAGAGTTTCTTCCAGAAAGGTACCTAATTTAATTTTTTAATTATTTTTTGTCTTTTATTATTTTTATTTCCCCCTTCTCGTTACTTTTCTTTTCATTCTTTTTCCCTTTACTAATCAATTTTTGCTTAGCGTTGGACACATTTTTGTCAGTATTTTTTGTTGAAAATAACAAAATAGTAGAAGTAATATGTACTACATATTTGTACTTTTTTCAACATTTTTATATTTTGTTATCATAAATTATTTTAATAAATCTTCTTCATCTTTATTTTTTAAATTAATTAATTAAAATTATATATATTGAGAAACAAAATTTCGATAGAGTTTGCTTTTTATTTTATACAATCTAACTCGAAAATTTATAAATTCTTTTTTATTATTTTTTTTGTTAACCCTTCATAAAGTAACATTTTTAGAGAAACATGTTTAGTTTTTAAAATTTTAAATAAAAATTTGCTTCTACTTCATTAGTTAAATGAGACGTTCAATATTTTCTTCTCTTTCAAATTATTTTTATTTCGGATTTAATTATCCTTCAAATATAAATAAATACAGAATTGTTACAATTCGAAAGACTCATACTAAATGTAAATTTTGGAATATTCATAAAAAAATTTTCCTTTTAAGTTGTCAGTGAGGAGGGAATAATCCGGTCAGAATTTGTACCTGTACCCATAGCAACAGCACCTATTCATGACACACTTTTGGATGCTATTTGGAAGCATTCATTGAGACAACCGGGAAAGGCTGCATTTGTAAATTAAATAATTCAAAAATAATTTTTGTATGTAAAGTCGAATCTCGATATAATAGACTCGAAAGTATTGAGGAAAATGTCCGTTATTTTGAGAAATCTGTTAAATCGAGGTTTGGCTTTATTAAAAAAACTTGTTTCAATAAAGTTTCGCAAGACAATTACTTTTTGACAGTTCTTTCCCTGTTCTGAAAAGTTATTAGGTGCGGACATAATTAGTGGCCGTTTTTTTCGATTGAATTTTTAGGGGTGTTATTTTACGTATATTCTTTTTTCTTATTAACCAACATAAAGATCTGAATCTCCTCTTCATTTTAATACCAGATATAGCTAAATACGGATGATATTCATAAAGTTATGATTAGAGCCAGGATTTTTAGGCAAATGCCTGTTTTTTTCCTAGATAGGCCTGATGCTGAAACGTCCAAATCAGGTGTTATTTCACTGATATCTTCTTTCTAACTACTTTTATCGTTGCCTAAAATTGCCTATTTTAACCTTTTCTGGCAAAATGACCTATTTTGCCTTTTTTCAGCCTATTTTGCATATTTTTACTAAAATTTGCGAATTTTTGGGCATTTTTTAAGAAAATTTTTGTTTAAAAAATTTTTTTCTCGTAAAATATAAAATTTTTTCAAAAAATTTTTATCAAAAAATCTTTATGGATAAAATTTTCTTTACAAAAATTTATCAAATTATTTTTGGAAACAAAATAATTAACATAAATTAATTTGTATGTAATTCTGATTGTCAAAATTAATTTATTTAACAGTTTATTGCTTAAATTTATCTTTTTTGATAAAATTTAGTCAATATAAATCAGAAAATCTCGAAAAAAATACTGCCTATTTTGCCTTTTTTTCGAATTTTAGTGCCTATTTTGGCAGTTTTTTAGTGCCTATATAGGCGCCTATTTTTAACTTTATCTTGCCTAAAAATCCCGGCTCTAGTTATGATTTTTTGAACTTCACTACCTCGTAGTGAAATTCATAAGCATTTACACCAAAAATTATAAATTACCAAAAATGGACACAATAAGCAAAAAATCTTAATGATCTAGTCAATGGGGTCGTTGTCTATGCTAGACAGCAAAAAATAGGGTTCAGGCTATATGAGGAAGGCCGTAAGACCCTCAGAAGCAAACATGGTCGAGGGAGACGGCTGTCATTAAGAAAACGGTCCTGCTCGGCCAGTTTAGTCGAAATTGCGATATTTCCACTTCTTAATTGTCGAGGGATATCTGCTCTATACATACGGTCACGCTTGACTGAAAAGACGCGGGCTCCGCTTTAGGAAGGCAAGTCAAATGCCGACTATACTCTCTTTTGCACAAATGGGAAAATGAGACGACACTCCCCCAAAAAATTGTCTCTTATAACTCAGCGTAAAATCATCCGATCAGGATGATCTAAACGGTTTTTTATATCCCACAGAGGGCTTATACTAAACCCAAAATAAAGTCTGTAAATCGTGTCGAACCCGGAATTCGAATTTCGACCATTTTGAAAAATTTAGACCTTTAGGATTAAAAATTCGACATTGTGCCCGATGGATAGAGCTTTTGAAGGGCTTTCGAATGATATATCACTCTAACTATTATCTTTACATATACTTGAGAAAATTTGATTTTCGATGATTTCGAAAATTTTGACATTTTCGATCAGAACTCCCTGAATACCTAACCAAAAATTCTCAAATTCTGGGATCCTCTAGAAGATACACTAACAAATGATTCGGAATAAAAATAAAAAATATTTGAAAGAACTTAATTCTAAAATTCCAAATTAAAAAACGGCCACTAATTATGTCCGCACCTAATAGAAAAGGAATGGGGGTTCCAGTTCTGGGAGATTTCAAAATTTTGACAATGGTCATTAAGTGTTTGTTGGTCATTAAGTGTTTGTTTGTTACTCACTAAACAAGTGTTTGTTTAGTGAGTAACCTTTAAAATTATTTTTTTTGAAGTTAAAATAAAAATCGTGTGTATTTGTGTTCACTTGAGTTTAAAAATTTTTAAAAATATTTTTTAGATTTGTGCCGAATATCCAGAACAACAAATTACATTTGCAGAATTTTTACTCCAATGCCATTCTATTGCACAATTTTTAGCTTCAATAGGAGTAGGAAAGGGAGAAGTTGGGGGTGTTGTTGTACATAATTGTTGGCAATTTCTTGCAGCGTTTCTAGGCGCTTCGATGCAGGGAGGGTGTATTAGTGGTGCTAATCCGCAACATAATGAAGGTAAAAAATAGAAGAAAATTTGAAATTTTCACTATCGTATATACTGTATTAATTCCGTCTTTCAAATAATTACTCCGCCTTTATTAATTACTCAGGGTAATAAATACAGTATATACGATAGGTCCCAATAATTATTGCTTTAAATTAAGGCAGGAGATATTTTGTTCAAAATAACATTTCGTCCCACACATTTAATACAAGTTTCTGATTCGGTTATATTCTAGCTATCATTTGATAGTAAAGCTAAAAAAAAATCTATTTTTTTCTCGAGATTTATATCAACCCTTTCTAGGTTCCCAATAAAAATTTTAATGTCTTCATTAATTTTTAAATTTTAAAGAAGAATTAGCATATCAATTCAATGAAACTAAATGTCGTGTTGCTTTCTGCTCAGACTTTTCATTCGATAAAATGAAAATTGTTATGCAGAAATGCCCTAATCTTAAGGTGAAACTCAAATCATAAAATTATCGGTATTAGTTGGAAAGGCTAAACTACGTAGTATCCTTATCAGAGACCGCACCGAGGCAAGCTTTCGAAGCAAAATTTCAGTTCTAGAGTTGATATTTTTAGGATATCGATCACGTTATCGTCTCCGACACTCACAGTCCGGTCTCTATTCCTCTGGTGTTTTTGGATTTATTCAGATCACGTTTGATAAAAATTTGCCCGATTACAGGCAAGGAATAGTCCGATTTTATCATTTTAGCTAACCAATTCCTTAATACTAAAATTTAATTATTTTTTAATTTTTTAGCATTTGGTGCTCATTCCAAGTCAATATCCTCCAGTTTATCAAAATTCATTACCTCCAAACGTTCACAATTGGACTGATATTATCCAAAATCGTCCTAATATTGAAAGGAAAATACCAGAAATTAATATAGAAAGAGATTTTGCTTATTTACCTTTTTCTAGGTTTTTTTAAAATTCTTTTTAAAAAAATTATTTTTCCTTTAAGCGGAACTACGGGTCCCCCAAAAGGCGTTATGCTTTCTCACAAAAATGTTGGCACAATTCTTAACATTTTTAATACGTGAGTTTAATTGTTTTATATTTATGATTATCTTATGTGAAAGAATTTTGAGCCGATTTGAATTTTATAAAACTAAGCAAAATCGGCTCTTGTCCAGTTTATACTTCCCATAAAGTTGATATTGAGTTTTCTTTGCTGTACATTCTTTGCTATTGACCTATGCACGTTTTAGGGTCCCCATTAGTTTAGGCGGGTTAATTTTGGGCTACTGTAATTTTTAAAAAAGAAGGTATATCCAAAACAAAAGAATGTTCCAAAAATTCCATTGATAGACAAAATCCATTATATGTAATATCGTGGATGCATATACTGAACAAGAGCCTTAAAAAATCTCGAAATTTACTTTGTCTTTAATTTAACTATTTAGCCATTTTGATGAACGTGTATGTCATAGAATATCATTTAATTGGGATTGGAAACGGGAATACACACTTTTAATGTTGCCATTATATCATAGTGAGAGGAAGAAATTTAAATTAGTTATTTAAATAATTTTTTAGTTTACGGGTTTATTCTTGGTTTAAATTGTTTATTTACTGGTTCTACTGGTATTATGATGAAAAAATTTGATTTGGATTTGTATTGCAGAACTATTCAAGAATACAAAGTAAATAATTAATTAAAGATTTTGGGCTTGAATAAAATCTGAAAAACCCCTTAAGAGTACTTCTAGGTCGTATTTATTGTCTTTTCTTTTAAATTCTCCCTCCTCTCTCTGCTGGTTCAACTTTTGATATATTCACATTATTCAAAACTCGGATAGAATAAACTCCCAATTCCATTCATCACATCTCAATTTGAAACAATGTGGGGGAGTGGGCAACATAAAATCAAAATTTCATTTGAATATGAGATATTTTCCTTTTTTTTCTTAAACTTGACTTAATACTTGGTAGTGTTCGAGTACCTAGTTCGAGTACCTAGAGCAGACAATTTGTAAATTTCCAAATTCAATTCCAAACTCCCCCACTCCCTCTCTCTCACAGCGTTCAACATTATCAAAAAAATACGTTTCTCTTTTTTCTAGCTCAAATATGCAACATTAGTTCCCCCAATACTTGTATTATTAGCAAAAAGTCCAAAATTAATTTCACGTTATGATTTGTCTTCACTTCGTTTTATAATGACTGGAGCTGCCCCAGTAGCTGATGAAATCTGCACAGAAATTAAAAAATTAATTCCTTCTGTTGCACAAATAGCCCAAGGTTATGGAATGACAGAACAGTCAATGTGTTCACATTTGCCAGTTTTTGGAATGGATAACCAAAAAGCTGCGGGAAGATTAAATCCAAATTTTGAAATGAAAATTGTTGATATTGAAAAGGAAATTACTTTAAAACTTGGGCAAGTTGGAGAGATTTGCACTAGAAGTCCAACAAATATGGTGAATTATTAAGACTAGTTCGGTTATAATGGTGTGGGGGATGATATGTGGGGAGTAATATGGGACTATGACGGGTTTCGATAAAAATCTTCTTTTATTTCGAATAA
The DNA here is from genome assembly GCA_036172955.1 of Meloidogyne arenaria. Lineage (NCBI taxonomy): Eukaryota > Metazoa > Nematoda > Chromadorea > Rhabditida > Meloidogynidae > Meloidogyne > Meloidogyne arenaria. The sequence goes on from JARQAB010000022.1 coordinate 2,124,080, forward strand.
TAACGAAATAGAAGGAATGAATCTGTTGTTTTCAAAGGAAAATGGGGCGAAACAAAATAATATTTCGGTCAGTCTTTAGTGGACTCGAGGTTCTTAACTAGGTTTTTGGCCCGAAAAAGACTCGAGCGGGCAGGTTCGATAAAAATGAGGCCCGAAGACTCTATTCTTACTGTTTGGAGAATATATGGGACCCTGTGGACAAAATTATTTTTTAAAAATTTTTAGCTTGGATACCTAAACAGGCCGGATGCAACAGCAGAAACTATAGATGAAGATGGATGGCTAAAAACTGGTAAAATGCTAGAAACGATGTTTTTAAATATTTTTTCCAAAAGGTGATATCGGTTACCACGATGAACAGGGGTGGACTTATGTTGTTGATAGACGTAAAGAACTGATTAAAGTTAAAGGCCTTCAGGTAGATTCGATTAATTAACCAAAAAAATTAATCAAAACCGAGTATTTTCTAATTTTGGGCAGTGTTTGGAACTCTACGGGTACTAGATAAAAATAATGCCTGTACGAAGGCACGAGTACAGTGGCAAATTTTAAATATCCAAACACTGCTCTGTCGGAGTGAGACCGTAATCCTGGCCTTGATCCCAGTGTTTTACAATTTTTCGATTAATTGGATTATGAATTAATTGCGTGAAATACCGTTAAGTCGAACAATTTTTAAGTCAATCCAGTTTAGTTAACTCGAGATGTGATTTTCCTCCAATTTTCAGATTCCCAAATTATCAAATAATAAAAATGTCATAATGCCAACAAAATAAAAAATATTTTGTAGGTTGCCCCTGCTGAATTGGAAGGTTTATTATTGTCACACCCCGATATTAAAGATTGTGCTGTGATTGGTGTTTCTGATAAATTATGTGGAGAGGTGCCTAAAGCATTTATAGTTCCAGATAATGATAAACTGACTCCGGAAACAGTCAAAAGTTTTTTGAAAGGTTAGACAATTTTATAGAAGAAGGAAGCTCATACCAGGATTTGTATCGTATATTATACATGGTATGAGCAAATCTGGAAGTAGTCTAACAAATATTCCCCAAATTCTAACAGATAATTAAAATAAATCCAAAAAAATTCGAGCACCGGGGAATTTTCAGAAGGGTATTTAGATGACTTATTTAAACGACTCTCAGCCCTCTCATCCTCCCTCCCACTTTCGAAATAAAAATTTTCTCTATTTTCACTCATTTTTTCAGAAAAAGTGGCATCCTATAAACAACCTAAATATGTTGAATTTGTTGAAATAATTCCAAAGAGTCCGTCGGGGAAAATATTACGAAGACTTTTACGAGATAAATAGAAAATTATTATTTTTTAATTTTCACTTAAATATTTTGAAATTTTGATTTTTTTGATTAATTTATAAAATTAAAATAAAATTATTTAACAATTGAAAAAATATATATTTAAAAAATCATTTTTTAATTTAAAAATTTAAAATGGCGAATATGTTGAGAGAAAAAACATTTCTTTTACTTTTATTATCCTCTAAAACCTTCACCGCTTCTCTCAATTATCTAAAATTATCTTTAAATTAAAAAAAAATTCTTTTTAAAAATTCATAGCTAGCCCTAATCTATCAAAATAGAAAGTGGAATCTGGCAGAAATTCCTAATCTCTGCCAGATTGGGAATTTACTCCCAAAATAGCTTCTAATAACGAATATTGGGCACAAATACTGGAATGAACTGGACAAGATCCTGTGGGACTAATCCATGAATTACGGAAATTCCGTTTGTCTCTAAAAATTAGGTATGCTGCTCTCTAATAAACATATACCCCGAAAACCGCAATCCAAATATTCGAAAAGATTTTCTTTAAATTTTAAAAATTTTCTCCTTTACCTCCATTTTAACATTATTGTGGTCTTCTAGCAACAAATCATTAAAATGTTGATTATTAGATTTAAATTGCAATCTAGTCCTTTCCCTCCCCGCAAGTTGAGAAGAAAGTTTTGATTGGGCATTAAAATATTCTTTTGGGTTAAATAATTCTAAAACAACATTTTGGTGTTTTTCTGAAAGTTTTGCTGAAGAGGAAGGTTTTGTTGAAATGTTTGGATTTTTGGAAGGATAAATGTTTTTGTTGTTTTGAAGAGAAGGAAGGAGAGGTTGTTGGGGTCGTTGGGATGGGTGTTTGGATGGTTGTTGTTTATTGTTTGTTGTTGTTTTTATATAAACATATTGTTTTGGAATTTCTTTTTTTATTTTTGTTGTACTATTTTGTTGAGATGAAGAAGAAGAGGATGTTGAAGAAACAAATTCTTGACATTTGTAAGATGAGAGAATGTTTTGAGTCTAAAAATAAGGGGAAACTTGTTGAAAATGTTTTGCTAAATATTTGTGCCGAGCGACTGATTATATTCTTCGATTTAAAAATCTATGAGAATAAATCAGATCTCACATTAATGTACCCTAATACTTAAAAAGTAAAGTCAGGGGGATGAAAAATAAGTCTGGGGCCAATAAAAGTAGGCGAAACTGGATGTATCTATTAGAAGTGTGCTAGTTTCGCCTTTCGTTTTTTAAAAACTGTTTCGACACACAAACCCGGTATCATCTAGCTTTTTAACGAAATATTTTATAAAATATTTTTCTATCAAATTTTAGCTTAAGAATACTAGTTCTAGATTTATAATTTTTTAATTTTATTTTAAAAATAAAATTTTCAAAGGTTTTAATTTCTGAGTGACAAAAATTTTAAAAATTTTAATTGGAAATAATTCATTATTTAATTTAAAAAATTAAAAAAATAATTACAGAATCGTGTGGAGCTGCTCCTCTTTTAATCAACACAAATTGAGAGCCAGAAACTACTGGTCTAATAATACAAGAAGAACTTATTTCTGAAGTCATAATAAAAGAAAATAAAATAAATTATAATAAATATTCTAAAATAAAAAAAGATAATTAAAAAAAAAGTTCAAAAATGGAAATTAAAATCTAATGCTGGGGTCACTAAACAGTGTTAAAATATTTAGTCTGATTTATACAAAGGTATGCATATTTCTTAATAAGAAAACGTTAAAGAAAGACCAAATCAAGTTGCAAAACCAAAAAATGTTAAAGAGCCATATAGGACAGTGATAATTAACAACAAAAATTTTTTTGGAAAATTTCGAATGAATAAAATTTATTTTAACATTATTTAAATTAAATAAAAAATTAACTGTCAACAAAAAAAAATTTTTTTTTATTTTGTCTATAAATTTTTTTTAACATTTTTAAAGGTAAATATACAAAAAAAAGTCTCCTTATTAAATAAAAAATTAATTCATTTAAAAAAAAGTTTCAGAAAAAGGAGAGAGCATTGTGTTTGGTGGAAATGGAAATAAATATTTTATAGTGCAAGAAATAAAAAAAATAAAAAAAAAGTGTTGGAAGGGGGGGGAAGGAAGGAAGTAGAGCGAGCAAAAAAAGGAAAGCGGAAGTAAAATTTTTCTAGTAGCGAGAAAAGAAAAAAGAAATGTGTAGTGGAGGGGGGAATGAGGAAGTGGATATTTTAATAGAAATTGAGGGAAAAATTGTTAAAATTAAATAAATTTAAAAAGAAATTATTTATATTAAATTTTATTTAAAGAAAATTATTATATAGAATATTTACTTTTAATTAATTGGAATAATTATTTCAATAATTTACTGGAGGGATTTAAGTAAATAGGTAGAGGATAATTTTTGAGGGTAATTTTAAACAAATTTTAAGGGGGGAGGGCATTTATTGTTTTAAAGAGAGAGGAGAGTGTTAATTCTAAATAAGGACAATTAATATTGTTAAGAGGAAAAAGTATTCATATTTAAAAATCCAAATTATACGGTACACTCCGTTGCGTGTCCGCATGTTCAGTATCTGAGTTTTATTTTGTCCATAACTTTTCTTTTGAGTTCATACATTTTTAGTAAATCTGCTCTCGAAGGAAATCTTTAAAGGAACCTTTATTCCCAATATTTGGGTAGAAAAATCTTTTAATCCTATAGAAAATATCAGACATCTTAACGTTTAACTTCTTAGAAAATTAACGGATCGTTTCGGCAAAAAATCAGAATATAAAACTTTCGAATAATATATTTTTTGGAAATGGTTGGAATTAAAATAAATGAAGTTTTAAATTTATATAAAATACAGGGGGGGTGTAGTTAAATTAGTATGTAGTTTGTAAATTAATGATATAAATATTTAATTTGATTTTTGATGAGGAATTTAATTTTTAATTAAAAATTGTTTTAATATTGAACAAGAGAAATTCAGGTTTTTTAATATATATTCAGTAAAATTTATGAAAATAAATTTTAAAAAATAATATGACCTGACATCTAATCTAGATTTAAAAAAGGATGAGAGTTATTTTTAAGTTTAAAATGGCGTGTTTAAAAAAGAAAAAAAAGCAAATTGTAAATTACTTAAATTATTTTATCAAGAAGAACCTTAAGAATCAAAACCAAATATTTGCAAGAATTTTAGCGATTTTCTGTAGAATCTTAGAAAGAGTACTGTAAATTCTAATAAAGGATTGTTGTTAATTTTTGATTTTACCCTGATGATTTAAACATCAAAATTAGCAAAAATTAAAAAAGTTATAGTCATTAATATGTTTGTGGCCATATTCCTGGTTTTTAAGCCATAACCTTACTACATTGCATAATGGAGTAAAGTTATGCCATTAAATTGTTTATATGAAGCATTATGTACCGTAAATCCTCTAAAATAACCCCACGGGGTTATTTTTATGAATCGACCTCTAGAGAGGAGATATTTTAGAGGCTGAGGATATTTTAAAGGATTTACGGTATATCGTTTTTAGTATTACTATATTTATGCGTATTTAATGTAAATTATCATACCTAGATATTTTAGGAGGCTAGGGGGTATTTAGTAGTGATGGTCGGGATTCCCGGTCTCGGTTCCCGAGTCGGGAAATTTCCCGGATTTTTTGAGCTCTCGGTCTCGGTCTCGGTGTTTTAGTCTCGGAAAACGAGACTAAATTTACACCCCTAACGACGGAAATTTTTTGAGTTTTACTCGTACCTCGCGTACTTTGTCATTTAATTTAAAAAAAAGGAAAGAAATATTTAAAATTTCTATCATTTTTCATTTTGTTGTCCAATGGTCGAGTGGTTAGATTGATTTACTTCACTCACTTAGTTAATTTGGTAGGGATGGGTTCGAATCCAAGGACGGAATTGAGGCTGCGAAAATTTTTCTTTTCATAAATAAATGTGTTTAAACTTTTATTTTGATTTTAAATTTTTAAATTAATTTTTTTTTAATATTTTAAACTTGAAAAGACATTAAAAATTTTAATTTAGTCATGAATTTCCAAAATTTTCGCCTGCGGCGCAGAAAATTATAAAGTTCTGGCTTCATGACCATCTAACCTCAAAAAAATATCTGCCTAATGCCTTTCAAATTTCTCAAAATTTTCGCCTCCGGCGGTGAAAAAAAGGAAGAGATCTGGCTATTGGCCTTCCAAAATTCTCAAAATTTTCGCCTGCGGCGCTAAAAACGGCGCAAGAAATTTTTAATTTAATAAGATAAAAAAGGATAAGGAGAGATATCTGGGGATTTTTAAGGATTAAAGTAAACATTAAGGGACTTGTTCATGGCATCGATGGATCAAGAAGATATCGTTAGATTTGGAGGGATATGCGGGAATTTTAGAAGATTAATGTGAATATCAGTGGATTAAGGTGGAGATCGTTAGGTTTAGGAGTAAAGGTAGATTTGGGGATCAAGGGATTTGGGGGACTATGAACGATATATAGGGATTTTGGGGATTAGGAGGTATATCAATTGATATCTTGCCCAATCACTTGGTCTCGACTCTCGGTCTCGGGTCGGGACTCGGTCTCGGGGTCGATTCCCGGTCTCGGTCTCGACTCTCGGCATTTTTTAACTCCCAACCATCACTAGTATTTAGTAGTTAATAGAGGGCAATTATTTGAGAGGGAGGGTAATTAATCGAGCAAATATACCCAGTAACTAACCTGTTTATTTACTGAGACAAAAGTAAAGCTAAAATATTTACAATAAAGTTAAAGGAAAAATACATTCATTTAAGCTTATCTAATGATTACGTTTTGTATTTATACCTTGCTAAAACATTTTTTATTGTACTTTAAAATTGTTTAAAAATATTTATTTTGGTAAAAGTAAATGAGGAAATAAATTTTTTTTATTTTCCATTTTATATTGTTTGACAAACAAACGATTGACGTTTGCCTCTACAGGTGAATAAAACCTCAAACAAAAATTGTTTTGTCACAAAATATTAGTATCAACAGTACTTAGGTATATATTAGTAATAGAAATATGTATGTAGAATAAAAAAAATAGATAAGGAATTTTGTGTAGATTAAACAAAATATTTGTAGAATAAAAGGTGAGTAATAAATAAACAAGAGTAACATTCCTGCCTTTAAATTTCTGACGTCTTTTTCGGAGTTATGAAAATGCTAGATGGTGGGTTCAAGTATTTGTGTCAGTTCTGGGTTACGGCACACTTAAAAGCTTTCAAGTCTTAATATACTTGTAAACCGTTTTTACCTACTTGCACCATAATTCTTATTTTAAATATTTTTGTATTTCGCGTGAGAATAAAAATATTTTGATAAGAGAAAGTAAATGAGGAAATAAAGCTTTAGTTTAAGTATACAAATCTAGATTTAATTTATTTTTATTACTTAAAAGACCTCATCAAATAAATTATCCTCTAATAAAAACCCTTATTTTACAGTTTATATTTTTGCAAAAACCGTTGATTGACGAGTTAAACAGCGTTATGCTATAATGACGTTTAAGCTACTTAAACATATTTTATTTTCTGAAAAATTTTTTTAATAAAAAAATTTCCTTTATTTGTAAAATTAAATATTATTTAGTTACATTTTGTAGAGAATTAAAAATAAATAAGAAAAATTTAAGGAAAATTGTTTAAATAAATAAAATGAAGAGATTAAAAAATACATACAAGTGGATTATTTTAACTTCCTCTTTTTTTTCAATTTCTCTCAATAATGTTAATAATAATAAAATGTTTTTTACAAAATATATTTTATTAATAAATAAAATTTTAGAATAAAAATATTTTTATTTTTAAATTTTAAAATATGTAAATAAACAGAAAATTAACAAATTTAAGAAATGTTTTCTATATTTATCAATGTTTTTTTCCAGAACCAACTAAATTCCCGTTTTAACCAAAATAGATCATAAAATAAAAAAAATTTGGCGAGGAGCAAAATCCGTCTTGCACACGAAGCAACCAAAACACTGAATATTTTTCAGATTTTTAAAAACAAAAATTAATTATTTCCAGATAGTGTTTTGTCTGTTCTGTGTTTTAGCCAGACACGAAAATATTTCAATTTAATCAAGTTTTTACCAAAATTTATTCTATTTTTGGACTCTTAAGTAGAATACGTTGAGTATTTAGAAAAAAATTTTTTTGAATATCAACGAGTGTTAAAATAACTTTTTACAGAAAATTAATAAAATGTTAAGAGTAGTCTCGTGACAATTATTATGTTAAATTTTAATTTATTTTACACAAATTTTGTATTTTATATTTCATTTCCTTTTTCTCTCAAAATTATAAACAAAATTCGTCATAATTTAATATATTAATCTCAGACATCACTTTTTTTTATTTCTACGTTAAAATTAAATGAATTAAACAATAAAAAGGACAAGAAAAAATATAAAATAAAAGTTCAAACGAAAACTGGAAATCTGATTAAATGACGGCCTCTTTTGAGAAAATGTTTGGATTTGGAATAAATAGGGGGGGTTTCAAAATATAAGTACACTAGTAAAATTTTTAATTTTTTCTGCGCCAAAGGCCTAAATACTCAGTATTTTGTTCCAAGAGCAAATATTAGAATATTTACTATAAATTTATAATTATTTACTAAGTAAATCTAACAAATTGATAAAAAAAGGTAAAATGAGGATATAAAATAAAATAAACATCAATTTTTTTCATCTGCTGACAAAAATATTATTTGGTAATGGTGCAGAATTGGGGAGACACCTTAAAAACACCTCAAAAATTATTCCTTTTTTTTCTGAAAATCATTTTATATAGGTAATCGAGTGTGCTGAATCCGAATCTGAGCTTAGAATTTGTTTATTTCGAACCCCGGACCCGAGTTCGACCAAGTCGAATTCGGGGTAAAAAATTCGAAATTAAAAATTTAAGGCTAATCTGATACTCCTATTAAAACTGAGTCGAATGGTATCAAAATTATTCAGTTTCGATAACTTTGGACGAAGTTATGGTGTCTGATTTGTATACAGAAGTCTAACCAGCGTTATTTAATTGATCATAACTTCGTCCAAAGTTGTCGAAACTGAATAATTTTGATACCATTCGACTCAGAATAAAGAGACGAGTCAAAATGACTATAATATCATAATTTCGAATTTCTACCCCGAATTCGACAAAGTCGAATTCGAGTCCGGAATTCGAAATAAACAAATTCTGAGCTCAGATTCGGACTCAGCATGGTCGATTACCTACCTAAAATTATTTTCAGAAAAAAATAATAATTTTTAAGTTGTTTTAAAGGTGTCTCCCCAATTCTGCACCATTACCTATTATTTTATTTGTTAAAGTGTTCCTTCTTTTTTTATATCAAATTTCTCTCAAGAGGGAAGTAAAATGTGTATAAAAATAGAAAAATGATGGAAATATAATTGAAAATAGGGTGGCAGGAATAAAAATAAATAGAAAGGGGAAATTTTAGATGAAAAAAGGCACAAAAACATCCGTTTGTGTTTTGATGTTTGTTTATTTAGAAATTATTTTGGTAAAGTAAAGAATGTTTGCTTAGTTAAAGTTTATTTTTAATGTTTAGAAAATTTTATTTAACGTGTTTTTTCGATTAATTACCATGGGTACGATAACTATTTGAGAGAAAAATTTTTAGAAATTTGAATTTCGACCTTCTACGTGAGACTGACTAAACTGAAACCAAATTATTTAAATAAAATATTAATATGCAACAATGAATTTATTTGAAATGAATTTAAAATCACTGTCATTTTTACATTAAAAAACATCCATTTTTTGTATTATTTGAATTTAGCGAAGAATTTTCCCCTAAACGCTTTTTCCCTTTACTCAAAGTTTCAGGCTCATCTAAACTTTGATTATTAGCAATAATACTACCAGAAACGCCTAATGATGGTGCACGTAATCGACTGTAACTTAAATTAGTATTTTTATTGCTGTTTGTTGTAGAAATATTTGAATGTGAGGATATTGGAGAAAATCCGCTGCTTAATGAAGTACTACTACTAATTCCTTCTGTGTTTTGAGGAAATACCTTAAAGAAAAAAATTTTTTCTTGATAATTATAGTATTATTTACAAAAATTTAGGTACGGGATTGATCTTCCAAACTAAAAATAAGAATTTTTGTTTCTCCCGGTTCTACTTTATATACATATATTTTCCCTAATAGAGCGGCCGTCTCCATTTGAACGGCCGCCTCCAAGAGAGCGGCCCTTTGAGACGGGATTTAAAAATACATTGTACGGTAATACAGGAATAACGATGACTATTAACCCTTTCAATTTTAGTAAAACTAACATTTGTAAAGCCAGATTCCTTATTTGAAATAATTTCGTTTTGAGATAAACAAGTCGAAATTGAGTGACAATCATTAATTTTTTGCTCTAAAATATTTATTTTGAGTCTAAATTTAAAAATAATTAAATACCTGTAAAATTCTTTTTCCCATACATTCGGACAAAACTTCGTCTTAAATTGCCCATTCGCGAAAAAGAAGGCTTATTTTCTTTTTTGTTCTCATTTTTTATTTCCTTTTTCAAATCTTCCTTGTCAACTTAAACAAAAGGAATTATTATTTATTCAAAAAGATTATTTATAGTATAGCGAGGTTCAGAGCAGGGTTGCCGCCCGAAACCCGAAACCCGATACCCGAAACCCGAAACCCGGCCTTTTTTTGTACCCGAAACCCGATACCCGAAATGAAAATTTTCCAACCCGAAACCCGAAACCCGTACCCGATATTTTTTCCAACCCGAAACCCGTGACCCGAAATTGGTTAAAACCCGAAATTTCTACCCGAAAATTTAGCCTTACCCGATTTTTTAAAATAAATTTAAAAAATTATAGAAAGAGAAAAAAGGAAAATAAAAGGAAGTATTTATAATTTTTTCATAATTTTTCATTATGTTGATCGGTGGTTGAATCGGCTAGGCGACTGGCTCGATATTTTCATAGGGGTGGGTTCGAGTCCAGGGCTGAAAAAATGCTTTAAAAATTTTTCTTTTCGGAAATAAATGTTTTTTAAACTTCGATTTTCATTTTAGATTTTTAAATTTATTTTTTTTAATATTTTAAGCTTGAAAAAGCATTAAAAATTTGAATTTAGGCATGAATTTTGCAAAATTTTCGCCTCCGGCGGTGAAAAAAGGAAGAAATCTGGCTGTTGGCCGTTGAAATTTCTCAGAATTTTCGCCTCCGGCGGTGAAAAAAGGAAGAAATCTGGCTGTTGGCCGTTGAAATTTCTCAAAATTTTCGCCTCCGGCGGTGAAAAAAGGAGAAATCTGGCTTAGGAATCATCAAAATTCTCAAAATTTTCGCCTGCGGCGCAAAAAATGGAAAAAATTTGGCTTCTTGGTCTTCCAAAAATCTCAAAATTTTCGCCTGCAGCGCAAAAAATGTAAGAAATTTTGAGGCTTTAATGGCGGTGAAAAAGCTAGAAATCTGGCTCGTACCAATATAGTAGGATTTTACCAAGATATCCCTCTTAATCCCCAAATCCCACAATGTCTCTTTAATCTCTTCAAATTTGCTTCTCTCTATACCACCCAAAATCCTATTATGCAATATAGCTTGCCTCCTACAATTTAGTTCGTCAATAGCCGAACACCCGAAAATAACCCGAATTTTTCGCCAAACCCGAAACCCGTACCCGAAATTTTTGCCAACCCGAAACCCGATACCCGAAATGAAAATTTTATAACCCGAAACCCGAAACCCGTACCCGATATTTTTGCCAACCCGAAACCCGATACCCGAAATGAAAACGCTCCAACCCGATACCCGAAACCCGTACCCGAAGATTTTTTGTACCCGCGGCAACCCTGGTTCAGAGTTTGACAAAGTTTAAAGTTGGGTTGAGAAATAACTCTTTTGACAAATCCTTATTTTGAAAATAGAAATTAGCTTATGTATGTAGATCTGTTTGGCTTAAATAAATGAGAAACACTCGTAAAAAGTTCGAGAAAAATATATCATTAAGTCACGAAGGCAAACACCTCTCTATTTATTAGTATTTGTAGGATATCTAGATAGTATTGTTTTTTTCTGTTCAATCAAAAAATCATTTTTAATTTTATTTTTGGTTATTTATCATAAAAATTTATTTTCAAACCATTTACTCTTATAAATGAACTATTTTCCATTTCATTTTTAGCAGGAATCACAATTCCTTTAGTCGGCTTACGCTGACTGGCTCTTAAAGCTTCACGTTGCAATAATGTTTGTGGCTATAAAAATATTTATTTTAATAATTAATTATTATTTTGATTTCTACCTCTTTTACGGATCGAATACTTCGCCTAACAAAAGAACGAATAAATCCGTTATCATTATTTCCATTTGAAATTAAATTACCATTTTGTTTTTTAAAATTTAATATTTTCTAAAACATGATAATTAATTTTTAATTTAAGTTTATAAATGTTAGGGCAAACAACCCTCCAATCTAAATACCGTCTATAGATTACTTAGAAAAGATATTTAGGTATATGGTCAAGTGCTATTCTTCAAATAATTCTTATTTTTACAAGGTTTATAGACAATAATTTCAGAAATATTTTATTAAAAATTCTGGAATTTCTGAGCAGTTGGACAAGGATAAAAAAATTTGAGAGAAATTTTCAAGGAGATTTCATGTGCGAAACTAGGCAGATATAATGGTCGGAAGTGATTTGCCCCATAATTTAAATTTATTATTATATTACCTCCTCCAAACAATTATTAAATATGGGAGTAAGTGTGGTGGATCGACAAAAAGGACAATTTGTTGATTTCCGGAGCCAAGGCTGTAAACATTTACGGCAAAATGAATGACCACAACAAAGCAATAAAGGCTAAAGTTGTTTTTAATTAAAAAATTAAAAATATCCAAAACTTGTTCAAAAACTCGTTTACAGAGAAAACAAATAAATTCTGTCGGAATTTGTTTTTGTTGGTTTTCTGTGTGATTATTTAATAAAGGCAATTTATTAATAATTGTTGTATCATTTTTAATTATTTTAGACATTTTTACTTTGAAATAATAAATTATTTTAAGAATTTTAAATAAAATTTTAACTGGAAATAGATAGAAAATTTAAAAATAATTTTAAAAATAAACATGAAAAATAGGTTCAAAATAGACTTTAATTAAATTTTAGTGGCAGGAAAACTAAGAAAAACCAAAAAATAAATTTTAAAAATAAAAAAATACGAGGTAAAACTCGAATTTCAACATCTCAAAGTCTGTATAACCTTTCATATTCTCCGACTCTCCGTTACCGCTTTTCAATTTAATAAAATAAAATAAAAGTTTAAAATAATACAAAAAAAGAGAAAATGCTAAACGAGCAAAAATTGTGAATGGTGAAAAACAAGGGGAAGGCAAAAACAGTAAATCTTTGTTATTTTGATTGCAGATGTCAGCATAATCATTCATTGTTATAAAACTTTCTATTATATTATTGAATTACTCACAGCAAGTAATTTAACTTTATGGGAAAGCAATCTAAAAGTTACATAAATTAATAGGGGTTATGGGCAAAATTAAGATAAACTCTAAAGATCAAGAGAGAGGTCAACAGCGGAGCACCACAAAAGGGCGCGTGTCAGGGCAGTTCTTCGAACGGACACGACTTCGACCGACAAAACTCAGTCGGACAAAACTTCGTTCTACCAAAATTTAGTCCGGCCAAAAAAAAAGACAAAACTCCGTCCGACCAAAACTTCGTCCAAAGAAAATTTTTGTTAAGACGTGATTAAAATGAAAACATCCTTTTATGTATGTTTGTGGAAGCGTGGAGAGTGATCAACTTCGAGAGTGATCAACAAGGAGCTTGATCAACCTGGAGAATGATCAACAATGAGAGAATCAATCAAATGATCTACTGGTTGATCGATCAATATCTATGTTGATAAATTGATCACTCTGTGTTAATCAGTTGATCACTCTTTGTTAATCAATTGATCGCTCTGAGTTACCAATTGACCGTGGCGATCGTATTGACCGTATATACGTATCAATTGACCGCATATTTCACTTGATCAACAACTAAATCATTTGATCGACCTCTTGTTGATTACTTTCTTCGGTTGATCATCCACTTGTTCATCACTCAAACGCCTGATCACTCTTATGGTTGATCAATTCTGGCTGATCACTCCTCTTGGCTGATTATTCCACAAGCTGATCACTCCACTGGTTGATCAGACCTTGATCAAACCTCTGCTATCAATACATTTTAAGTATTTCTTTCGAAATACAATTCCAAAAATTATAAAAATTTTATTAAATTTTGATGGGATCAATTTATTTGGAAATATAGACATTTAAAATGTCTATAAAATTTACAAAATTTTGATGGGGTTTAAAATTTCCTTTTTTTTTCATTTAATGAGAGATAGTGTACATTTTCTGCTTCTTTTCTACTTCTATAACAGGCGCGTCCGGACAAAATATCGAATCGTTAAAATATGGAATAGGCTAAAAAAGGGCTAAAATCTCGAATCGGAGATAGTTGGAAGTATTTGCTCCAAAAAAATAAATTTATTATTATATTACCTCCTCCAAACAATTATTAAATATGGGAGTAAGTGTGTTGGATAAACTTTTTAATAAAAGTATTTTATACAGTGGCGGAAAATTACTTAGAGAAAAATTTTCTCTTCACGTTTTGTAGGTTTTACTCAGAAAATTTCTTTTGCTTTATTTATTTTTGTGTATTTTTGTAGCCTTATTTAATACCTATTAAATGGTACCACATATGTCCAGTTACAACTTTTCATTTGGCTAGAAAAATTTATGAAAGTTAGCCTATCCAGAAATTGCGCGGAAATTTACTTAGGGAAAAAAATGAATTTTAATTTTTTATCAGAAAACAATGTAGGAAAAATCTGAAAAAATTCCTGAGATCTTTCCTAACAATGTGATGAAGAATCGCAAAAAAATCTGATTTCTAACTCATCTCCATCAGTGTGATTTTGAGATCCAAAATCATCCGAAAATGGGGTGATTTGGAGGTGATCTGGCCTAAAAAAATATTTCGGTTCATCAGGCCCAGATAAAATTTAACTTTCATGATAAGTTTAAAGCCCATTAACTTTGCTACAAAATAGGCCTAATGCCATTTCTTTAAAAAAATTCTTCATCGACATAAATACCGAAGTTTTTTTAGTCGCTAGATTTATGCCTGATTTAACACATTTTTCCCCAAATTAAAAGGTTTCAGCGTGTATCTCGATGAAGAATATTTTTAAAAAATGGCATTAAGCTTTTTTTGTAGCAAATTTAATGGGCTTTAAACTGATCACGAAAGAAAAATTTTATCTGGGCCAGATGGACCGAAATATTTTTTTAAGTCAGATCACCCCCAAATCACCCCATTTTCCGTTGATTTTGAATCTCGGGATCTCAATGGAGGGGGTGAGTTAGAAGTCAGAATTTTTTCCATTCTTCATCAAATTGATAGGGCTTTTTTTGTAGCAGGAATTTTTTTTAGATTTTTCCTACATTGGTTTTCCACAAAAAAATAAACTCCGTTTTTTTCCATAAGTAAATTTCCGCGCAGTTTTGAAGTAGGTTATGTATTATAAATAGTGACCGGGGCCGGACCGGATCCGGCCGGATTTTTCCGGAGTCCGGGTCCCAAATCCGGGTTTTTTTTAAATTTCCGGATTAAAACCGGACCGGATTAATCCGGAGAAATCCGGCCGGATCCGGTCCGGAATCCGGATAATTTCTGCCGGACTCCGGAAATTATTTTTACCGGATTAAAACCGGACCGGATTTATCCGGAAAAATCCGGCCGGATCCGGTCCGGCTCAAGTTGCAAATCCGGATCCGGGTCCGGCAAATTCGATTTTACCGGTCACTAATTATAAATTTTCCTCGTCAGATAGAAAATTTTCTCGGGACAAGTTTATAACCATTTTATAGGTAATTAATAGGGCTACAAAAATAAACAAAAATAAAGAAGGCCAATGAAAAATTTTTTTGAGTAAAACTGGAAAAACCGTGAAAAAATTTTTTCCCTAAGTAAATTTCCGCCACTGTAGTCCGAATTATTTCCGGATAAAGAAAAGTATTAGTAGTTGGGCGGATAAGCAATAAGAGAAAAAAGAAAAACAAAACAAATAGTGTGTTATAGGATATTAGAGTAAGTTCAAACGTAATTTGAACTAAATTGCAACTTAAAGTAATTTGGCCGGCCGACTGTATTTTGGGCTTTTATGTAAATACTCATACATAAATAGATACATACAAATGTTATGTTGAAATTAATTTGCTAAGTAATAACTCAAAATATGTAAAAGTTAAAAAGGACCCTTGTGATACAAATGATTTTTTAATTGATGTGAAATGTATCAAATTTGATTGTGGAATGAGTTTGTGTATTTATTAATTGGGCGGCCAAAATATGCATACAAAGTCGCAAATATGCAAAATCGCAAAGACTATATATTAAAAAATTTAAAAAATCTAAGAAAATGCCATCTCGCCATCTTTGTTAATGTTATGGATGGCTGGGCACATGCATGGAAAGAGAGCAGAAAAGGTGCAATGGATGATGTGCCGAAGATCAAGAAAAAAAAGAAAATACTAGAAAGATGGAAAAAAGAAATCGAGGATGAAACTTTAGACGCGGGCGGGAATGTCGCGAAGCGACTAAAGATGAGGAAATTAAAATAAATATATTTCTATATTTTTAATTAGTCATCATTTATTTCAAATTCCTTTTTCGGACTTTTACCTTCTAAAAATCATTTTTTGCTGTAAACACCTATTCAAACTCTGTTTACATTTTTAGCTCTTTTGTTCTAAAACTTAACTTAATTTTTTCCTCTTTTGTATTATTCAAAATGTGCATTTTATTTAATCGCTCCTATTATGCCTTTAATGATTGAAATATTTTCTAACTCTACCCGCCTATTTTTCTGGCCTATATAATCTCCCCCTCCAAACCCCACTTAGCTTTGATCTGTTTTTAGCTTCGATCTGTCTATAGCTTTCTGGTTAGCTTCACTCTGTTTGGCCCTCTCACTTTGGTTTTACTTTGGCTTTACTATTGTGCTTTGTATTGACGCTGCTCTTTTTAATTGGAAATAAAATTTAAATATTGATTGAAGTTCGAATTTTATTTGGTTGGTAAAACCAGTCTAAGATTTGCTTGGTAGAAACCTGGACTGAGAATCGACCCTTTCCTCTACATATTTTTTGGTGCAACGGCCGGGAACCAGGCCGCCTACAATTTGCTACTTGTTCTAAATTTGGTTTGGAAGTGCTATTAAAATGTCCGGAAGAATTAGACGAAACTTGAACGCTGCCTTGAAAACCATTTAAGAGCATACAGCCGAGTCCAATCGAATCATTGGAGAGGAAAACGATGAGGATACCCGCAGAAAGTTGAAGCTGGAAAAAGCCCATATTGAGACCACTATTGTAAGAATTGAGGAATTGGATGCTCAATGGAGTGATTATGTGGCAAGCTTAGAAGGGCCGCAAAAAATTGCTGAGGAATCACTATATCTGGATTTTCCGCCCATATGTGCTGGTATGGAAAGAGAGGAAGGCCAGGAAGTACCGTTAGCTCAACGCCATTTTGTGGAACAGTGCGAATTTGCCCGACAAGTGGTGGTGCTAATTGAACAAACAATGGAGGATCTTGGTCTATCTTGAAGCGGCTCACGCCAATCCGCAATGAGCGAAGTGTCAGATAACCAAACCGGTGACCGTGGAAACCAAAATCAGAGGGCGCAAGGAAATCGAAGGCCGCAGCCGCCTACAGTACAGTTGCAACAGCCCTTTCTGGCGCAACCACGTGCGAAGCTCCCTCCATTGCATTTACCTCACTTTTCGGGAGAAACCAGAGACTGGCCTACCTTTTGGCAACTGTTCGAGTCAACTGTGACACTATCTCTCATTAAATGAAAAAAAACCTAATTTTATATCCCATCAAATTTTTTTTAATTTTATGGACATTTTGTCATTCTATTAAACCAATTCCTTGGTTTAATTACCCAAGTTTAAGGTATGTAAATCTTTAATACTTGGGAAAAATTTTGGAATTGTATTTCGAAAGAAATACTTAAAATTGAATCAATAATTAAAAGTTTTTAAAAAAACTTTAAACAAAATTTTAAAAATAAACTTTTTACTAAAAGTATTTTATACATTATAGAAGGAGAAAAGAAGCAGAGAATGTACACTATCTCTCATTAAATGAAGAAAAATTAAATTTTATTCCCCATCAATATTTTCCAAATTTATTGGACATTTTGTCCATTTATTTTTCCAATTCTTGGTTTAATTACCCAAGTTTAAGGTATGTAAATCATAACTACTTGGGAAAAATTTTGGAATTGTATTTCGAAAGAAATACTTAAAATAAATCAATAATTAAAAGTTTTTAAAAAAACTTTAAACAAAATTTTAAAAATAAACTTTTTACTAAAAGTATTTTATACATTATAGAAGGAGAAAAGAAGCAGAGAATGTACACTATCTCTCATTAAATGAAGAAAAATTAAATTTTATTCCCCATCAATATTTTCCAAATTTATTGGACATTTTGTCCATTTATTTTTCCAATTCTTGGTTTAATTACCCAAGTTTAAGGTATGTAAATCATAACTACTTGGGAAAAATTTTGGAATTGTATTTCGAAAGAAATACTTAAAATAAATCAATAATTAAAAGTTTTTAAAAAAACTTTAAACAAAATTTTAAAAATAAACTTTTTACTAAAAGTATTTTATACATTATAGAAGGAGAAAAGAAGCAGAGAATGTACACTATCTCTCATTAAATGAAGAAAAATTAAATTTTATTCCCCATCAATATTTTCCAAATTTATTGGACATTTTGTCCATTTATTTTTCCAATTCCTTGGTTTAATTACC
The DNA here is from genome assembly GCA_036172955.1 of Meloidogyne arenaria. Taxonomy (NCBI): domain Eukaryota; kingdom Metazoa; phylum Nematoda; class Chromadorea; order Rhabditida; family Meloidogynidae; genus Meloidogyne; species Meloidogyne arenaria. Next base: position 2,142,260 of record JARQAB010000022.1, read on the forward strand.
CAAGTTTAAGGTATGTAAATCATAACTACTTGGGAAAAATTTTGGAATTGTATTTCGAAAGAAATACTTAAAATTAAATCAATAATTAAAAGTTTTTAAAAAAACTTTAAACAAAATTTTAAAAATAAACTTTTTACTAAAAGTATTTTATACATTATAGAAGGAGAAAAGAAGCAGAGAATGTACACTATCTCTCATTAAATGAAGAAAAATTAAATTTTATTCCCCATCAACATTTTCCAAATTTATTGGACATTTTGTCCATTTATTTTTCCAATTCCTTGGTTTAATTACCCAAGTTTAAGGTATGTAAATCATAACTACTTGGGAAAAATTTTGGAATTGTATTTCGAAAGAAATACTTAAAATAAATCAATAATTAAAAGTTTTTAAAAAAACTTTAAACAAAATTTTAAAAATAAACTTTTTACTAAAAGTATTTTATACATTATAGAAGGAGAAAAGAAGCAGAGAATGTACACTATCTCTCATTAAATGAAGAAAAATTAAATTTTATTCCCCATCAACATTTTCCAAATTTATTGGACATTTTGTCCATTTATTTTTCCAATTCCTTGGTTTAATTACCCAAGTTTAAGGTATGTAAATCATAACTACTTGGGAAAAATTTTGGAATTGTATTTCGAAAGAAATACTTAAAATTAAATCAATAATTAAAAGTTTTTAAAAAAACTTTAAACAAAATTTTAAAAATAAACTTTTTACTAAAAGTATTTTATACATTATAGAAGGAGAAAAGAAGCAGAGAATGTACACTATCTCTCATTAAATGAAGAAAAATTAAATTTTATTCCCCATCAACATTTTCCAAATTTATTGGAAATTTTGTCCATTTATTTTTCCAATTCCTTGGTTTAATTACCCAAGTTTAAGGTATGTAAATCATAACTACTTGGGAAAAATTTTGGAATTGTATTTCGAAAGAAATACTTAAAATTAAATCAATAATTAAAAGTTTTTAAAAAAACTTTAAACAAAATTTTAAAAATAAACTTTTTACTAAAAGTATTTTATACATTATAGAAGGAGAAAAGAAGCAGAGAATGTACACTATCTCTCATTAAATGAAGAAAAATTAAATTTTATTCCCCATCAACATTTTCCAAATTTATTGGACATTTTGTCCATTTATTTTTCCAATTCCTTGGTTTAATTACCCAAGTTTAAGGTATGTAAATCATAACTACTTGGGAAAAATTTTGGAATTGTATTTCGAAAGAAATACTTAAAATTAAATCAATAATTAAAAGTTTTTAAAAAAACTTTAAAAAAAATTTTAAAATAAACTTTTTACTAAAAGTATTTTATACATTATAGAAGGAGAAAAGAAGCAGAGAATGTACACTATCTCTCATTAAATGAAGAAAAATTAAATTTTATTCCCCATCAACATTTTCCAAATTTATTGGAAATTTTGTCCATTTATTTTTCCAATTCCTTGGTTTAATTACCCAAGTTTAAGGTATGTAAATCATAACTACTTGGGAAAAATTTTGGAATTGTATTTCGAAAGAAATACTTAAAATTAAATCAATAATTAAAAGTTTTAAAAAAACTTTAAACAAAATTTTAAAAATAAACTTTTTACTAAAAGTATTTTATACATTATAGAAGGAGAAAAGAAGCAGAGAATGTACACTATCTCTCATTAAATGAAGAAAAATTAAATTTTATTCCCCATCAACATTTTCCAAATTTATTGGAAATTTTGTCCATTTATTTTTCCAATTCCTTGGTTTAATTACCCAAGTTTAAGGTATGTAAATCATAACTACTTGGGAAAAATTTTGGAATTGTATTTCGAAAGAAATACTTAAAATTAAATCAATAATTAAAAGTTTTTAAAAAAACTTTAAACAAAATTTTAAAAATAAACTTTTTACTAAAAGTATTTTATACATTATAGAAGGAGAAAAGAAGCAGAGAATGTACACTATCTCTCATTAAATGAAGAAAAATTAAATTTTATTCCCCATCAACATTTTCCAAATTTATTGGACATTTTGTCCATTTATTTTTCCAATTCCTTGGTTTAATTACCCAAGTTTAAGGTATGTAAATCATAACTACTTGGGAAAAATTTTGGAATTGTATTTCGAAAGAAATACTTAAAATTAAATCAATAATTAAAAGTTTTTAAAAAAACTTTAAACAAAATTTTAAAAATAAACTTTTTACTAAAAGTATTTTATACATTATAGAAGGAGAAAAGAAGCAGAGAATGTACACTATCTCTCATTAAATGAAGAAAAATTAAATTTTATTCCCCATCAACATTTTCCAAATTTATTGGAAATTTTGTCCATTTATTTTTCCAATTCCTTGGTTTAATTACCCAAGTTTAAGGTATGTAAATCATAACTACTTGGGAAAAATTTTGGAATTGTATTTCGAAAGAAATACTTAAAATTAAATCAATAATTAAAAGTTTTTAAAAAAACTTTAAACAAAATTTTAAAAATAAACTTTTTACTAAAAGTATTTTATACATTATAGAAGGAGAAAAGAAGCAGAGAATGTACACTATCTCTCATTAAATGAAGAAAAATTAAATTTTATTCCCCATCAACATTTTCCAAATTTATTGGAAATTTTGTCCATTTATTTTTCCAATTCCTTGGTTTAATTACCCAAGTTTAAGGTATGTAAATCATAACTACTTGGGAAAAATTTTGGAATTGTATTTCGAAAGAAATACTTAAAATTAAATCAATAATTAAAAGTTTTTAAAAAAACTTTAAACAAAATTTTAAAAATAAACTTTTTACTAAAATTATTTTATACATTATAGAAGGAGAAAAGAAGCAGAGAATGTACACTATCTCTCATTAAATGAAGAAAAATTAAATTTTATTCCCCATCAACATTTTCCAAATTTATTGGAAATTTTGTCCATTTATTTTTCCAATTCCTTGGTTTAATTACCCAAGTTTAAGGTATGTAAATCATAACTACTTGGGAAAAATTTTGGAATTGTATTTCGAAAGAAATACTTAAAATTAAATCAATAATTAAAAGTTTTTAAAAAAACTTTAAACAAAATTTTAAAAATAAACTTTTTACTAAAAGTATTTTATACATTATAGAAGGAGAAAAGAAGCAGAGAATGTACACTATCTCTCATTAAATGAAGAAAAATTAAATTTTATTCCCCATCAACATTTTCCAAATTTATTGGACATTTTGTCCATTTATTTTTCCAATTCCTTGGTTTAATTACCCAAGTTTAAGGTATGTAAATCATAACTACTTGGGAAAAATTTTGGAATTGTATTTCGAAAGAAATACTTAAAATTAAATCAATAATTAAAAGTTTTTAAAAAAACTTTAAACAAAATTTTTAAAAATAAACTTTTTACTAAAAGTATTTTATACATTATAGAAGGAGAAAAGAAGCAGAGAATGTACACTATCTCTCATTAAATGAAGAAAAATTAAATTTTATTCCCCATCAACATTTTCCAAATTTATTGGAAATTTTGTCCATTTATTTTTCCAATTCCTTGGTTTAATTACCAAAGTTTAAGGTATGTAAATCATAACTACTTGGGAAAAATTTTGGAATTGTATTTCGAAAGAAATACTTAAAATTAAATCAATAATAAAAAGTTTTTAAAAAAACTTTAAACAAAATTTTAAAAATAAACTTTTTACTAAAAGTATTTTATACATTATAGAAGGAGAAAAGAAGCAGAGAATGTACACTATCTCTCATTAAATGAAGAAAAATTAAATTTTATTCCCCATCAACATTTTCCAAATTTATTGGACATTTTGTCCATTTATTTTTCCAATTCCTTGGTTTAATTACCCAAGTTTAAGGTATGTAAATCATAACTACTTGGGAAAAATTTTGGAATTGTATTTCGAAAGAAATACTTAAAATTAAATCAATAATAAAAAGTTTTTAAAAAAAACTTTTTAAAAAAAACTTTAAACAAAATTTTTAAAAATAAACTTTTTACTAAAAGTATTTTATACATTATAGAAGGAGAAAAGAAGCAGAGAATGTACACTATCTCTCATTAAATGAAGAAAAATTAAATTTTATTCCCCATCAACATTTTCCAAATTTATTGGAAATTTTGTCCATTTATTTTTCCAATTCCTTGGTTTAATTACCAAAGTTTAAGGTATGTAAATCATAACTACTTGGGAAAAATTTTGGAATTGTATTTCGAAAGAAATACTTAAAATTAAATCAATAATAAAAAGTTTTTAAAAAAAACTTTAAACAAAATTTTTAAAAATAAACTTTTTACTAAAAGTATTTTATAAATTATAGAAGGAGAAAAGAAGCAGAGAATGTACACTATCTCTCATTAAATGAAGAAAAATTAAATTTTATTCCCCATCAACATTTTCCAAATTTATTGGACATTTTGTCCATTTATTTTTCCAATTCCTTGGTTTCATTACCCAAGTTTAATGTATGTAAATCATAACTACTTGGGAAAAATTTTGGAATTGTATTTCGAAAGAAATACTTAAAATTAAATCAATAATTAAAAGTTTTTAAAAAACTTTAAACAAAATTTTAAAAATAAACTTTTTACTAAAAGTATTTTATAAATTATAGAAGGAGAAAAGAAGCAGAGAATGTACACTATCTCTCATTAAATGAAGAAAAATTAAATTTTATTCCCCATCAACATTTTCCAAATTTATTGGACATTTTGTCCATTTATTTTTCCAATTCCTTGGTTTAATTACCCAAGTTTAATGTATGTAAATCATAACTACTTGGGAAAAATTTTGGAATTGTATTTCGAAAGAAATACTTAAAATTAAATCAATAATTAAAAGTTTTTAAAAAACTTTAAACAAAATTTTAAAAATAAACTTTTTACTAAAAGTATTTTATACATTATAGAAGGAGAAAAGAAGCAGAGAATGTACACTATCTCTCATTAAATGAAGAAAAATTAAATTTTATTCCCCATCAACATTTTCCAAATTTATTGGACATTTTGTCCATTTATTTTTCCAATTCCTTGGTTTAATTACCCAAGTTTAAGGTATGTAAATCATAACTACTTGGTAAAAATTTTGGAATTGTATTTCGAAAGAAATACTTAAAATTAAATCAATAATTAAAAGTTTTTAAAAAAACTTTAAACAAAATTTTAAAAATAAACTTTTTACTAAAAGTATTTTATACATTATAGAAGGAGAAAAGAAGCAGAGAATGTACACTATCTCTCATTAAATGAAGAAAAATTAAATTTTATTCCCCATCAATATTTTCCAAATTTATTGGACATTTTGTCCATTTATTTTTCCAATTCCTTGGTTTAATTACCCAAGTTTAAGGTATGTAAATCATAACTACTTGGGAAAAATTTTGGAATTGTATTTCGAAAGAAATACTTAAAATTAAATCAATAATTAAAAGTTTTTAAAAAAACTTTAAACAAAATTTTAAAAATAAACTTTTTACTAAAAGTATTTTATACATTATAGAAGGAGAAAAGAAGCAGAGAATGTACACTATCTCTCATTAAATGAAGAAAAATTAAATTTTATTCCCCATCAACATTTTCCAAATTTATTGGACATTTTGTCCATTTATTTTTCCAATTCCTTGGTTTAATTACCCAAGTTTAAGGTATGTAAATCATAACTACTTGGGAAAAATTTTGGAATTGTATTTCGAAAGAAATACTTAAAATTAAATCAATAATTAAAAGTTTTTAAAAAAACTTTAAACAAAATTTTAAAAATAAACTTTTTACTAAAAGTATTTTATACATTATAGAAGGAGAAAAGAAGCAGAGAATGTACACTATCTCTCATTAAATGAAGAAAAATTAAATTTTATTCCCCATCAACATTTTCCAAATTTATTGGACATTTTGTCCATTTATTTTTCCAATTCCTTGGTTTAATTACCCAAGTTTAAGGTATGTAAATCATAACTACTTGGGAAAAATTTTGGAATTGTATTTCGAAAGAAATACTTAAAATTAAATCAATAATTAAAAGTTTTTAAAAAAACTTTAAACAAAATTTTAAAAATAAACTTTTTACTAAAAGTATTTTATACATTATAGAAGGAGAAAAGAAGCAGAGAATGTACACTATCTCTCATTAAATGAAGAAAAATTAAATTTTATTCCCCATCAATATTTTCCAAATTTATTGGACATTTTGTCCATTTATTTTTCCAATTCCTTGGTTTAATTACCCAAGTTTAAGGTATGTAAATCATAACTACTTGGGAAAAATTTTGGAATTGTATTTCGAAAGAAATACTTAAAATTAAATCAATAATTAAAAGTTTTTAAAAAAACTTTAAACAAAATTTTAAAAATAAACTTTTTACTAAAAGTATTTTATACATTATAGAAGGAGAAAAGAAGCAGAGAATGTACACTATCTCTCATTAAATGAAGAAAAATTAAATTTTATTCCCCATCAACATTTTCCAAATTTATTGGACATTTTGTCCATTTATTTTTCCAATTCCTTGGTTTAATTACCCAAGTTTAAGGTATGTAAATCATAACTACTTGGGAAAAATTTTGGAATTGTATTTCGAAAGAAATACTTAAAATTAAATCAATAATTAAAAGTTTTTAAAAAAACTTTAAACAAAATTTTAAAAATAAACTTTTTACTAAAAGTATTTTATACATTATAGAAGGAGAAAAGAAGCAGAGAATGTACACTATCTCTCATTAAATGAAGAAAAATTAAATTTTATTCCCCATCAATATTTTCCAAATTTATTGGACATTTTGTCCATTTATTTTTCCAATTCCTTGGTTTAATTACCCAAGTTTAAGGTATGTAAATCATAACTACTTGGGAAAAATTTTGGAATTGTATTTCGAAAGAAATACTTAAAATTAAATCAATAATTAAAAGTTTTTAAAAAAACTTTAAACAAAATTTTAAAAATAAACTTTTTACTAAAAGTATTTTATACATTATAGAAGGAGAAAAGAAGCAGAGAATGTACACTATCTCTCATTAAATGAAGAAAAATTAAATTTTATTCCCCATCAATATTTTCCAAATTTATTGGACATTTTGTCCATTTATTTTTCCAATTCCTTGGTTTAATTATCCAAGTTTAAGGTATGTAAATCATAACTACTTGGGAAAAATTTTGGAATTGTATTTCGAAAGAAATACTTAAAATTAAATCAATAATTAAAAGTTTTTAAAAAAACTTTAAACAAAATTTTAAAAATAAACTTTTTACTAAAAGTATTTTATACATTATAGAAGGAGAAAAGAAGCAGAGAATGTACACTATCTCTCATTAAATGAAGAAAAATTAAATTTTATTCCCCATCAACATTTTCCAAATTTATTGGACATTTTGTCCATTTATTTTTCCAATTCCTTGGTTTAATTACCCAAGTTTAAGGTATGTAAATCATAACTACTTGGGAAAAATTTTGGAATTGTATTTCGAAAGAAATACTTAAAATTAAACCAGCTGAAGGGTGAGTAGCTGAATGGGATTAAAATACTCTGGCGGTAAAATACATTGGGGGGAGCCTTTGGTACCATACTTTTTGGTTTTGGAAAGCCTGACGGCTTTGGGGCGCGCTTCGCGCGCTGCTAGAGCTTTGGGGGCGCGTCCAGGGACGCGCGTGGAAAGCCTGCGGCTTTAAAAGGACGCTAGATTTTCTTTTTTGCTTGGCGAATTACGTTAAATTTATTAAGAATCTTAGCTTTGAATTTTGGGGGCCTTCGGCCCCCCAAACCCAACGTTTAGACGGTATTTGCATTTTGGTAGCTCTGGCGGGTTGCTCGGGGCGTTTGGGGGGCCTTCGGCCCCCCAAACCCACCGTTTAGACGGATACTTTGCCTTTTGGTAGCTGTGGTGGGCTGTTTCGGCGCGTTTGGGGGGCCTTCGGCCCCCCAAACCCATCGTTTAGAAGGATGCCTTGCCTTTTGGCAGCTGTGGTGGGTTGTTCGGGGCGTTTGGGGGGCCTTCGGCCCCCCAAACCCACCGTTTAGACGGATACTTTGCCTTTTGGTAGCTGTGGTGGGCTGTTTCGGGGCGTTTGGGGGACCTTCGGCCCCCCAAACCCATCGTTTAGAAGGATGCTTTGCCTTTTGGCAGCTGTGGTGGGTTGTTCGGGGAAGGATGCTTTGCCTTTTGGTAGCTGTGGTGGGCTGTTTCGGGGCGTTTGGGGGGCCTTCGGCCCCCCAAACCCAGCGTTTAGACGGATACTGTGCCTTTAGATAGCTTTAGTGGGTTTATTCGGGGCGTTTGGGGGGCCTTCGGCCCCCCAAACCCAGCGTTTTGTTTGATACTGTGCCTTTTGGTAGCTGTGGTGGGCTGTTTCGGGGCGTTTGGGGGGCCTTCGGCCCCCCTTTAAACAAAATTTTAAAAATAAACTTTTTACTAAAAGTATTTTATAAATTATAGAAGGAGAAAAGAAGCAGAGAATGTACACTATCTCTTATTAAATGAAGAAAAATTAAATTTTATTCCCCATCAACATTTTCCAAATTTATTGGACATTTTGTCCATTTATTTTTCCAATTCCTTGGTTTAATTACCCAAGTTTAATGTATGTAAATCATAACTACTTGGGAAAAATTTTGGAATTGTATTTCGAAAGAAATACTTAAAATTAAATCAATAATTAAAAGTTTTTAAAAAACTTTAAACAAAATTTTAAAAATAAACTTTTTACTAAAAGTATTTTATACATTATAGAAGGAGAAAAGAAGCAGAGAATGTACACTATCTCTCATTAAATGAAGAAAAATTAAATTTTATTCCCCATCAATATTTTCCAAATTTATTGGACATTTTGTCCATTTATTTTTCCAATTCCTTGGTTTAATTACCCAAGTTTAAGGTATGTAAATCATAACTACTTGGTAAAAATTTTGGAATTGTATTTCGAAAGAAATACTTAAAATTAAATCAATAATTAAAAGTTTTTAAAAAAACTTTAAACAAAATTTTAAAAATAAACTTTTTACTAAAAGTATTTTATACATTATAGAAGGAGAAAAGAAGCAGAGAATGTACACTATCTCTCATTAAATGAAGAAAAATTAAATTTTATTCCCCATCAATATTTTCCAAATTTATTGGACATTTTGTCCATTTATTTTTCCAATTCCTTGGTTTAATTACCCAAGTTTAAGGTATGTAAATCATAACTACTTGGGAAAAATTTTGGAATTGTATTTCGAAAGAAATACTTAAAATTAAATCAATAATTAAAAGTTTTTAAAAAAACTTTAAACAAAATTTTAAAAATAAACTTTTTACTAAAAGTATTTTATACATTATAGAAGGAGAAAAGAAGCAGAGAATGTACACTATCTCTCATTAAATGAAGAAAAATTAAATTTTATTCCCCATCAACATTTTCCAAATTTATTGGACATTTTGTCCATTTATTTTTCCAATTCCTTGGTTTAATTACCCAAGTTTAAGGTATGTAAATCATAACTACTTGGGAAAAATTTAGATTAAGAAATACTTAAAATTAAATCAATAATTAAAAGTTTTTAAAAAAACTTTAAACAAAATTTTAAAAATAAACTTTTTACTAAAAGTATTTTATACATTATAGAAGGAGAAAAGAAGCAGAGAATGTACACTATCTCTCATTAAATGAAGAAAAATTAAATTTTATTCCCCATCAACATTTTCCAAATTTATTGGACATTTTGTCCATTTATTTTTCCAATTCCTTGGTTTAATTACCCAAGTTTAAGGTATGTAAATCATAACTACTTGGGAAAAATTTTGGAATTGTATTTCGAAAGAAATACTTAAAATTAAATCAATAATTAAAAGTTTTTAAAAAAACTTTAAACAAAATTTTAAAAATAAACTTTTTACTAAAAGTATTTTATACATTATAGAAGGAGAAAAGAAGCAGAGAATGTACACTATCTCTCATTAAATGAAGAAAAATTAAATTTTATTCCCCATCAATATTTTCCAAATTTATTGGACATTTTGTCCATTTATTTTTCCAATTCCTTGGTTTAATTACCCAAGTTTAAGGTATGTAAATCATAACTACTTGGGAAAAATTTTGGAATTGTATTTCGAAAGAAATACTTAAAATTAAATCAATAATTAAAAGTTTTTAAAAAAACTTTAAACAAAATTTTAAAAATAAACTTTTTACTAAAAGTATTTTATACATTATAGAAGGAGAAAAGAAGCAGAGAATGTACACTATCTCTCATTAAATGAAGAAAAATTAAATTTTATTCCCCATCAACATTTTCCAAATTTATTGGACATTTTGTCCATTTATTTTTCCAATTCCTTGGTTTAATTACCCAAGTTTAAGGTATGTAAATCATAACTACTTGGGAAAAATTTTGGAATTGTATTTCGAAAGAAATACTTAAAATTAAATCAATAATTAAAAGTTTTTAAAAAAACTTTAAACAAAATTTTAAAAATAAACTTTTTACTAAAAGTATTTTATACATTATAGAAGGAGAAAAGAAGCAGAGAATGTACACTATCTCTCATTAAATGAAGAAAAATTAAATTTTATTCCCCATCAATATTTTCCAAATTTATTGGACATTTTGTCCATTTATTTTTCCAATTCCTTGGTTTAATTACCCAAGTTTAAGGTATGTAAATCATAACTACTTGGGAAAAATTTTGGAATTGTATTTCGAAAGAAATACTCAAAATTAAATCAATAATTAAAAGTTTTTAAAAAAAACTTGATACAAAAATTTAAAAATAAACTTTTTACTAAAAGTATTTTATAGATTATAGAAGGAGAAAAGAAGCAGAGAATGTACACTATCTCTCATTAAATGAAGAAAAATTAAATTTTATTCCCCATCAATATTTTCCAAATTTATTGGACATTTTGTCCATTTATTTTTCCAATTCCTTGGTTTAATTATCCAAGTTTAAGGTATGTAAATCATAACTACTTGGGAAAAATTTTGGAATTGTATTTCGAAAGAAATACTTAAAATTAAATCAATAATTAAAAGAATATAAAAAAACTTTAAACAAAAATAAAACAATAAACTCCTTTCTAAAAGTATTTTATACATTATAGAAGGAGAAAAGAAGCAGAGAATGTACACTATCTCTCATTAAATGAAGAAAAATTAAATTTTATCCCCATCAACATTTTCCAAATTTATTGGACATTTTGTCCATTTATTTTTCCAATTCCTTGGTTTAATTACCCAAGTTTAAGGTATGTAAATCATAACTACTTGGGAAAAATTTTGGAATTGTATTTCGAAAGAAATACTTAAAATTAAACCAGCTGAAGGGTGAGTAGCTGAATGGGATTAAATACTCTGGCGGTAAAATACATTGGGGGAGCCTTTGGTACCATACTTTTTGGTTTTGGAAAGCCTGACGGCTTTGGGGCGCGCTTCGCGCGCTGCTAGAGCTTTGGGGGCGCGTCCAGGGACGCGCGTGGAAAGCCTGCGGCTTTAAAAGGACGCTAGATTTTCTTTTTTGCTTGGCGAATTACGTTAAATTTATTAAGAATCTTAGCTTTGAATTTTGGGGGCCTTCGGCCCCCCAAACCCAACGTTTAGACGGTATTTGCATTTTGGTAGCTCTGGCGGGTTGCTCGGGGCGTTTGGGGGGCCTTCGGCCCCCCAAACCCACCGTTTAGACGGATACTTTGCCTTTTGGTAGCTGTGGTGGGCTGTTTTCGGCGCGTTTGGGGGCCTTCGGCCCCCCAAACCCATCGTTTAGAAGGATGCCTTGCCTTTTGGCAGCTGTGGTGGGTTGTTCGGGGCGTTTGGGGGCCTTCGGCCCCCCAAACCCACCGTTTAGACGGATACTTTGCCTTTTGGTAGCTGTGGTGGGCTGTTTCGGGGCGTTTGGGGGACCTTCGGCCCCCCAAACCCATCGTTTAGAAGGATGCTTTGCCTTTTGGCAGCTGTGGTGGGTTGTTCGGGGAAGGATGCTTTGCCTTTTGGTAGCTGTGGTGGGCTGTTTCGGGGCGTTTGGGGGGCCTTCGGCCCCCCAAACCCAGCGTTTAGACGGATACTGTGCCTTTAGATAGCTTTAGTGGGTTTTTTAGGGGCGTTATGGGGGGCTTTGGCCCCCCAAACCCAGCGTTTTGTTTGATACTGTGCCTTTTGGTAGCTGTGGTGGGCTGTTTCGGGGCGTTTGGGGGGCCTTCGGCCCCCCTTTAAACAAAATTTTAAAATAAACTTTTTACTAAAAGTATTTTATAAATTATAGAAGGAGAAAAGAAGCAGAGAATGTACACTATCTCTTATTAAATGAAGAAAAATTAAATTTTATTCCCCATCAACATTTTCCAAATTATTGGACATTTTGTCCATTTATTTTTCAATTCCTTGGTTTAATTACCCAAGTTTAATGTATGTAAATCATAACTACTTGGGAAAATTTTGGAATTGTATTTCGAAAGAAATACTTAAAATTAAATCAATAATTAAAAGTTTTTAAAAAACTTTAAACAAAATTTTAAAATAAACTTTTACTAAAAGTATTTTATACATTATAGAAGGAGAAAAGAAGCAGAGAATGTACACTATCTCTCATTAAATGAAGAAAAATTAAATTTTATTCCCCATCAATATTTTCCAAATTTATTGGACATTTTGTCCATTTATTTTTCCAATTCCTTGGTTTAATTACCCAAGTTTAAGGTATGTAAATCATAACTACTTGGTAAAAATTTTGGAATTGTATTTCGAAAGAAATACTTAAAATTAAATCAATAATTAAAAGTTTTTAAAAAAACTTTAAACAAAATTTTAAAAAAAACTTTTTACTAAAAGTATTTTATACATTATAGAAGGAGAAAAGAAGCAGAGAATGTACACTATCTCTCATTAAATGAAGAAAAATTAAATTTTATTCCCCATCAATATTTTCCAAATTTATTGGACATTTTGTCCATTTATTTTTCCAATTCCTTGGTTTAATTACCCAAGTTTAAGGTATGTAAATCATAACTACTTGGGAAAAATTTTGGAATTGTATTTCGAAACTAATAATATAAATTAAATCAAAAATTGAAAGTTTTTAAAAAAACTTTAAACAAAATTTTAAAATAAACTTTTTACTAAAAGTATTTTATACATTATAGAAGGAGAAAAGAAGCAGAGAATGTACACTATCTCTCATTAAATGAAGAAAAATTAAATTTTATTCCCCATCAACATTTTCCAAATTTATTGGACATTTTGTCCATTTATTTTTCCAATTCCTTGGTTTAATTACCCAAGTTTAAGGTATGTAAATCATAACTACTTGGGAAAAATTTTGGAATTGTATTTCGAAAGAAATACTTAAAATTAAATCAATAATTAAAAGTTTTTAAAAAAACTTTAAACAAAATTTTAAAAATAAACTTTTTACTAAAAGTATTTTATACATTATAGAAGGAGAAAAGAAGCAGAGAATGTACACTATCTCTCATTAAATGAAGAAAAATTAAATTTTATTCCCCATCAACATTTTCCAAATTTATTGGACATTTTGTCCATTTATTTTTCCAATTCCTTGGTTTAATTACCCAAGTTTAAGGTATGTAAATCATAACTACTTGGGAAAAATTTTGGAATTGTATTTCGAAAGAAATACTTAAAATTAAATCAATAATTAAAAGTTTTTAAAAAACTTTAAACAAAATTTTAAAAATAAACTTTTTACTAAAAGTATTTTATACATTATAGAAGGAGAAAAGAAGCAGAGAATGTACACTATCTCTCATTAAATGAAGAAAAATTAAATTTTATTCCCCATCAATATTTTCCAAATTTATTGGACATTTTGTCCATTTATTTTTCCAATTCCTTGGTTTAATTACCCAAGTTTAAGGTATGTAAATCATAACTACTTGGGAAAAATTTTGGAATTGTATTTCGAAAGAAATACTTAAAATTAAATCAATAATAAAAGTTTTTAAAAAAACTTTAAACAAAATTTAAAAATAAACTTTTTACTAAAAGTATTTTATACATTATAGAAGGAGAAAAGAAGCAGAGAATGTACACTATCTCTCATTAAATGAAGAAAAATTAAATTTTATTCCCCATCAACATTTTCCAAATTTATTGGACATTTTGTCCATTTATTTTTCCAATTCCTTGGTTTAATTACCCAAGTTTAAGGTATGTAAATCATAACTACTTGGGAAAAATTTTGGAATTGTATTTCGAAAGAAATACTTAAAATTAAATCAATAATTAAAAGTTTTTAAAAAAACTTTAAACAAAATTTTAAAAATAAACTTTTTACTAAAAGTATTTTATACATTATAGAAGGAGAAAAGAAGCAGAGAATGTACACTATCTCTCATTAAATGAAGAAAAATTAAATTTTATTCCCCATCAATATTTTCCAAATTTATTGGACATTTTGTCCATTTATTTTTCCAATTCCTTGGTTTAATTACCCAAGTTTAAGGTATGTAAATCATAACTACTTGGGAAAAATTTTGGAATTGTATTTCGAAAGAAATACTTAAAATTAAATCAATAATTAAAAGTTTTTAAAAAAACTTTAAACAAAATTTTAAAAATAAACTTTTTACTAAAAGTATTTTATACATTATAGAAGGAGAAAAGAAGCAGAGAATGTACACTATCTCTCATTAAATGAAGAAAAATTAAATTTTATTCCCCATCAATATTTTCCAAATTTATTGGACATTTTGTCCATTTATTTTTCCAATTCCTTGGTTTAATTATCCAAGTTTAAGGTATGTAAATCATAACTACTTGGGAAAAATTTTGGAATTGTATTTCGAAAGAAATACTTAAAATTAAATCAATAATTAAAAGTTTTTAAAAAAACTTTAAACAAAATTTTAAAAATAAACTTTTTACTAAAAGTATTTTATACATTATAGAAGGAGAAAAGAAGCAGAGAATGTACACTATCTCTCATTAAATGAAGAAAAATTAAATTTTATTCCCCATCAACATTTTCCAAATTTATTGGACATTTTGTCCATTTATTTTTCCAATTCCTTGGTTTAATTACCCAAGTTTAAGGTATGTAAATCATAACTACTTGGGAAAAATTTTGGAATTGTATTTCGAAAGAAATACTTAAAATTAAACCAGCTGAAGGGTGAGTAGCTGAATGGGATTAAAATACTCTGGCGGTAAAATACATTGGGGGGAGCCTTTGGTACCATACTTTTTGGTTTTGGAAAGCCTGACGGCTTTGGGGCGCGCTTCGCGCGCTGCTAGAGCTTTGGGGGCGCGTCCAGGGACGCGCGTGGAAAGCCTGCGGCTTTAAAAGGACGCTAGATTTTCTTTTTTGCTTGGCGAATTACGTTAAATTTATTAAGAATCTTAGCTTTGAATTTTGGGGGCCTTCGGCCCCCCAAACCCAACGTTTAGACGGTATTTGCATTTTGGTAGCTCTGGCGGGTTGCTCGGGGCGTTTGGGGGCCTTCGGCCCCCCAAACCCACCGTTTAGACGGATACTTTGCCTTTTGGTAGCTGTGGTGGGCTGTTTCGGCGCGTTTGGGGGGCCTTCGGCCCCCCAAACCCATCGTTTAGAAGGATGCCTTGCCTTTTGGCAGCTGTGGTGGGTTGTTCGGGGCGTTTGGGGGGCCTTCGGCCCCCCAAACCCACCGTTTAGACGGATACTTTGCCTTTTGGTAGCTGTGGTGGGCTGTTTCGGGGCGTTTGGGGGCCCGTCGGCCCCCCAAACCCATCGTTTAGAAGGATGCTTTGCCTTTTGGCAGCTGTGGTGGGTTGTTCGGGGAAGGATGCTTTGCCTTTTGGTAGCTGTGGTGGGCTGTTTCGGGCGTTTGGGGGCCTTCGGCCCCCCAAACCCAGCGTTTAGACGGATACTGTGCCTTTAGATAGCTTTAGTGGGTTTATTCGGGGCGTTTGGGGGGCCTTCGGCCCCCCAAACCCAGCGTTTTGTTTGATACTGTGCCTTTTGGTAGCTGTGGTGGGCTGTTTCGGGGCGTTTGGGGGGCCTTCGGCCCCCCAAACCCATCGTTTAGACGGATACTGTGCCTTTAGGTAGCTTTAGTGGGTTTATTCGGGGCGTTTGGGGGGCCTTCGGCCCCCCAAACCCAGCAGTTTTGTTTGATAATGTGCCTTTTGGTAGCTGTGGTGGGTTTATCCAGGGCGTTTGGGGGGCCTTCGGCCCCCCAAACGCGGCGTTTAGATCCCACTCGGCCTTCGGCCTCATTTTGGGGCCTTCGGCCCCCAAAACCACCCTAACAGAAAACTCTGGCCCCTATAATTTGGTCAGACTCAAGTGGACCCCCAACAATGTATATGTTTTTTGGTGGATTTGAGACTGCTCTACAATATAACGTAAGTCCTTTTAATTTATTGCCCCTCCTTTGGTACCCCCACTGGGTATGGTACCGCCCACCCCCAAAATTTCGATCCCTTACAACTTTTGCCAAAATGGTCAAAAAAATTAGGAAAAAATATTTTTAGACTCCACTCGGTAAGGGCTTTCGAATGATATAACATTTGGCCCATTTATACCCATTTTGAAAAAAATATTTTTTTGGCCGAAAATTTTGGCCGAAAAAATCGACCAAATTTTTAAAAAATCATAACTTCCCCAAAGTAGACCTTTTTTAAAAATTTTAAAAGCTTATCCGGTGCAGAAAATTCTGCTCTATCCAGGAAAAATACTTTCGGCGTGAACAGCCGGCAAAAATCTCGAAATTTTTTCGAAAAACCGAAAAATTTTCGAATTTTCGAAATTCGACCCCTACGGGTTCAATTTCGACTTTTTTCGAAATTTTCTTCGGTGATAAAATACCTAATTTTTAGGACTATTTTTAGAAAGAAACCCGACCCAAATCCGATTATCCCAAAAAAAGTTATGGTCCCCCAAAAAATCCCGAAAATCCCCCAAAAGGGGTACCCCATTGGAAATAAGGGGTGGGACAAAATTTTGGAATTTTTGGTCAAAAATAGGCCTATATGGTGCTCTGACACCCGCTGAATCCATATCCGGTGTCAGAAAAATTTAAAAAAAATTCCCCGGGACGTTAGAGTCTCAAAAAGATTTGCGACATTTTGCCAATTTGGCTATAACTTTTTGAGACTCAAGTGGACCCCCAACATATTATACCTTTTTCTGACTGCCAGGAGACGCTCTTTCGAACTGGCTATCGAAGAGACCTGAAACGACCTTTTAAAAAAAGTCGACTTTTCGACCCCGACACTTTGGACCAAATGACCCTCAAAAGTTCACCCGAGACTCTAGTGTCCAACACCAAATATTTTCCCAACATCCAACCCTACAATAACACTCCCAGGCCCAAAGACCCCACAGTTCTGAAAAACCCGCTATAACCGTTTGAAACACTCATCCGGCCATTTCGGTGCCGCACTTGAGTGTGGCACCAAAATGGCCTATCCCAAAAAATTCCCCGTAGCCACTTACGTATAACCCCCCAGGCCCCATCTTAATCCTCCCAACCGTTCCCGAGATATACCCCAAAAACCGTGGTTAGTCCGACAAAATCGGACAATTCACCGTCAGTCGGTGAATATTTGCGCGCCCATAAGTCCCCAGGGCGCCGTCCGATTTTCAAAATTTTTTTTTTGTTGAAACCCCCTAATAGAGGAGCAGGCCCCTCTAAGCAGACCCTTTCTGCTCCGACTTACGGTTCACGAGATAAAAATGTTAGTGGGGTCGTTTCGGCGCAAAGGGAAAGTCGTGGCGCCGCGGCTATAATTTTCCTGAATGCGCCGTAAAAAGTTGCCCCCAGGATGTCAGGCTTCGGGGAAGCGGCCGGCCTTCGGCCGGCCGATATTAGTTTTTAAATTTTAATCGGCTCTGTATTATATATAATAAGAATCAATAATTAAAAGTTTTTAAAAAAACTTTAAACAAAATTTTAAAAATAAACTTTTTACTAAAAGTATTTTATACATTATAGAAGGAGAAAAGAAGCAGAGAATGTACACTATCTCTCATTAAATGAAGAAAAATTAAATTTTATTCCCCATCAATATTTTCCAAATTTATTGGACATTTTGTCCATTTATTTTTCCAATTCCTTGGTTTAATTACCCAAGTTTAAGGTATGTAAATCATAACTACTTGGGAAAAATTTTGGAATTGTATTTCGAAAGAAATACTTAAAATTAAATCAATAATTAAAAGTTTTTAAAAAACTTTAAACAAAATTTTAAAAATAAACTTTTTACTAAAAGTATTTTATACATTATAGAAGGAGAAAAGAAGCAGAGAATGTACACTATCTCTCATTAAATGAAGAAAAATTAAATTTTATTCCCCATCAATATTTTCCAAATTTATTGGACATTTTGTCCATTTATTTTTCCAATTCCTTGGTTTAATTACCCAAGTTTAAGGTATGTAAATCATAACTACTTGGGAAAAATTTTGGAATTGTATTTCGAAAGAAATACTTAAAATTAAATCAATAATTAAAAGTTTTTAAAAAACTTTAAACAAAATTTTAAAAATAAACTTTTTACTAAAAGTATTTATACATTATAGAAGGAGAAAAGAAGCAGAGAATGTACACTATCTCTCATTAAATGAAGAAAAATTAAATTTTATTCCCCATCAATATTTTCCAAATTTATTGGACATTTTGTCCATTTATTTTTCCAATTCCTTGGTTTAATTACCCAAGTTTAAGGTATGTAAATCATAACTACTTGGGAAAAATTTTGGAATTGTATTTCGAAAGAAATACTTAAAATTAAATCAATAATTAAAAGTTTTTAAAAAAACTTTAAACAAAATTTTAAAAATAAACTTTTTACTAAAAGTATTTTATACATTATAGAAGGAGAAAAGAAGCAGAGAATGTACACTATCTCTCATTAAATGAAGAAAAATTAAATTTTATTCCCCATCAACATTTTCCAAATTTATTGGACATTTTGTCCATTTATTAAACCAATTCCTTGGTTTAATTACCCAAGTTTAAGGTATGTAAATCATAACTACTTGGGAAAAATTTTGGAATTGTATTTCGAAAGAAATACTTAAAATTAAATCAATAATTAAAAGTTTTTAAAAAACTTTAAACAAAATTTTAAAAATAAACTTTTTACTAAAAGTATTTTATACATTATAGAAGGAGAAAAGAAGCAGAGAATGTACACTATCTCTCATTAAATGAAGAAAAATTAAATTTTATTCCCCATCAACATTTTCCAAATTTATTGGACATTTTGTCCATTTATTTTTCCAATTCCTTGGTTTAATTACCCAAGTTTAAGGTATGTAAATCATAACTACTTGGGAAAAATTTTGGAATTGTATTTCGAAAGAAATACTTAAAATTAAATCAATAATTAAAAGTTTTTAAAAAACTTTAAACAAAATTTTAAAAATAAACTTTTTACTAAAAGTATTTTATACATTATAGAAGGAGAAAAGAAGCAGAGAATGTACACTATCTCTCATTAAATGAAGAAAAATTAAATTTTATTCCCCATCAACATTTTCCAAATTTATTGGTCATTTTGTCCATTTATTTTTCCAATTCCTTGGTTTAATTACCCAAGTGTAAAGTATGTAAATCATAACTACTTGGGAAAAATTTTGGAATTGTATTTCGAAAGAAATACTTAAAATTAAATCAATAATTAAAAGTTTTTAAAAAACTTTAAACAAAATTTTAAAAATAAACTTTTTACTAAAAGTATTTTATACATTATAGAAGGAGAAAAGAAGCAGAGAATGTACACTATCTCTCATTAAATGAAGAAAAATTAAATTTTATTCCCCATCAATATTTTCCAAATTTATTGGACATTTTGTCCATTTATTTTTCCAATTCCTTGGTTTAATTACCCAAGTTTAAGGTATGTAAATCATAACTACTTGGGAAAAATTTTGGAATTGTATTTCGAAAGAAATACTTAAAATTAAATCAATAATTAAAAGTTTTTAAAAAAACTTTAAACAAAATTTTAAAAATAAACTTTTTACTAAAAGTATTTTATACATTATAGAAGGAGAAAAGAAGCAGAGAATGTACACTATCTCTCATTAAATGAAGAAAAATTAAATTTTATTCCCCATCAATATTTTCCAAATTTATTGGACATTTTGTCCATTTATTTTTCCAATTCCTTGGTTTAATTACCCAAGTTTAAGGTATGTAAATCATAACTACTTGGGAAAAATTTTGGAATTGTATTTCGAAAGAAATACTTAAAATTAAATCAATAATTAAAAGTTTTTAAAAAACTTTAAACAAAATTTTAAAAATAAACTTTTTACTAAAAGTATTTTATACATTATAGAAGGAGAAAAGAAGCAGAGAATGTACACTATCTCTCATTAAATGAAGAAAAATTAAATTTTATTCCCCATCAATATTTTCCAAATTTATTGGACATTTTGTCCATTTATTTTTCCAATTCCTTGGTTTAATTACCCAAGTGTAAAGTATGTAAATCATAACTACTTGGGAAAAATTTTGGAATTGTATTTCGAAAGAAATACTTAAAATTAAATCAATAATTAAAAGTTTTTAAAAAAACTTTAAACAAAATTTTAAAAATAAACTTTTTACTAAAAGTATTTTATACATTATAGAAGGAGAAAAGAAGCAGAGAATGTACACTATCTCTCATTAAATGAAGAAAAATTAAATTTTATTCCCCATCAACATTTTCCAAATTTATTGGACATTTTGTCCATTTATTTTTCCAATTCCTTGGTTTAATTACCCAAGTTTAAGGTATGTAAATCATAACTACTTATTTCGAAAGAAATACTTAAAATTAAATCAATAATTAAAAGTTTTTAAAAAACTTTAAACAAAATTTTAAAAATAAACTTTTTACTAAAAGTATTTTATACATTATAGAAGGAGAAAAGAAGCAGAGAATGTACACTATCTCTCATTAAATGAAGAAAAATTAAATTTTATTCCCCATCAACATTTTCCAAATTTATTGGTCATTTTGTCCATTTATTTTTCCAATTCCTTGGTTTAATTACCCAAGTTTAAGGTATGTAAATCATAACTACTTGGGAAAAATTTTGGAATTGTATTTCGAAAGAAATACTTAAAATTAAATCAATAATTAAAAGTTTTTAAAAAACTTTAAACAAAATTTTAAAAATAAACTTTTTACTAAAAGTATTTTATACATTATAGAAGGAGAAAAGAAGCAGAGAATGTACACTATCTCTCATTAAATGAAGAAAAATTAAATTTTATTCCCCATCAATATTTTCCAAATTTATTGGACATTTTGTCCATTTATTTTTCCAATTCCTTGGTTTAATTACCCAAGTGTAAAGTATGTAAATCATAACTACTTGGGAAAAATTTTGGAATTGTATTTCGAAAGAAATACTTAAAATTAAATCAATAATTAAAAGTTTTTAAAAAACTTTAAACAAAATTTTAAAAATAAACTTTTTACTAAAAGTATTTTATACATTATAGAAGGAGAAAAGAAGCAGAGAATGTACACTATCTCTCATTAAATGAAGAAAAATTAAATTTTATTCCCCATCAACATTTTCCAAATTTATTGGACATTTTGTCCATTTATTTTTCCAATTCCTTGGTTTAATTACCCAAGTTTAAGGTATGTAAATCATAACTACTTGGGAAAAATTTTGGAATTGTATTTCGAAAGAAATACTTAAAATTAAATCAATAATTAAAAGTTTTTAAAAAACTTTAAACAAAATTTTAAAAATAAACTTTTTACTAAAAGTATTTTATACATTATAAAAGGAGAAAAGAAGCAGAGAATGTACACTATCTCTCATTAAATGAAGAAAAATTAAATTTTATTCCCCATCAACATTTTCCAAATTTATTGGACATTTTGTCCATTTATTTTTCCAATTCCTTGGTTTAATTACCCAAGTTTAAGGTATGTAAATCATAACTACTTGGGAAAAATTTTGGAATTGTATTTCGAAAGAAATACTTAAAATTAAATCAATAATTAAAAGTTTTTAAAAAAACTTTAAACAAAATTTTAAAAATAAACTTTTTACTAAAAGTATTTTATACATTATAGAAGGAGAAAAGAAGCAGAGAATGTACACTATCTCTCATTAAATGAAGAAAAATTAAATTTTATTCCCCATCAACATTTTCCAAATTTATTGGTCATTTTGTCCATTTATTTTTCCAATTCCTTGGTTTAATTACCCAAGTGTAAAGTATGTAAATCATAACTACTTGGGAAAAATTTTGGAATTGTATTTCGAAAGAAATACTTAAAATTAAATCAATAATTAAAAGTTTTTAAAAAACTTTAAACAAAATTTTAAAAATAAACTTTTTACTAAAAGTATTTTATACATTATAGAAGGAGAAAAGAAGCAGAGAATGTACACTATCTCTCATTAAATGAAGAAAAATTAAATTTTATTCCCCATCAATATTTTCCAAATTTATTGGACATTTTGTCCATTTATTTTTCCAATTCCTTGGTTTAATTACCCAAGTGTAAAGTATGTAAATCATAACTACTTGGGAAAAATTTTGGAATTGTATTTCGAAAGAAATACTTAAAATTAAATCAATAATTAAAAGTTTTTAAAAAACTTTAAACAAAATTTTAAAAATAAACTTTTTACTAAAAGTATTTTATACATTATAGAAGGAGAAAAGAAGCAGAGAATGTACACTATCTCTCATTAAATGAAGAAAAATTAAATTTTATTCCCCATCAATATTTTCCAAATTTATTGGACATTTTGTCCATTTATTTTTCCAATTCCTTGGTTTAATTACCCAAGTTTAAGGTATGTAAATCATAACTACTTGGGAAAAATTTTGGAATTGTATTTCGAAAGAAATACTTAAAATTAAATCAATAATTGAAAGTTTTTAAAAAAACTTTAAACAAAATTTTAAAAATAAACTTTTTACTAAAAGTATTTTATACATTATAGAAGGAGAAAAGAAGCAGAGAATGTACACTATCTCTCATTAAATGAAGAAAAATTAAATTTTATTCCCCATCAATATTTTCCAAATTTATTGGACATTTTGTCCATTTATTTTTCCAATTCCTTGGTTTAATTACCCAAGTTTAAGGTATGTAAATCATAACTACTTGGGAAAAATTTTGGAATTGTATTTCGAAAGAAATACTTAAAATTAAATCAATAATTAAAAGTTTTTAAAAAACTTTAAACAAAATTTTAAAAATAAACTTTTTACTAAAAGTATTTTATACATTATAGAAGGAGAAAAGAAGCAGAGAATGTACACTATCTCTCATTAAATGAAGAAAAATTAAATTTTATTCCCCATCAACATTTTCCAAATTTATTGGTCATTTTGTCCATTTATTTTTCCAATTCCTTGGTTTAATTACCCAAGTTTAAGGTATGTAAATCATAACTACTTGGGAAAAATTTTGGAATTGTATTTCGAAAGAAATACTTAAAATTAAATCAATAATTAAAAGTTTTTAAAAAACTTTAAACAAAATTTTAAAAATAAACTTTTTACTAAAAGTATTTTATACATTATAGAAGGAGAAAAGAAGCAGAGAATGTACACTATCTCTCATTAAATGAAGAAAAATTAAATTTTATTCCCCATCAATATTTTCCAAATTTATTGGACATTTTGTCCATTTATTTTTCCAATTCCTTGGTTTAATTACCCAAGTGTAAAGTATGTAAATCATAACTACTTGGGAAAAATTTTGGAATTGTATTTCGAAAGAAATACTTAAAATTAAATCAATAATTAAAAGTTTTTAAAAAACTTTAAACAAAATTTTAAAAATAAACTTTTTACTAAAAGTATTTTATACATTATAGAAGGAGAAAAGAAGCAGAGAATGTACACTATCTCTCATTAAATGAAGAAAAATTAAATTTTATTCCCCATCAATATTTTCCAAATTTATTGGACATTTTGTCCATTTATTTTTCCAATTCCTTGGTTTAATTACCCAAGTGTAAAGTATGTAAATCATAACTACTTGGGAAAAATTTTGGAATTGTATTTCGAAAGAAATACTTAAAATTAAATCAATAATTAAAAGTTTTTAAAAAAACTTTAAACAAAATTTTAAAAATAAACTTTTTACTAAAAGTATTTTATACATTATAGAAGGAGAAAAGAAGCAGAGAATGTACACTATCTCTCATTAAATGAAGAAAAATTAAATTTTATTCCCCATCAACATTTTCCAAATTTATTGGACATTTTGTCCATTTATTTTTCCAATTCCTTGGTTTAATTACCCAAGTTTAAGGTATGTAAATCATAACTACTTGGGAAAAATTTTGGAATTGTATTTCGAAAGAAATACTTAAAATTAAATCAATAATTAAAAGTTTTTAAAAAACTTTAAACAAAATTTTAAAAATAAACTTTTTACTAAAAGTATTTTATACATTATAGAAGGAGAAAAGAAGCAGAGAATGTACACTATCTCTCATTAAATGAAGAAAAATTAAATTTTATTCCCCATCAATATTTTCCAAATTTATTGGACATTTTGTCCATTTATTTTTCCAATTCCTTGGTTTAATTACCCAAGTGTAAAGTATGTAAATCATAACTACTTGGGAAAAATTTTGGAATTGTATTTCGAAAGAAATACTTAAAATTAAATCAATAATTAAAAGTTTTTAAAAAAACTTTAAACAAAATTTTAAAAATAAACTTTTTACTAAAAGTATTTTATACATTATAGAAGGAGAAAAGAAGCAGAGAATGTACACTATCTCTCATTAAATGAAGAAAAATTAAATTTTATTCCCCATCAACATTTTCCAAATTTATTGGACATTTTGTCCATTTATTTTTCCAATTCCTTGGTTTAATTACCCAAGTTTAAGGTATGTAAATCATAACTACTTGGGAAAAATTTTGGAATTGTATTTCGAAAGAAATACTTAAAATTAAATCAATAATTAAAAGTTTTTAAAAAACTTTAAACAAAATTTTAAAAATAAACTTTTTACTAAAAGTATTTTATACATTATAGAAGGAGAAAAGAAGCAGAGAATGTACACTATCTCTCATTAAATGAAGAAAAATTAAATTTTATTCCCCATCAACATTTTCCAAATTTATTGGACATTTTGTCCATTTATTTTTCCAATTCCTTGGTTTAATTACCCAAGTTTAAGGTATGTAAATCATAACTACTTGGGAAAAATTTTGGAATTGTATTTCGAAAGAAATACTTAAAATTAAATCAATAATTAAAAGTTTTTAAAAAACTTTAAACAAAATTTTAAAAATAAACTTTTTACTAAAAGTATTTTATACATTATAGAAGGAGAAAAGAAGCAGAGAATGTACACTATCTCTCATTAAATGAAGAAAAATTAAATTTTATTCCCCATCAATATTTTCCAAATTTATTGGACATTTTGTCCATTTATTTTTCCAATTCCTTGGTTTAATTACCCAAGTGTAAGGTATGTAAATCATTCCTACTTGGGAAAAATTTTGGAATTGTATTTCGAAAGAAATACTTAAAATTAAATCAATAATTAAAAGTTTTTAAAAAACTTTAAACAAAATTTTAAAAATAAACTTTTTACTAAAAGTATTTTATACATTATAGAAGGAGAAAAGAAGCAGAGAATGTACACTATCTCTCATTAAATGAAGAAAAATTAAATTTTATTCCCCATCAACATTTTCCAAATTTATTGGACATTTTGTCCATTTATTTTTCCAATTCCTTGGTTTAATTACCCAAGTTTAAGGTATGTAAATCATAACTACTTGGGAAAAATTTTGGAATTGTATTTCGAAAGAAATACTTAAAATTAAATCAATAATTAAAAGTTTTTAAAAAACTTTAAACAAAATTTTAAAAATAAACTTTTTACTAAAAGTATTTTATACATTATAGAAGGAGAAAAGAAGCAGAGAATGTACACTATCTCTCATTAAATGAAGAAAAATTAAATTTTATTCCCCATCAACATTTTCCAAATTTATTGGACATTTTGTCCATTTATTTTTCCAATTCCTTGGTTTAATTACCCAAGTTTAAGGTATGTAAATCATAACTACTTGGGAAAAATTTTGGAATTGTATTTCGAAAGAAATACTTAAAATTAAATCAATAATTAAAAGTTTTTAAAAAACTTTAAACAAAATTTTAAAAATAAACTTTTTACTAAAAGTATTTTATACATTATAGAAGGAGAAAAGAAGCAGAGAATGTACACTATCTCTCATTAAATGAAGAAAAATTAAATTTTATTCCCCATCAACATTTTCCAAATTTATTGGACATTTTGTCCATTTATTTTTCCAATTCCTTGGTTTAATTACCCAAGTTTAAGGTATGTAAATCATAACTACTTGGGAAAAATTTTGGAATTGTATTTCGAAAGAAATACTTAAAATTAAATCAATAATTAAAAGTTTTTAAAAAACTTTAAACAAAATTTTAAAAATAAACTTTTTACTAAAAGTATTTTATACATTATAGAAGGAGAAAAGAAGCAGAGAATGTACACTATCTCTCATTAAATGAAGAAAAATTAAATTTTATTCCCCATCAATATTTTCCAAATTTATTGGACATTTTGTCCATTTATTTTTCCAATTCCTTGGTTTAATTACCCAAGTTTAAGGTATGTAAATCATAACTACTTGGGAAAAATTTTGGAATTGTATTTCGAAAGAAATACTTAAAATTAAATCAATAATTAAAAGTTTTTAAAAAACTTTAAACAAAATTTTAAAAATAAACTTTTTACTAAAAGTATTTTATACATTATAGAAGGAGAAAAGAAGCAGAGAATGTACACTATCTCTCATTAAATGAAGAAAAATTAAATTTTATTCCCCATCAACATTTTCCAAATTTATTGGACATTTTGTCCATTTATTTTTCCAATTCCTTGGTTTAATTACCCAAGTTTAAGGTATGTAAATCATAACTACTTGGGAAAAATTTTGGAATTGTATTTCGAAAGAAATACTTAAAATTAAATCAATAATTAAAAGTTTTTAAAAAACTTTAAACAAAATTTTAAAAATAAACTTTTTACTAAAAGTATTTTATACATTATAGAAGGAGAAAAGAAGCAGAGAATGTACACTATCTCTCATTAAATGAAGAAAAATTAAATTTTATTCCCCATCAATATTTTCCAAATTTATTGGACATTTTGTCCATTTATTTTTCCAATTCCTTGGTTTAATTACCCAAGTTTAAGGTATGTAAATCATAACTACTTGGGAAAAATTTTGGAATTGTATTTCGAAAGAAATACTTAAAATTAAATCAATAATTAAAAGTTTTTAAAAAACTTTAAACAAAATTTTAAAAATAAACTTTTTACTAAAAGTATTTTATACATTATAGAAGGAGAAAAGAAGCAGAGAATGTACACTATCTCTCATTAAATGAAGAAAAATTAAATTTTATTCCCCATCAACATTTTCCAAATTTATTGGACATTTTGTCCATTTATTTTTCCAATTCCTTGGTTTAATTACCCAAGTTTAAGGTATGTAAATCATAACTACTTGGGAAAAATTTTGGAATTGTATTTCGAAAGAAATACTTAAAATTAAATCAATAATTAAAAGTTTTTAAAAAAACTTTAAACAAAATTTTAAAAATAAACTTTTTACTAAAAGTATTTTATACATTATAGAAGGAGAAAAGAAGCAGAGAATGTACACTATCTCTCATTAAATGAAGAAAAATTAAATTTTATTCCCCATCAACATTTTCCAAATTTATTGGACATTTTGTCCATTTATTTTTCCAATTCCTTGGTTTAATTACCCAAGTTTAAGGTATGTAAATCATAACTACTTGGGAAAAATTTTGGAATTGTATTTCGAAAGAAATACTTAAAATTAAATCAATAATTAAAAGTTTTTAAAAAAACTTTAAACAAAATTTTAAAAATAAACTTTTTACTAAAAGTATTTTATACATTATAGAAGGAGAAAAGAAGCAGAGAATGTACACTATCTCTCATTAAATGAAGAAAAATTAAATTTTATTCCCCATCAACATTTTCCAAATTTATTGGACATTTTGTCCATTTATTTTTCCAATTCCTTGGTTTAATTACCCAAGTTTAAGGTATGTAAATCATAACTACTTGGGAAAAATTTTGGAATTGTATTTCGAAAGAAATACTTAAAATTAAATCAATAATTAAAAGTTTTTAAAAAAACTTTAAACAAAATTTTAAAAATAAACTTTTTACTAAAAGTATTTTATACATTATAGAAGGAGAAAAGAAGCAGAGAATGTACACTATCTCTCATTAAATGAAGAAAAATTAAATTTTATTCCCCATCAATATTTTCCAAATTTATTGGACATTTTGTCCATTTATTTTTCCAATTCCTTGGTTTAATTACCCAAGTTTAAGGTATGTAAATCATAACTACTTGGGAAAAATTTTGGAATTGTATTTCGAAAGAAATACTTAAAATTAAATCAATAATTAAAAGTTTTTAAAAAACTTTAAACAAAATTTTAAAAATAAACTTTTTACTAAAAGTATTTTATACATTATAGAAGGAGAAAAGAAGCAGAGAATGTACACTATCTCTCATTAAATGAAGAAAAATTAAATTTTATTCCCCATCAACATTTTCCAAATTTATTGGACATTTTGTCCATTTATTTTTCCAATTCCTTGGTTTAATTACCCAAGTTTAAGGTATGTAAATCATAACTACTTGGGAAAAATTTTGGAATTGTATTTCGAAAGAAATACTTAAAATTAAATCAATAATTAAAAGTTTTTAAAAAAACTTTAAACAAAATTTTAAAAATAAACTTTTTACTAAAAGTATTTTATACATTATAGAAGGAGAAAAGAAGCAGAGAATGTACACTATCTCTCATTAAATGAAGAAAAATTAAATTTTATTCCCCATCAACATTTTCCAAATTTATTGGACATTTTGTCCATTTATTTTTCCAATTCCTTGGTTTAATTACCCAAGTTTAAGGTATGTAAATCATAACTACTTGGGAAAAATTTTGGAATTGTATTTCGAAAGAAATACTTAAAATTAAATCAATAATTAAAAGTTTTTAAAAAACTTTAAACAAAATTTTAAAAATAAACTTTTTACTAAAAGTATTTTATACATTATAGAAGGAGAAAAGAAGCAGAGAATGTACACTATCTCTCATTAAATGAAGAAAAATTAAATTTTATTCCCCATCAATATTTTCCAAATTTATTGGACATTTTGTCCATTTATTTTTCCAATTCCTTGGTTTAATTACCCAAGTTTAAGGTATGTAAATCATAACTACTTGGGAAAAATTTTGGAATTGTATTTCGAAAGAAATACTTAAAATTAAATCAATAATTAAAAGTTTTTAAAAAACTTTAAACAAAATTTTAAAAATAAACTTTTTACTAAAAGTATTTTATACATTATAGAAGGAGAAAAGAAGCAGAGAATGTACACTATCTCTCATTAAATGAAGAAAAATTAAATTTTATTCCCCATCAATATTTTCCAAATTTATTGGACATTTTGTCCATTTATTTTTCCAATTCCTTGGTTTAATTACCCAAGTTTAAGGTATGTAAATCATAACTACTTGGGAAAAATTTTGGAATTGTATTTCGAAAGAAATACTTAAAATTAAATCAATAATTAAAAGTTTTTAAAAAAACTTTAAACAAAATTTTAAAAATAAACTTTTTACTAAAAGTATTTTATACATTATAGAAGGAGAAAAGAAGCAGAGAATGTACACTATCTCTCATTAAATGAAGAAAAATTAAATTTTATTCCCCATCAATATTTTCCAAATTTATTGGACATTTTGTCCATTTATTTTTCCAATTCCTTGGTTTAATTACCCAAGTTTAAGGTATGTAAATCATAACTACTTGGGAAAAATTTTGGAATTGTATTTCGAAAGAAATACTTAAAATTAAATCAATAATTAAAAGTTTTTAAAAAACTTTAAACAAAATTTTAAAAATAAACTTTTTACTAAAAGTATTTTATACATTATAGAAGGAGAAAAGAAGCAGAGAATGTACACTATCTCTCATTAAATGAAGAAAAATTAAATTTTATTCCCCATCAACATTTTCCAAATTTATTGGACATTTTGTCCATTTATTTTTCCAATTCCTTGGTTTAATTACCCAAGTTTAAGGTATGTAAATCATAACTACTTGGGAAAAATTTTGGAATTGTATTTCGAAAGAAATACTTAAAATTAAATCAATAATTAAAAGTTTTTAAAAAAACTTTAAACAAAATTTTAAAAATAAACTTTTTACTAAAAGTATTTTATACATTATAGAAGGAGAAAAGAAGCAGAGAATGTACACTATCTCTCATTAAATGAAGAAAAATTAAATTTTATTCCCCATCAACATTTTCCAAATTTATTGGACATTTTGTCCATTTATTTTTCCAATTCCTTGGTTTAATTACCCAAGTTTAAGGTATGTAAATCATAACTACTTGGGAAAAATTTTGGAATTGTATTTCGAAAGAAATACTTAAAATTAAATCAATAATTAAAAGTTTTAAAAAAACTTTAAACAAAATTTTAAAAATAAACTTTTTACTAAAAGTATTTTATACATTATAGAAGGAGAAAAGAAGCAGAGAATGTACACTATCTCTCATTAAATGAAGAAAAATTAAATTTTATTCCCCATCAACATTTTCCAAATTTATTGGACATTTTGTCCATTTATTTTTCCAATTCCTTGGTTTAATTACCCAAGTTTAAGGTATGTAAATCATAACTACTTGGGAAAAATTTTGGAATTGTATTTCGAAAGAAATACTTAAAATTAAATCAATAATTAAAAGTTTTTAAAAAAACTTTAAACAAAATTTTAAAAATAAACTTTTTACTAAAAGTATTTTATACATTATAGAAGGAGAAAAGAAGCAGAGAATGTACACTATCTCTCATTAAATGAAGAAAAATTAAATTTTATTCCCCATCAACATTTTCCAAATTTATTGGACATTTTGTCCATTTATTTTTCCAATTCCTTGGTTTAATTACCCAAGTTTAAGGTATGTAAATCATAACTACTTGGGAAAAATTTTGGAATTGTATTTCGAAAGAAATACTTAAAATTAAATCAATAATTAAAAGTTTTTAAAAAAACTTTAAACAAAATTTTAAAAATAAACTTTTTACTAAAAGTATTTTATACATTATAGAAGGAGAAAAGAAGCAGAGAATGTACACTATCTCTCATTAAATGAAGAAAAATTAAATTTTATTCCCCATCAACATTTTCCAAATTTATTGGACATTTTGTCCATTTATTTTTCCAATTCCTTGGTTTAATTACCCAAGTTTAAGGTATGTAAATCATAACTACTTGGGAAAAATTTTGGAATTGTATTTCGAAAGAAATACTTAAAATTAAATCAATAATTAAAAGTTTTTAAAAAAACTTTAAACAAAATTTTAAAAATAAACTTTTTACTAAAAGTATTTTATACATTATAGAAGGAGAAAAGAAGCAGAGAATGTACACTATCTCTCATTAAATGAAGAAAAATTAAATTTTATTCCCCATCAACATTTTCCAAATTTATTGGACATTTTGTCCATTTATTTTTCCAATTCCTTGGTTTAATTACCCAAGTTTAAGGTATGTAAATCATAACTACTTGGGAAAAATTTTGGAATTGTATTTCGAAAGAAATACTTAAAATTAAATCAATAATTAAAAGTTTTTAAAAAAACTTTAAACAAAATTTTAAAAATAAACTTTTTACTAAAAGTATTTTATACATTATAGAAGGAGAAAAGAAGCAGAGAATGTACACTATCTCTCATTAAATGAAGAAAAATTAAATTTTATTCCCCATCAACATTTTCCAAATTTATTGGACATTTTGTCCATTTATTTTTCCAATTCCTTGGTTTAATTACCCAAGTTTAAGGTATGTAAATCATAACTACTTGGGAAAAATTTTGGAATTGTATTTCGAAAGAAATACTTAAAATTAAATCAATAATTAAAAGTTTTTAAAAAACTTTAAACAAAATTTTAAAAATAAACTTTTTACTAAAAGTATTTTATACATTATAGAAGGAGAAAAGAAGCAGAGAATGTACACTATCTCTCATTAAATGAAGAAAAATTAAATTTTATTCCCCATCAACATTTTCCAAATTTATTGGACATTTTGTCCATTTATTTTTCCAATTCCTTGGTTTAATTACCCAAGTTTAAGGTATGTAAATCATAACTACTGGGGAGAAAAGTTGGCATTGTATGTCGAAAGAAATACTTAAAATTAAATCAATAATTAAAGTTTTTAAAAAAACTTTAAACAAAATTTAAAAATAAACTTTTGACTAAAAGTTTTTTATACATTATAGAAGGAGAAAAGAAGCAGAGAATGTACACTATCTCTCATTAAATGAAGAAAAATTAAATTTTATTCCCCATCAACATTTTCCAAATTTATTGGACATTTTGTCCATTTATTTTTCCAATTCCTTGGTTTAATTACCCAAGTTTAAGGTATGTAAATCATAACTACTTGGGAAAAATTTTGGAATTGTATTTCGAAAGAAATACTTAAAATTAAATCAATAATTAAAAGTTTTTAAAAAAAACTTTAAACAAAATTTTAAAAATAAACTTTTTACTAAAAGTATTTTATACATTATAGAAGGAGAAAAGAAGCAGAGAATGTACACTATCTCTCATTAAATGAAGAAAAATTAAATTTTATTCCCCATCAACATTTTCCAAATTTATTGGACATTTTGTCCATTTATTTTTCCAATTCCTTGGTTTAATTACCCAAGTTTAAGGTATGTAAATCATAACTACTTGGGAAAAATTTTGGAATTGTATTTCGAAAGAAATACTTAAAATTAAATCAATAATTAAAAGTTTTTAAAAAAACTTTAAACAAAATTTTAAAAATAAACTTTTTACTAAAAGTATTTTATACATTATAGAAGGAGAAAAGAAGCAGAGAATGTACACTATCTCTCATTAAATGAAGAAAAATTAAATTTTATTCCCCATCAACATTTTCCAAATTTATTGGACATTTTGTCCATTATTTATTACAATTCCGTGGTTTCATTACCCAAGTTTAAGGTCTGGAAATCATAAGTACGTGGGAAAAATTGGGGAATTGTATTTCGAAAGAAATACTTAAAATTAATCAATATTAAAAAGTTTAAAAAAAACTTTTAAACAAAATTTTAAAAATAAACTTTTTACTAAAAGTATTTTATACATTATAGAAGGAGAAAAGAAGCAGAGAATGTACACTATCTCTCATTAAATGAAGAAAAATTAAATTTATTTCCCCATCAACATTTTCCAAATTTATTGGACATTTTGTCCATTTATTTTTCCAATTCCTTGGTTTAATTACCCAAGTTTAAGGTATGTAAATCATAACTACTTGGGAAAAATTTTGGAATTGTATTTCGAAAGAAATACTTAAAATTAAATCAATAATTAAAAGTTTTTAAAAAACTTTAAACAAAATTTTTAAAAATAAACTTTTTACTAAAAGTATTTTATACATTATAGAAGGAGAAAAGAAGCAGAGAATGTACACTATCTCTCATTAAATGAAGAAAAATTAAATTTTATTCCCCATCAACATTTTCCAAATTTATTGGACATTTTGTCCATTTATTTTTCCAATTCCTTGGTTTAATTACCCAAGTTTAAGGTATGTAAATCATAACTACTTGGGAAAAATTTTGGAATTGTATTTCGAAAGAAATACTTAAAATTAAATCAATAATTAAAAGTTTTTAAAAAAACTTTAAACAAAATTTTAAAAATAAACTTTTTACTAAAAGTATTTTATACATTATAGAAGGAGAAAAGAAGCAGAGAATGTACACTATCTCTCATTAAATGAAGAAAAATTAAATTTTATTCCCCATCAACATTTTCCAAATTTATTGGACATTTTGTCCATTTATTTTTCCAATTCCTTGGTTTAATTACCCAAGTTTAAGGTATGTAAATCATAACTACTTGGGAAAAATTTTGGAATTGTATTTCGAAAGAAATACTTAAAATTAAATCAATAATTAAAAGTTTTTAAAAAAACTTTAAACAAAATTTTAAAAATAAACTTTTTACTAAAAGTATTTTATACATTATAGAAGGAGAAAAGAAGCAGAGAATGTACACTATCTCTCATTAAATGAAGAAAAATTAAATTTTATTCCCCATCAACATTTTCCAAATTTATTGGACATTTTGTCCATTTATTTTTCCAATTCCTTGGTTTAATTACCCAAGTTTAAGGTATGTAAATCATAACTACTTGGGAAAAATTTTGGAATTGTATTTCGAAAGAAATACTTAAAATTAAATCAATAATTAAAAGTTTTTAAAAAAACTTTAAACAAAATTTTAAAAATAAACTTTTTACTAAAAGTATTTTATACATTATAGAAGGAGAAAAGAAGCAGAGAATGTACACTATCTCTCATTAAATGAAGAAAAATTAAATTTTATTCCCCATCAACATTTTCCAAATTTATTGGACATTTTGTCCATTTATTTTTCCAATTCCTTGGTTTAATTACCCAAGTTTAAGGTATGTAAATCATAACTACTTGGGAAAAATTTTGGAATTGTATTTCGAAAGAAATACTTAAAATTAAATCAATAATTAAAAGTTTTTAAAAAAACTTTAAACAAAATTTTAAAAATAAACTTTTTACTAAAAGTATTTTATACATTATAGAAGGAGAAAAGAAGCAGAGAATGTACACTATCTCTCATTAAATGAAGAAAAATTAAATTTTATTCCCCATCAACATTTTCCAAATTTATTGGACATTTTGTCCATTTATTTTTCCAATTCCTTGGTTTAATTACCCAAGTTTAAGGTATGTAAATCATAACTACTTGGGAAAAATTTTGGAATTGTATTTCGAAAGAAATACTTAAAATTAAATCAATAATTAAAAGTTTTTAAAAAAACTTTAAACAAAATTTTAAAAATAAACTTTTTACTAAAAGTATTTTATACATTATAGAAGGAGAAAAGAAGCAGAGAATGTACACTATCTCTCATTAAATGAAGAAAAATTAAATTTTATTCCCCATCAACATTTTCCAAATTTATTGGACATTTTGTCCATTTATTTTTCCAATTCCTTGGTTTAATTACCCAAGTTTAAGGTATGTAAATCATAACTACTTGGGAAAAATTTTGGAATTGTATTTCGAAAGAAATACTTAAAATTAAATCAATAATTAAAAGTTTTTAAAAAAACTTTAAACAAAATTTTAAAAATAAACTTTTTACTAAAAGTATTTTATACATTATAGAAGGAGAAAAGAAGCAGAGAATGTACACTATCTCTCATTAAATGAAGAAAAATTAAATTTTATTCCCCATCAACATTTTCCAAATTTATTGGACATTTTGTCCA
Source organism: Meloidogyne arenaria (assembly GCA_036172955.1). Taxonomy (NCBI): domain Eukaryota; kingdom Metazoa; phylum Nematoda; class Chromadorea; order Rhabditida; family Meloidogynidae; genus Meloidogyne; species Meloidogyne arenaria. Next base: position 2,177,597 of record JARQAB010000022.1, read on the forward strand.
TTTATTTTTCCAATTCCTTGGTTTAATTACCCAAGTTTAAGGTATGTAAATCATAACTACTTGGGAAAAATTTTGGAATTGTATTTCGAAAGAAATACTTAAAATTAAATCAATAATTAAAAGTTTTTAAAAAAACTTTAAACAAAATTTTAAAAATAAACTTTTTACTAAAAGTATTTTATACATTATAGAAGGAGAAAAGAAGCAGAGAATGTACACTATCTCTCATTAAATGAAGAAAAATTAAATTTTATTCCCCATCAACATTTTCCAAATTTATTGGACATTTTGTCCATTTATTTTTCCAATTCCTTGGTTTAATTACCCAAGTTTAAGGTATGTAAATCATAACTACTTGGGAAAAATTTTGGAATTGTATTTCGAAAGAAATACTTAAAATTAAATCAATAATTAAAAGTTTTTAAAAAAACTTTAAACAAAATTTTAAAAATAAACTTTTTACTAAAAGTATTTTATACATTATAGAAGGAGAAAAGAAGCAGAGAATGTACACTATCTCTCATTAAATGAAGAAAAATTAAATTTTATTCCCCATCAACATTTTCCAAATTTATTGGACATTTTGTCCATTTATTTTTCCAATTCCTTGGTTTAATTACCCAAGTTTAAGGTATGTAAATCATAACTACTTGGGAAAAATTTTGGAATTGTATTTCGAAAGAAATACTTAAAATTAAATCAATAATTAAAAGTTTTTAAAAAAACTTTAAACAAAATTTTAAAAATAAACTTTTTACTAAAAGTATTTTATACATTATAGAAGGAGAAAAGAAGCAGAGAATGTACACTATCTCTCATTAAATGAAGAAAAATTAAATTTTATTCCCCATCAACATTTTCCAAATTTATTGGACATTTTGTCCATTTATTTTTCCAATTCCTTGGTTTAATTACCCAAGTTTAAGGTATGTAAATCATAACTACTTGGGAAAAATTTTGGAATTGTATTTCGAAAGAAATACTTAAAATTAAATCAATAATTAAAAGTTTTTAAAAAAACTTTAAACAAAATTTTAAAAATAAACTTTTTACTAAAAGTATTTTATACATTATAGAAGGAGAAAAGAAGCAGAGAATGTACACTATCTCTCATTAAATGAAGAAAAATTAAATTTTATTCCCCATCAACATTTTCCAAATTTATTGGACATTTTGTCCATTTATTTTTCCAATTCCTTGGTTTAATTACCCAAGTTTAAGGTATGTAAATCATAACTACTTGGGAAAAATTTTGGAATTGTATTTCGAAAGAAATACTTAAAATTAAATCAATAATTAAAAGTTTTTAAAAAAACTTTAAACAAAATTTTAAAAATAAACTTTTTACTAAAAGTATTTTATACATTATAGAAGGAGAAAAGAAGCAGAGAATGTACACTATCTCTCATTAAATGAAGAAAAATTAAATTTTATTCCCCATCAACATTTTCCAAATTTATTGGACATTTTGTCCATTTATTTTTCCAATTCCTTGGTTTAATTACCCAAGTTTAAGGTATGTAAATCATAACTACTTGGGAAAAATTTTGGAATTGTATTTCGAAAGAAATACTTAAAATTAAATCAATAATTAAAAGTTTTAAAAAAACTTTAAACAAAATTTTAAAAATAAACTTTTTACTAAAAGTATTTTATACATTATAGAAGGAGAAAAGAAGCAGAGAATGTACACTATCTCTCATTAAATGAAGAAAAATTAAATTTTATTCCCCATCAACATTTTCCAAATTTATTGGACATTTTGTCCATTTATTTTTCCAATTCCTTGGTTTAATTACCCAAGTTTAAGGTATGTAAATCATAACTACTTGGGAAAAATTTTGGAATTGTATTTCGAAAGAAATACTTAAAATTAAATCAATAATTAAAAGTTTTTAAAAAAACTTTAAACAAAATTTTAAAAATAAACTTTTTACTAAAAGTATTTTATACATTATAGAAGGAGAAAAGAAGCAGAGAATGTACACTATCTCTCATTAAATGAAGAAAAATTAAATTTTATTCCCCATCAACATTTTCCAAATTTATTGGACATTTTGTCCATTTATTTTTCCAATTCCTTGGTTTAATTACCCAAGTTTAAGGTATGTAAATCATAACTACTTGGGAAAAATTTTGGAATTGTATTTCGAAAGAAATACTTAAAATTAAATCAATAATTAAAAGTTTTTAAAAAAACTTTAAACAAAATTTTAAAAATAAACTTTTTACTAAAAGTATTTTATACATTATAGAAGGAGAAAAGAAGCAGAGAATGTACACTATCTCTCATTAAATGAAGAAAAATTAAATTTTATTCCCCATCAACATTTTCCAAATTTATTGGACATTTTGTCCATTTATTTTTCCAATTCCTTGGTTTAATTACCCAAGTTTAAGGTATGTAAATCATAACTACTTGGGAAAAATTTTGGAATTGTATTTCGAAAGAAATACTTAAAATTAAATCAATAATTAAAAGTTTTTAAAAAAACTTTAAACAAAATTTTAAAAATAAACTTTTTACTAAAAGTATTTTATACATTATAGAAGGAGAAAAGAAGCAGAGAATGTACACTATCTCTCATTAAATGAAGAAAAATTAAATTTTATTCCCCATCAACATTTTCCAAATTTATTGGACATTTTGTCCATTTATTTTTCCAATTCCTTGGTTTAATTACCCAAGTTTAAGGTATGTAAATCATAACTACTTGGGAAAAATTTTGGAATTGTATTTCGAAAGAAATACTTAAAATTAAATCAATAATTAAAAGTTTTTAAAAAAACTTTAAACAAAATTTTAAAAATAAACTTTTTACTAAAAGTATTTTATACATTATAGAAGGAGAAAAGAAGCAGAGAATGTACACTATCTCTCATTAAATGAAGAAAAATTAAATTTTATTCCCCATCAACATTTTCCAAATTTATTGGACATTTTGTCCATTTATTTTTCCAATTCCTTGGTTTAATTACCCAAGTTTAAGGTATGTAAATCATAACTACTTGGGAAAAATTTTGGAATTGTATTTCGAAAGAAATACTTAAAATTAAATCAATAATTAAAAGTTTTTAAAAAAACTTTAAACAAAATTTTAAAAATAAACTTTTTACTAAAAGTATTTTATACATTATAGAAGGAGAAAAGAAGCAGAGAATGTACACTATCTCTCATTAAATGAAGAAAAATTAAATTTTATTCCCCATCAACATTTTCCAAATTTATTGGACATTTTGTCCATTTATTTTTCCAATTCCTTGGTTTAATTACCCAAGTTTAAGGTATGTAAATCATAACTACTTGGGAAAAATTTTGGAATTGTATTTCGAAAGAAATACTTAAAATTAAATCAATAATTAAAAGTTTTTAAAAAAACTTTAAACAAAATTTTAAAAATAAACTTTTTACTAAAAGTATTTTATACATTATAGAAGGAGAAAAGAAGCAGAGAATGTACACTATCTCTCATTAAATGAAGAAAAATTAAATTTTATTCCCCATCAACATTTTCCAAATTTATTGGACATTTTGTCCATTTATTTTTCCAATTCCTTGGTTTAATTACCCAAGTTTAAGGTATGTAAATCATAACTACTTGGGAAAAATTTTGGAATTGTATTTCGAAAGAAATACTTAAAATTAAATCAATAATTAAAAGTTTTTAAAAAAACTTTAAACAAAATTTTAAAAATAAACTTTTTACTAAAAGTATTTTATACATTATAGAAGGAGAAAAGAAGCAGAGAATGTACACTATCTCTCATTAAATGAAGAAAAATTAAATTTTATTCCCCATCAACATTTTCCAAATTTATTGGACATTTTGTCCATTTATTTTTCCAATTCCTTGGTTTAATTACCCAAGTTTAAGGTATGTAAATCATAACTACTTGGGAAAAATTTTGGAATTGTATTTCGAAAGAAATACTTAAAATTAAATCAATAATTAAAAGTTTTTAAAAAAACTTTAAACAAAATTTTAAAAATAAACTTTTTACTAAAAGTATTTTATACATTATAGAAGGAGAAAAGAAGCAGAGAATGTACACTATCTCTCATTAAATGAAGAAAAATTAAATTTTATTCCCCATCAACATTTTCCAAATTTATTGGACATTTTGTCCATTTATTTTTCCAATTCCTTGGTTTAATTACCCAAGTTTAAGGTATGTAAATCATAACTACTTGGGAAAAATTTTGGAATTGTATTTCGAAAGAAATACTTAAAATTAAATCAATAATTAAAAGTTTTAAAAAAACTTTAAACAAAATTTTAAAAATAAACTTTTTACTAAAAGTATTTTATACATTATAGAAGGAGAAAAGAAGCAGAGAATGTACACTATCTCTCATTAAATGAAGAAAAATTAAATTTTATTCCCCATCAACATTTTCCAAATTTATTGGACATTTTGTCCATTTATTTTTCCAATTCCTTGGTTTAATTACCCAAGTTTAAGGTATGTAAATCATAACTACTTGGGAAAAATTTTGGAATTGTATTTCGAAAGAAATACTTAAAATTAAATCAATAATTAAAAGTTTTTAAAAAAACTTTAAACAAAATTTTAAAAATAAACTTTTTACTAAAAGTATTTTATACATTATAGAAGGAGAAAAGAAGCAGAGAATGTACACTATCTCTCATTAAATGAAGAAAAATTAAATTTTATTCCCCATCAACATTTTCCAAATTTATTGGACATTTTGTCCATTTATTTTTCCAATTCCTTGGTTTAATTACCCAAGTTTAAGGTATGTAAATCATAACTACTTGGGAAAAATTTTGGAATTGTATTTCGAAAGAAATACTTAAAATTAAATCAATAATTAAAAGTTTTTAAAAAAACTTTAAACAAAATTTTAAAAATAAACTTTTTACTAAAAGTATTTTATACATTATAGAAGGAGAAAAGAAGCAGAGAATGTACACTATCTCTCATTAAATGAAGAAAAATTAAATTTTATTCCCCATCAACATTTTCCAAATTTATTGGACATTTTGTCCATTTATTTTTCCAATTCCTTGGTTTAATTACCCAAGTTTAAGGTATGTAAATCATAACTACTTGGGAAAAATTTTGGAATTGTATTTCGAAAGAAATACTTAAAATTAAATCAATAATTAAAAGTTTTTAAAAAAACTTTAAACAAAATTTTAAAAATAAACTTTTTACTAAAAGTATTTTATACATTATAGAAGGAGAAAAGAAGCAGAGAATGTACACTATCTCTCATTAAATGAAGAAAAATTAAATTTTATTCCCCATCAACATTTTCCAAATTTATTGGACATTTTGTCCATTTATTTTTCCAATTCCTTGGTTTAATTACCCAAGTTTAAGGTATGTAAATCATAACTACTTGGGAAAAATTTTGGAATTGTATTTCGAAAGAAATACTTAAAATTAAATCAATAATTAAAAGTTTTTAAAAAAACTTTAAACAAAATTTTAAAAATAAACTTTTTACTAAAAGTATTTTATACATTATAGAAGGAGAAAAGAAGCAGAGAATGTACACTATCTCTCATTAAATGAAGAAAAATTAAATTTTATTCCCCATCAACATTTTCCAAATTTATTGGACATTTTGTCCATTTATTTTTCCAATTCCTTGGTTTAATTACCCAAGTTTAAGGTATGTAAATCATAACTACTTGGGAAAAATTTTGGAATTGTATTTCGAAAGAAATACTTAAAATTAAATCAATAATTAAAAGTTTTTAAAAAAACTTTAAACAAAATTTTAAAAATAAACTTTTTACTAAAAGTATTTTATACATTATAGAAGGAGAAAAGAAGCAGAGAATGTACACTATCTCTCATTAAATGAAGAAAAATTAAATTTTATTCCCCATCAACATTTTCCAAATTTATTGGACATTTTGTCCATTTATTTTTCCAATTCCTTGGTTTAATTACCCAAGTTTAAGGTATGTAAATCATAACTACTTGGGAAAAATTTTGGAATTGTATTTCGAAAGAAATACTTAAAATTAAATCAATAATTAAAAGTTTTTAAAAAAACTTTAAACAAAATTTTAAAAATAAACTTTTTACTAAAAGTATTTTATACATTATAGAAGGAGAGAAGAAGCAGAGAATGTACACTATCTCTCATTAAATGAAGAAAAATTAAATTTTATTCCCCATCAACATTTTCCAAATTTATTGGACATTTTGTCCATTTATTTTTCCAATTCCTTGGTTTAATTACCCAAGTTTAAGGTATGTAAATCATAACTACTTGGGAAAAATTTTGGAATTGTATTTCGAAAGAAATACTTAAAATTAAATCAATAATTAAAAGTTTTTAAAAAAACTTTAAACAAAATTTTAAAAATAAACTTTTTACTAAAAGTATTTTATACATTATAGAAGGAGAAAAGAAGCAGAGAATGTACACTATCTCTCATTAAATGAAGAAAAATTAAATTTTATTCCCCATCAACATTTTCCAAATTTATTGGACATTTTGTCCATTTATTTTTCCAATTCCTTGGTTTAATTACCCAAGTTTAAGGTATGTAAATCATAACTACTTGGGAAAAATTTTGGAATTGTATTTCGAAAGAAATACTTAAAATTAAATCAATAATTAAAAGTTTTTAAAAAAACTTTAAACAAAATTTTAAAAATAAACTTTTTACTAAAAGTATTTTATACATTATAGAAGGAGAGAAGAAGCAGAGAATGTACACTATCTCTCATTAAATGAAGAAAAATTAAATTTTATTCCCCATCAACATTTTCCAAATTTATTGGACATTTTGTCCATTTATTTTTCCAATTCCTTGGTTTAATTACCCAAGTTTAAGGTATGTAAATCATAACTACTTGGGAAAAATTTTGGAATTGTATTTCGAAAGAAATACTTAAAATTAAATCAATAATTAAAAGTTTTTAAAAAAACTTTAAACAAAATTTTAAAAATAAACTTTTTACTAAAAGTATTTTATACATTATAGAAGGAGAGAAGAAGCAGAGAATGTACACTATCTCTCATTAAATGAAGAAAAATTAAATTTTATTCCCCATCAACATTTTCCAAATTTATTGGACATTTTGTCCATTTATTTTTCCAATTCCTTGGTTTAATTACCCAAGTTTAAGGTATGTAAATCATAACTACTTGGGAAAAATTTTGGAATTGTATTTCGAAAGAAATACTTAAAATTAAATCAATAATTAAAAGTTTTTAAAAAAACTTTAAACAAAATTTTAAAAATAAACTTTTTACTAAAAGTATTTTATACATTATAGAAGGAGAAAAGAAGCAGAGAATGTACACTATCTCTCATTAAATGAAGAAAAATTAAATTTTATTCCCCATCAACATTTTCCAAATTTATTGGACATTTTGTCCATTTATTTTTCCAATTCCTTGGTTTAATTACCCAAGTTTAAGGTATGTAAATCATAACTACTTGGGAAAAATTTTGGAATTGTATTTCGAAAGAAATACTTAAAATTAAATCAATAATTAAAAGTTTTTAAAAAAACTTTAAACAAAATTTTAAAAATAAACTTTTTACTAAAAGTATTTTATACATTATAGAAGGAGAAAAGAAGCAGAGAATGTACACTATCTCTCATTAAATGAAGAAAAATTAAATTTTATTCCCCATCAACATTTTCCAAATTTATTGGACATTTTGTCCATTTATTTTTCCAATTCCTTGGTTTAATTACCCAAGTTTAAGGTATGTAAATCATAACTACTTGGGAAAAATTTTGGAATTGTATTTCGAAAGAAATACTTAAAATTAAATCAATAATTAAAAGTTTTTAAAAAAACTTTAAACAAAATTTTAAAAATAAACTTTTTACTAAAAGTATTTTATAGATTATAGAAGGAGAGAAGAAGCAGAGAATGTACACTATCTCTCATTAAATGAAGAAAAATTAAATTTTATTCCCCATCAACATTTTCCAAATTTATTGGACATTTTGTCCATTTATTTTTCCAATTCCTTGGTTTAATTACCCAAGTTTAAGGTATGTAAATCATAACTACTTGGGAAAAATTTTGGAATTGTATTTCGAAAGAAATACTTAAAATTAAATCAATAATTAAAAGTTTTTAAAAAAACTTTAAACAAAATTTTAAAAATAAACTTTTTACTAAAAGTATTTTATACATTATAGAAGGAGAAAAGAAGCAGAGAATGTACACTATCTCTCATTAAATGAAGAAAAATTAAATTTTATTCCCCATCAACATTTTCCAAATTTATTGGACATTTTGTCCATTTATTTTTCCAATTCCTTGGTTTAATTACCCAAGTTTAAGGTATGTAAATCATAACTACTTGGGAAAAATTTTGGAATTGTATTTCGAAAGAAATACTTAAAATTAAATCAATAATTAAAAGTTTTTAAAAAAACTTTAAACAAAATTTTAAAAATAAACTTTTTACTAAAAGTATTTTATACATTATAGAAGGAGAGAAGAAGCAGAGAATGTACACTATCTCTCATTAAATGAAGAAAAATTAAATTTTATTCCCCATCAACATTTTCCAAATTTATTGGACATTTTGTCCATTTATTTTTCCAATTCCTTGGTTTAATTACCCAAGTTTAAGGTATGTAAATCATAACTACTTGGGAAAAATTTTGGAATTGTATTTCGAAAGAAATACTTAAAATTAAATCAATAATTAAAAGTTTTTAAAAAAACTTTAAACAAAATTTTAAAAATAAACTTTTTACTAAAAGTATTTTATACATTATAGAAGGAGAGAAGAAGCAGAGAATGTACACTATCTCTCATTAAATGAAGAAAAATTAAATTTTATTCCCCATCAACATTTTCCAAATTTATTGGACATTTTGTCCATTTATTTTTCCAATTCCTTGGTTTAATTACCCAAGTTTAAGGTATGTAAATCATAACTACTTGGGAAAAATTTTGGAATTGTATTTCGAAAGAAATACTTAAAATTAAATCAATAATTAAAAGTTTTTAAAAAAACTTTAAACAAAATTTTAAAAATAAACTTTTTACTAAAAGTATTTTATACATTATAGAAGGAGAGAAGAAGCAGAGAATGTACACTATCTCTCATTAAATGAAGAAAAATTAAATTTTATTCCCCATCAACATTTTCCAAATTTATTGGACATTTTGTCCATTTATTTTTCCAATTCCTTGGTTTAATTACCCAAGTTTAAGGTATGTAAATCATAACTACTTGGGAAAAATTTTGGAATTGTATTTCGAAAGAAATACTTAAAATTAAATCAATAATTAAAAGTTTTTAAAAAAACTTTAAACAAAATTTTAAAAATAAACTTTTTAATAAAAGTATTTTATAGATTATAGAAGGAGAGAAGAAGCAGAGAATGTACACTATCTCTCATTAAATGAAGAAAATTTAAATTTTATTCCCCATCAACATTTTCCAAATTTATTGGACATTTTGTCCATTTATTTTTCCAATTCCTTGGTTTAATTACCCAAGTTTAAGGTATGTAAATCATAACTACTTGGGAAAAATTTTGGAATTGTATTTCGAAAGAAATACTTAAAATTAAATCAATAATTAAAAGTTTTTAAAAAAACTTTAAACAAAATTTTAAAAATAAACTTTTTACTAAAAGTATTTTATACATTATAGAAGGAGAGAAGAAGCAGAGAATGTACACTATCTCTCATTAAATGAAGAAAAATTAAATTTTATTCCCCATCAACATTTTCCAAATTTATTGGACATTTTGTCCATTTATTTTTCCAATTCCTTGGTTTAATTACCCAAGTTTAAGGTATGTAAATCATAACTACTTGGGAAAAATTTTGGAATTGTATTTCGAAAGAAATACTTAAAATTAAATCAATAATTAAAAGTTTTTAAAAAAACTTTAAACAAAATTTTAAAAATAAACTTTTTAATAAAAGTATTTTATAGATTATAGAAGGAGAGAAGAAGCAGAGAATGTACACTATCTCTCATTAAATGAAGAAAATTTAAATTTTATTCCCCATCAATATTTTCCAAATTTTATGGACATTTTGTCCATTTATTTTTCCAATTCCTTGGTTTAATTACCCAAGTTTAAGGTATGTAAATCATAACTACTTGGGAAAAATTTTGGAATTGTATTTCGAAAGAAATACTTAAAATTAAATCAATAATTAAAAGTTTTTAAAAAAACTTTAAACAAAATTTTAAAAATAAACTTTTTACTAAAAGTATTTTATACATTATAGAAGGAGAGAAGAAGCAGAGAATGTACACTATCTCTCATTAAATGAAGAAAAATTAAATTTTATTCCCCATCAACATTTTCCAAATTTATTGGACATTTTGTCCATTTATTTTTCCAATTCCTTGGTTTAATTACCCAAGTTTAAGGTATGTAAATCATAACTACTTGGGAAAAATTTTGGAATTGTATTTCGAAAGAAATACTTAAAATTAAATCAATAATTAAAAGTTTTTAAAAAAACTTTAAACAAAATTTTAAAAATAAACTTTTTACTAAAAGTATTTTATAGATTATAGAAGGAGAGAAGAAGCAGAGAATGTACACTATCTCTCATTAAATGAAGAAAAATTAAATTTTATTCCCCATCAACATTTTCCAAATTTATTGGACATTTTGTCCATTTATTTTTCCAATTCCTTGGTTTAATTACCCAAGTTTAAGGTATGTAAATCATAACTACTTGGGAAAAATTTTGGAATTGTATTTCGAAAGAAATACTTAAAATTAAATCAATAATTAAAAGTTTTTAAAAAAACTTTAAACAAAATTTTAAAAATAAACTTTTTAATAAAAGTATTTTATAGATTATAGAAGGAGAAAAGAAGCAGAGAATGTACACTATCTCTCATTAAATGAAGAAAAATTAAATTTTATTCCCCATCAACATTTTCCAAATTTATTGGACATTTTGTCCATTTATTTTTCCAATTCCTTGGTTTAATTACCCAAGTTTAAGGTATGTAAATCATAACTACTTGGGAAAAATTTTGGAATTGTATTTCGAAAGAAATACTTAAAATTAAATCAATAATTAAAAGTTTTTAAAAAAACTTTAAACAAAATTTTAAAAATAAACTTTTTAATAAAAGTATTTTATAGATTATAGAAGGAGAGAAGAAGCAGAGAATGTACACTATCTCTCATTAAATGAAGAAAATTTAAATTTTATTCCCCATCAATATTTTCCAAATTTTATGGACATTTTGTCCATTTATTTTTCCAATTCCTTGGTTTAATTACCCAAGTTTAAGGTATGTAAATCATAACTACTTGGGAAAAATTTTGGAATTGTATTTCGAAAGAAATACTTAAAATTAAATCAATAATAAAAAGTTTTTAAAAAAAACTTCATCCAAAATTTTTAAAAATAAACTTTTTAATAAAAGTATTTTATAGATTATAGAAGGAGAGAAGAAGCAGAGAATGTACACTATCTCTCATTAAATGAAGAAAATTTAAATTTTATTCCCCATCAATATTTTCCAAATTTTATGGACATTTTGTCCATTTATTTTTCCAATTCCTTGGTTTAATTACCCAAGTTTAAGGTATGTAAATCATAACTACTTGGGAAAAATTTTGGAATTGTATTTCGAAAGAAATACTTAAAATTAAATCAATAATTAAAAGTTTTTAAAAAAACTTTAAACAAAATTTTAAAAATAAACTTTTTACTAAAAGTATTTTATACATTATAGAAGGAGAAAAGAAGCAGAGAATGTACACTATCTCTCATTAAATGAAGAAAAATTAAATTTTATTCCCCATCAACATTTTCCAAATTTATTGGACATTTTGTCCATTTATTTTTCCAATTCCTTGGTTTAATTACCCAAGTTTAAGGTATGTAAATCATAACTACTTGGGAAAAATTTTGGAATTGTATTTCGAAAGAAATACTTAAAATTAAATCAATAATTAAAAGTTTTTAAAAAAACTTTAAACAAAATTTTAAAAATAAACTTTTTACTAAAAGTATTTTATACATTATAGAAGGAGAGAAGAAGCAGAGAATGTACACTATCTCTCATTAAATGAAGAAAAATTAAATTTTATTCCCCATCAACATTTTCCAAATTTATTGGACATTTTGTCCATTTATTTTTCCAATTCCTTGGTTTAATTACCCAAGTTTAAGGTATGTAAATCATAACTACTTGGGAAAAATTTTGGAATTGTATTTCGAAAGAAATACTTAAAATTAAATCAATAATTAAAAGTTTTTAAAAAAACTTTAAACAAAATTTTAAAAATAAACTTTTTACTAAAAGTATTTTATAGATTATAGAAGGAGAGAAGAAGCAGAGAATGTACACTATCTCTCATTAAATGAAGAAAAATTAAATTTTATTCCCCATCAACATTTTCCAAATTTATTGGACATTTTGTCCTTTTATTTTTCCAATTCCTTGGTTTAATTACCCAAGTTTAAGGTATGTAAATCATTACTACTTGGGAAAAATTTTGGAATTGTATTTCGAAAGAAATACTCAAAATTAAATCAATAATTAAAAGTTTTTAAAAAAAACTTGATACAAAAATTTAAAAATAAACTTTTTACTAAAAGTATTTTATAGATTATAGAAGGAGAAAAGAAGCAGAGAATGTACACTATCTCTCATTAAATGAAGAAAAATTAAATTTTATTCCCCATCAACATTTTCCAAATTTATTGGACATTTTGTCCATTTATTTTTCCAATTCCTTGGTTTAATTACCCAAGTTTAAGGTATGTAAATCATAACTACTTGGGAAAAATTTTGGAATTGTATTTCGAAAGAAATACTTAAAATTAAATCAATAATTAAAAGTTTTTAAAAAAACTTTAAACAAAATTTTAAAAATAAACTTTTTACTAAAAGTATTTTATACATTATAGAAGGAGAAAAGAAGCAGAGAATGTACACTATCTCTCATTAAATGAAGAAAAATTAAATTTTATTCCCCATCAACATTTTCCAAATTTATTGGACATTTTGTCCATTTATTTTTCCAATTCCTTGGTTTAATTACCCAAGTTTAAGGTATGTAAATCATAACTACTTGGGAAAAATTTTGGAATTGTATTTCGAAAGAAATACTTAAAATTAAATCAATAATAAAAAGTTTTTAAAAAAACTTCATCCAAAATTTTTAAAAATAAACTTTTTAATAAAAGTATTTTATAGATTATAGAAGGAGAGAAGAAGCAGAGAATGTACACTATCTCTCATTAAATGAAGAAAATTTAAATTTTATTCCCCATCAATATTTTCCAAATTTTATGGACATTTTGTCCATTTATTTTTCCAATTCCTTGGTTTAATTACCCAAGTTTAAGGTATGTAAATCATAACTACTTGGGAAAAATTTTGGAATTGTATTTCGAAAGAAATACTTAAAATTAAATCAATAATAAAAAGTTTTCAAAAAAACTTCATCCAAAATTTTAAAAATAAAATTTTTAATAAAAGTATTTTATAAATTATAGAAGGAGAGAAGAAGCAGAGAATGTACACTATCTCTCATTAAATGAAGAAAATTAAATTTTATTCCCCATCAACATTTTCCAAATTTATGGACATTTTGTCCATTTATTTTTCCAATTCCTTGGTTTAATTACCCAAGTTTAAGGTATGTAAATCATAACTACTTGGGAAAAATTTTGGAATTGTATTTCGAAAGAAATACTTAAAATTAAATCATTAATTAAAAGTTTTTAAAAAAACTTCATCCAAAAATTTTAAAAATAAACTTTTTACTAAAAGTATTTTATACATTATAGAAGGAGAAAAGAAGCAGAGAATGTACACTATCTCTCATTAAATGAAGAAAAATTAAATTTTATTCCCCATCAATATTTTCCAAATTTATTGGACATTTTGTCCATTTATTTTTCCAATTCCTTGGTTTAATTACCCAAGTTTAAGGTATGTAAATCATAACTACTTGGGAAAAATTTTGGAATTGTATTTCGAAAGAAATACTTAAAATTAAATCAATAATAAAAAGTTTTTAAAAAAACTTCATCCAAAATTTTAAAAATAAACTTTTTAATAAAAGTATTTTATAGATTATAGAAGGAGAGAAGAAGCAGAGAATGTACACTATCTCTCATTAAATGAAGAAAATTTAAATTTTATTCCCCATCAATATTTTCCAAATTTTATGGACATTTTGTCCATTTATTTTTCCAATTCCTTGGTTTAATTACCCAAGTTTAAGGTATGTAAATCATAACTACTTGGGAAAAATTTTGGAATTGTATTTCGAAAGAAATACTTAAAATTAAATCAATAATAAAAAGTTTTTAAAAAAACTTCATCCAAAATTTTAAAAATAAACTTTTTAATAAAAGTATTTTATAGATTATAGAAGGAGAGAAGAAGCAGAGAATGTACACTATCTCTCATTAAATGAAGAAAATTTAAATTTTATTCCCCATCAATATTTTCCAAATTTTATGGACATTTTGTCCATTTATTTTTCCAATTCCTTGGTTTAATTACCCAAGTTTAAGGTATGTAAATCATAACTACTTGGGAAAAATTTTGGAATTGTATTTCGAAAGAAATACTTAAAATTAAATCAATAATAAAAAGTTTTTAAAAAAACTTTAAACAAAATTTTAAAAATAAACTTTTTAATAAAAGTATTTTATAGATTATAGAAGGAGAGAAGAAGCAGAGAATGTACACTATCTCTCATTAAATGAAGAAAATTTAAATTTTATTCCCCATCACTCTTTTCCAAATTTATGGACATTTTGTCCATTTATTTTTCCAATTCCTTGGTTTAATTACCCAAGTTTAAGGTATGTAAATCATAACTACTTGGGAAAAATTTTGGAATTGTATTTCGAAAGAAATACTTAAAATTAAATCAATAATAAAAAGTTTTTAAAAAAACTTCATCCAAAATTTTAAAAATAAACTTTTTAATAAAAGTATTTTATAGATTATAGAAGGAGAGAAGAAGCAGAGAATGTACACTATCTCTCATTAAATGAAGAAAATTTAAATTTTATTCCCCATCAATATTTTCCAAATTTTATGGACATTTTGTCCATTTATTTTTCCAATTCCTTGGTTTAATTACCCAAGTTTAAGGTATGTAAATCATAACTACTTGGGAAAAATTTTGGAATTGTATTTCGAAAGAAATACTTAAAATTAAATCTATAATAAAAAGTTTTTAAAAAAACTTCATCCAAAATTTTTAAAAATAAACTTTTTAATAAAAGTATTTTATAGATTATAGAAGGAGAGAAGAAGCAGAGAATGTACACTATCTCTCATTAAATGAAGAAAATTTAAATTTTATTCCCCATCAATATTTTCCAAATTTTATGGACATTTTGTCCATTTATTTTTCCAATTCCTTGGTTTAATTACCCAAGTTTAAGGTATGTAAATCATAACTACTTGGGAAAAATTTTGGAATTGTATTTCGAAAGAAATACTTAAAATTAAATCAATAATAAAAGTTTTTAAAAAAAACTTCATCCAAAATTTTAAAAATAAACTTTTTAATAAAAGTATTTTATAGATTATAGAAGGAGAGAAGAAGCAGAGAATGTACACTATCTCATTAAATGAAGAAAATTTAAATTTTATTCCCCATCAATATTTTCCAAATTTATGGACATTTTGTCCATTTATTTTTCCAATTCCTTGGTTTAATTACCCAAGTTTAAGGTATGTAAATCATAACTACTTGGGAAAAATTTTGGAATTGTATTTCGAAAGAAATACTTAAAATTAAATCAATAATAAAAGTTTTTAAAAAAACTTCATCCAAAATTTTAAAAATAAACTTTTTAATAAAAGTATTTTATAGATTATAGAAGGAGAGAAGAAGCAGAGAATGTACACTATCTCTCATTAAATGAAGAAAATTTAAATTTTATTCCCCATCAATATTTTCCAAATTTATGGACATTTTGTCCATTTATTTTTCCAATTCCTTGGTTTAATTACCCAAGTTTAAGGTATGTAAATCATAACTACTTGGGAAAAATTTTGGAATTGTATTTCGAAAGAAATACTTAAAATTAAATCAATAATTAAAAGTTTTTAAAAAAACTTCATCCAAAATTTTTAAAAATAAACTTTTTAATAAAAGTATTTTATAGATTATAGAAGGAGAGAAGAAGCAGAGAATGTACACTATCTCTCATTAAATGAAGAAAATTTAAATTTTATTCCCCATCAATATTTTCCAAATTTTATGGACATTTTGTCCATTTATTTTTCCAATTCCTTGGTTTAATTACCCAAGTTTAAGGTATGTAAATCATAACTACTTGGGAAAAATTTTGGAATTGTATTTCGAAAGAAATACTTAAAATTAAATCAATAATAAAAAGTTTTAAAAAAAAACTTCATTCAAAATTTTTAAAAATAAACTTTTTAATAAAAGTATTTTATAGATTATAGAAGGAGAGAAGAAGCAGAGAATGTACACTATCTCTCATTAAATGAAGAAAATTTAAATTTTATTCCCCATCAATATTTTCCAAATTTTATGGACATTTTGTCCATTTATTTTTCCAATTCCTTGGTTTAATTACCCAAGTTTAAGGTATGTAAATCATAACTACTTGGGAAAAATTTTGGAATTGTATTTCGAAAGAAATACTTAAAATTAAATCAATAATAAAAAGTTTTTAAAAAAAACTTCATCCAAAATTTTTAAAAATAAACTTTTTAATAAAAGTATTTTATAGATTATAGAAGGAGAGAAGAAGCAGAGAATGTACACTATCTCTCATTAAATGAAGAAAATTTAAATTTTATTCCCCATCAATATTTTCCAAATTTTATGGACATTTTGTCCATTTATTTTTCCAATTCCTTGGTTTAATTACCCAAGTTTAAGGTATGTAAATCATAACTACTTGGAAAAAATTTTGGAATTGTATTTCGAAAGAAATACTTAAAATTAAATCAATAATAAAAAGTTTTTAAAAAAACTTCATCCAAAATTTTTAAAAATAAACTTTTTAATAAAAGTATTTTATAGATTATAGAAGGAGAGAAGAAGCAGAGAATGTACACTATACCCAAGTTTAAGGTATGTAAATCATAACTACTTGGGAAAAATTTTGGAATTGTATTTCGAAAGAAATACTTAAAATTAAATCAATAATAAAAAGTTTTTAAAAAAAACTTCATCCAAAATTTTTAAATATAAACTTTTTAATAAAAGTATTTTATAGATTATAGAAGGAGAGAAGAAGCAGAGAATGTACACTATCTCTCATTAAATGAAGAAAATTTAAATTTTATTCCCCATCAATATTTTCCAAATTTTATGGACATTTTGTCCATTTATTTTTCCAATTCCTTGGTTTAATTACCCAAGTTTAAGGTATGTAAATCATAACTACTTGGGAAAAATTTTGGAATTGTATTTCGAAAGAAATACTTAAAATTAAATCAATAATAAAAAGTTTTTAAAAAAACTTCATCCAAAATTTTTAAAAATAAACTTTTTAATAAAAGTATTTTATAGATTATAGAAGGAGAGAAGAAGCAGAGAATGTACACTATCTCTCATTAAATGAAGAAAATTTAAATTTTATTCCCCATCAATATTTTCCAAATTTTATGGACATTTTGTCCATTTATTTTTCCAATTCCTTGGTTTAATTACCCAAGTTTAAGGTATGTAAATCATAACTACTTGGGAAAAATTTTGGAATTGTATTTCGAAAGAAATACTTAAAATTAAATCAATAATAAAAAGTTTTTAAAAAAACTTCATCCAAAATTTTAAAAATAAACTTTTTAATAAAAGTATTTTATAGATTATAGAAGGAGAGAAGAAGCAGAGAATGTACACTATCTCTCATTAAATGAACAAAATATAAAAATTATTCACAAACCAAAATTTCCAATATTTATGGACATTTTGTCCATTTATTTTTCCAATTCCTTGGTTTAATTACCCAAGTTTAAGGTATGTAAATCATAACTACTTGGGAAAAATTTTGGAATTGTATTTCGAAAGAAATACTTAAAATTAAATCAATAATAAAAAGTTTTTAAAAAAACTTCATCCAAAATTTTAAAAATAAACTTTTTAATAAAAGTATTTTATAGATTATAGAAGGAGAGAAGAAGCAGAGAATGTACACTATCTCTCATTAAATGAAGAAAATTTAAATTTTATTCCCCATCAATATTTTCCAAATTTTATGGACATTTTGTCCATTTATTTTTCCAATTCCTTGGTTTAATTACCCAAGTTTAAGGTATGTAAATCATAACTACTTGGGAAAAATTTTGGAATTGTATTTCGAAAGAAATACTTAAAATTAAATCAATAATAAAAAGTTTTTAAAAAAACTTCATCCAAAATTTTAAAAATAAACTTTTTAATAAAAGTATTTTATAGATTATAGAAGGAGAGAAGAAGCAGAGAATGTACACTATCTCTCATTAAATGAAGAAAATTTAAATTTTATTCCCCATCAATATTTTCCAAATTTTATGGACATTTTGTCCATTTATTTTTCCAATTCCTTGGTTTAATTACCCAAGTTTAAGGTATGTAAATCATAACTACTTGGCTAAAATTTTGGAATTGTATTTCGAAAGAAATACTTAAAATTAAATCAATAATAAAAAGTTTTTAAAAAAACTTCATCCAAAATTTTTAAAAATAAACTTTTTAATAAAAGTATTTTATAGATTATAGAAGGAGAGAAGAAGCAGAGAATGTACACTATCTCTCATTAAATGAAGAAAATTTAAATTTTATTCCCCATCAATATTTTCCAAATTTTATGGACATTTTGTCCATTTATTTTTCCAATTCCTTGGTTTAATTACCCAAGTTTAAGGTATGTAAATCATAACTACTTGGGAAAAATTTTGGAATTGTATTTCGAAAGAAATACTTAAAATTAAATCAATAATAAAAAGTTTTTAAAAAAACTTCATCCAAAATTTTTAAAAATAAACTTTTTAATAAAAGTATTTTATAGATTATAGAAGGAGAGAAGAAGCAGAGAATGTACACTATCTCTCATTAAATGAAGAAAATTTAAATTTTATTCCCCATCAATATTTTCCAAATTTTATGGACATTTTGTCCATTTATTTTTCCAATTCCTTGGTTTAATTACCCAAGTTTAAGGTATGTAAATCATAACTACTTGGGAAAAATTTTGGAATTGTATTTCGAAAGAAATACTTAAAATTAAATCAATAATAAAAAGTTTTTAAAAAAAACTTCATCCAAAATTTTTAAAAATAAACTTTTTAATAAAAGTATTTTATAGATTATAGAAGGAGAGAAGAAGCAGAGAATGTACACTATCTCTCATTAAATGAAGAAAATTTAAATTTTATTCCCCATCAATATTTTCCAAATTTTATGGACATTTTGTCCATTTATTTTTCCAATTCCTTGGTTTAATTACCCAAGTTTAAGGTATGTAAATCATAACTACTTGGCTAAAATTTTGGAATTGTATTTCGAAAGAAATACTTAAAATTAAATCAATAATAAAAAGTTTTTAAAAAAACTTCATCCAAAATTTTTAAAAATAAACTTTTTAATAAAAGTATTTTATAGATTATAGAAGGAGAGAAGAAGCAGAGAATGTACACTATCTCTCATTAAATGAAGAAAATTTAAATTTTATTCCCCATCAATATTTTCCAAATTTTATGGACATTTTGTCCATTTATTTTTCCAATTCCTTGGTTTAATTACCCAAGTTTAAGGTATGTAAATCATAACTACTTGGGAAAAATTTTGGAATTGTATTTCGAAAGAAATACTTAAAATTAAATCAATAATAAAAATTATTTAAAAAAACTTCATCAAAAATAAATAAAAATAAACTTTTTAATAAAAGTATTTTATAGATTATAGAAGGAGAGAAGAAGCAGAGAATGTACACTATCTCTCATTAAATGAAGAAAATTTAAATTTTATTCCCCATCAATATTTTCCAAATTTTATGGACATTTTGTCCATTTATTTTTCCAATTCCTTGGTTTAATTACCCAAGTTTAAGGTATGTAAATCATAACTACTTGGGAAAAATTTTGGAATTGTATTTCGAAAGAAATACTTAAAATTAAATCAATAATAAAAAGTTTTTAAAAAAACTTCATCCAAAATTTTTAAAAATAAACTTTTTAATAAAAGTATTTTATAGATTATAGAAGGAGAGAAGAAGCAGAGAATGTACACTATCTCTCATTAAATGAAGAAAATTTAAATTTTATTCCCCATCAATATTTTCCAAATTTTATGGACATTTTGTCCATTTATTTTTCCAATTCCTTGGTTTAATTACCCAAGTTTAAGGTATGTAAATCATAACTACTTGGGAAAAATTTTGGAATTGTATTTCGAAAGAAATACTTAAAATTAAATCAATAATAAAAAGTTTTTAAAAAAACTTCATCCAAAATTTTAAAAATAAACTTTTTAATAAAAGTATTTTATAGATTATAGAAGGAGAGAAGAAGCAGAGAATTTACACTATCTCTCATTAAATGAAGAAAATTTAAATTTTATTCCCCATCAATATTTTCCAAATTTTATGGACATTTTGTCCATTTATTTTTCCAATTCCTTGGTTTAATTACCCAAGTTTAAGGTATGTAAATCATAACTACTTGGGAAAAATTTTGGAATTGTATTTCGAAAGAAATACTTAAAATTAAATCAATAATAAAAAGTTTTTAAAAAAACTTCATCCAAAATTTTTAAAAATAAACTTTTTAATAAAAGTATTTTATAGATTATAGAAGGAGAGAAGAAGCAGAGAATGTACACTATCTCTCATTAAATGAAGAAAATTTAAATTTTATTCCCCATCAATATTTTCCAAATTTTATGGACATTTTGTCCATTTATTTTTCCAATTCCTTGGTTTAATTACCCAAGTTTAAGGTATGTAAATCATAACTACTTGGGAAAAATTTTGGAATTGTATTTCGAAAGAAATACTTAAAATTAAATCAATAATAAAAAGTTTTTAAAAAAACTTCATCCAAAATTTTTAAAAATAAACTTTTTAATAAAAGTATTTTATAGATTATAGAAGGAGAGAAGAAGCAGAGAATGTACACTATCTCTCATTAAATGAAGAAAATTTAAATTTTATTCCCCATCAATATTTTCCAAATTTTATGGACATTTTGTCCATTTATTTTTCCAATTCCTTGGTTTAATTACCCAAGTTTAAGGTATGTAAATCATAACTACTTGGGAAAAATTTTGGAATTGTATTTCGAAAGAAATACTTAAAATTAAATCAATAATAAAAAGTTTTTAAAAAAACTTCATCCAAAATTTTTAAAAATAAACTTTTTAATAAAAGTATTTTATAGATTATAGAAGGAGAGAAGAAGCAGAGAATGTACACTATCTCTCATTAAATGAAGAAAATTTAAATTTTATTCCCCATCAATATTTTCCAAATTTTATGGACATTTTGTCCATTTATTTTTCCAATTCCTTGGTTTAATTACCCAAGTTTAAGGTATGTAAATCATAACTACTTGGGAAAAATTTTGGAATTGTATTTCGAAAGAAATACTTAAAATTAAATCAATAATAAAAAGTTTTTAAAAAAACTTCATCCAAAATTTTTAAAAATAAACTTTTTAATAAAAGTATTTTATAGATTATAGAAGGAGAGAAGAAGCAGAGAATGTACACTATCTCTCATTAAATGAAGAAAATTTAAATTTTATTCCCCATCAATATTTTCCAAATTTTATGGACATTTTGTCCATTTATTTTTCCAATTCCTTGGTTTAATTACCCAAGTTTAAGGTATGTAAATCATAACTACTTGGGAAAAATTTTGGAATTGTATTTCGAAAGAAATACTTAAAATTAAATCAATAATAAAAAGTTTTTAAAAAAACTTCATCCAAAATTTTTAAAAATAAACTTTTTAATAAAAGTATTTTATAGATTATAGAAGGAGAGAAGAAGCAGAGAATGTACACTATCTCTCATTAAATGAAGAAAATTTAAATTTTATTCCCCATCAATATTTTCCAAATTTTATGGACATTTTGTCCATTTATTTTTCCAATTCCTTGGTTTAATTACCCAAGTTTAAGGTATGTAAATCATAACTACTTGGGAAAAATTTTGGAATTGTATTTCGAAAGAAATACTTAAAATTAAATCAATAATAAAAAGTTTTTAAAAAAACTTCATCCAAAATTTTTAAAAATAAACTTTTTAATAAAAGTATTTTATAGATTATAGAAGGAGAG
The DNA here is from genome assembly GCA_036172955.1 of Meloidogyne arenaria. Classification (NCBI taxonomy): domain Eukaryota; kingdom Metazoa; phylum Nematoda; class Chromadorea; order Rhabditida; family Meloidogynidae; genus Meloidogyne; species Meloidogyne arenaria. The sequence goes on from JARQAB010000022.1 coordinate 2,199,838, forward strand.
AAGAAGCAGAGAATGTACACTATCTCTCATTAAATGAAGAAAATTTAAATTTTATTCCCCATCAATATTTTCCAAATTTTATGGACATTTTGTCCATTTATTTTTCCAATTCCTTGGTTTAATTACCCAAGTTTAAGGTATGTAAATCATAACTACTTGGGAAAAATTTTGGAATTGTATTTCGAAAGAAATACTTAAAATTAAATCAATAATAAAAAGTTTTTAAAAAAACTTCATCCAAAATTTTTAAAAATAAACTTTTTAATAAAAGTATTTTATAGATTATAGAAGGAGAGAAGAAGCAGAGAATGTACACTATCTCTCATTAAATGAAGAAAATTTAAATTTTATTCCCCATCAATATTTTCCAAATTTTATGGACATTTTGTCCATTTATTTTTCCAATTCCTTGGTTTAATTACCCAAGTTTAAGGTATGTAAATCATAACTACTTGGGAAAAATTTTGGAATTGTATTTCGAAAGAAATACTTAAAATTAAATCAATAATAAAAAGTTTTTAAAAAAAACTTCATCCAAAATTTTTAAAAATAAACTTTTTAATAAAAGTATTTTATAGATTATAGAAGGAGAGAAGAAGCAGAGAATGTACACTATCTCTCATTAAATGAAGAAAATTTAAATTTTATTCCCCATCAATATTTTCCAAATTTTATGGACATTTTGTCCATTTATTTTTCCAATTCCTTGGTTTAATTACCCAAGTTTAAGGTATGTAAATCATAACTACTTGGGAAAAATTTTGGAATTGTATTTCGAAAGAAATACTTAAAATTAAATCAATAATAAAAAGTTTTTAAAAAAACTTCATCCAAAATTTTTAAAAATAAACTTTTTAATAAAAGTATTTTATAGATTATAGAAGGAGAGAAGAAGCAGAGAATGTACACTATCTCTCATTAAATGAAGAAAATTTAAATTTTATTCCCCATCAATATTTTCCAAATTTTATGGACATTTTGTCCATTTATTTTTCCAATTCCTTGGTTTAATTACCCAAGTTTAAGGTATGTAAATCATAACTACTTGGGAAAAATTTTGGAATTGTATTTCGAAAGAAATACTTAAAATTAAATCAATAATAAAAAGTTTTTAAAAAAACTTCATCCAAAATTTTTAAAAATAAACTTTTTAATAAAAGTATTTTATAGATTATAGAAGGAGAGAAGAAGCAGAGAATGTACACTATCTCTCATTAAATGAAGAAAATTTAAATTTTATTCCCCATCAATATTTTCCAAATTTTATGGACATTTTGTCCATTTATTTTTCCAATTCCTTGGTTTAATTACCCAAGTTTAAGGTATGTAAATCATAACTACTTGGGAAAAATTTTGGAATTGTATTTCGAAAGAAATACTTAAAATTAAATCAATAATAAAAAGTTTTTAAAAAAACTTCATCCAAAATTTTTAAAAATAAACTTTTTAATAAAAGTATTTTATAGATTATAGAAGGAGAGAAGAAGCAGAGAATGTACACTATCTCTCATTAAATGAAGAAAATTTAAATTTTATTCCCCATCAATATTTTCCAAATTTTATGGACATTTTGTCCATTTATTTTTCCAATTCCTTGGTTTAATTACCCAAGTTTAAGGTATGTAAATCATAACTACTTGGGAAAAATTTTGGAATTGTATTTCGAAAGAAATACTTAAAATTAAATCAATAATAAAAAGTTTTTAAAAAAACTTCATCCAAAATTTTTAAAAATAAACTTTTTAATAAAAGTATTTTATAGATTATAGAAGGAGAGAAGAAGCAGAGAATGTACACTATCTCTCATTAAATGAAGAAAATTTAAATTTTATTCCCCATCAATATTTTCCAAATTTTATGGACATTTTGTCCATTTATTTTTCCAATTCCTTGGTTTAATTACCCAAGTTTAAGGTATGTAAATCATAACTACTTGGGAAAAATTTTGGAATTGTATTTCGAAAGAAATACTTAAAATTAAATCAATAATAAAAAGTTTTTAAAAAAACTTCATCCAAAATTTTTAAAAATAAACTTTTTAATAAAAGTATTTTATAGATTATAGAAGGAGAGAAGAAGCAGAGAATGTACACTATCTCTCATTAAATGAAGAAAATTTAAATTTTATTCCCCATCAATATTTTCCAAATTTTATGGACATTTTGTCCATTTATTTTTCCAATTCCTTGGTTTAATTACCCAAGTTTAAGGTATGTAAATCATAACTACTTGGGAAAAATTTTGGAATTGTATTTCGAAAGAAATACTTAAAATTAAATCAATAATAAAAAGTTTTTAAAAAAAACTTCATCCAAAATTTTTAAAAATAAACTTTTTAATAAAAGTATTTTATAGATTATAGAAGGAGAGAAGAAGCAGAGAATGTACACTATCTCTCATTAAATGAAGAAAATTTAAATTTTATTCCCCATCAATATTTTCCAAATTTTATGGACATTTTGTCCATTTATTTTTCCAATTCCTTGGTTTAATTACCCAAGTTTAAGGTATGTAAATCATAACTACTTGGGAAAAATTTTGGAATTGTATTTCGAAAGAAATACTTAAAATTAAATCAATAATAAAAAGTTTTTAAAAAAACTTCATCCAAAATTTTTAAAAATAAACTTTTTAATAAAAGTATTTTATAGATTATAGAAGGAGAGAAGAAGCAGAGAATGTACACTATCTCTCATTAAATGAAGAAAATTTAAATTTTATTCCCCATCAATATTTTCCAAATTTTATGGACATTTTGTCCATTTATTTTTCCAATTCCTTGGTTTAATTACCCAAGTTTAAGGTATGTAAATCATAACTACTTGGGAAAAATTTTGGAATTGTATTTCGAAAGAAATACTTAAAATTAAATCAATAATAAAAAGTTTTTAAAAAAACTTCATCCAAAATTTTTAAAAATAAACTTTTTAATAAAAGTATTTTATAGATTATAGAAGGAGAGAAGAAGCAGAGAATGTACACTATCTCTCATTAAATGAAGAAAATTTAAATTTTATTCCCCATCAATATTTTCCAAATTTTATGGACATTTTGTCCATTTATTTTTCCAATTCCTTGGTTTAATTACCCAAGTTTAAGGTATGTAAATCATAACTACTTGGGAAAAATTTTGGAATTGTATTTCGAAAGAAATACTTAAAATTAAATCAATAATAAAAAGTTTTTAAAAAAACTTCATCCAAAATTTTTAAAAATAAACTTTTTAATAAAAGTATTTTATAGATTATAGAAGGAGAGAAGAAGCAGAGAATGTACACTATCTCTCATTAAATGAAGAAAATTTAAATTTTATTCCCCATCAATATTTTCCAAATTTTATGGACATTTTGTCCATTTATTTTTCCAATTCCTTGGTTTAATTACCCAAGTTTAAGGTATGTAAATCATAACTACTTGGGAAAAATTTTGGAATTGTATTTCGAAAGAAATACTTAAAATTAAATCAATAATAAAAAGTTTTTAAAAAAACTTCATCCAAAATTTTTAAAAATAAACTTTTTAATAAAAGTATTTTATAGATTATAGAAGGAGAGAAGAAGCAGAGAATGTACACTATCTCTCATTAAATGAAGAAAATTTAAATTTTATTCCCCATCAATATTTTCCAAATTTTATGGACATTTTGTCCATTTATTTTTCCAATTCCTTGGTTTAATTACCCAAGTTTAAGGTATGTAAATCATAACTACTTGGGAAAAATTTTGGAATTGTATTTCGAAAGAAATACTTAAAATTAAATCAATAATAAAAAGTTTTTAAAAAAACTTCATCCAAAATGTTTAAAAATAAACTTTTTAATAAAAGTATTTTATAGATTATAGAAGGAGAGAAGAAGCAGAGAATGTACACTATCTCTCATTAAATGAAGAAAATTTAAATTTTATTCCCCATCAATATTTTCCAAATTTTATGGACATTTTGTCCATTTATTTTTCCAATTCCTTGGTTTAATTACCCAAGTTTAAGGTATGTAAATCATAACTACTTGGGAAAAATTTTGGAATTGTATTTCGAAAGAAATACTTAAAATTAAATCAATAATAAAAAGTTTTTAAAAAAACTTCATCCAAAATTTTTAAAAATAAACTTTTTAATAAAAGTATTTTATAGATTATAGAAGGAGAGAAGAAGCAGAGAATGTACACTATCTCTCATTAAATGAAGAAAATTTAAATTTTATTCCCCATCAATATTTTCCAAATTTTATGGACATTTTGTCCATTTATTTTTCCAATTCCTTGGTTTAATTACCCAAGTTTAAGGTATGTAAATCATAACTACTTGGGAAAAATTTTGGAATTGTATTTCGAAAGAAATACTTAAAATTAAATCAATAATAAAAAGTTTTTAAAAAAAACTTCATCCAAAATTTTTAAAAATAAACTTTTTAATAAAAGTATTTTATAGATTATAGAAGGAGAGAAGAAGCAGAGAATGTACACTATCTCTCATTAAATGAAGAAAATTTAAATTTTATTCCCCATCAATATTTTCCAAATTTTATGGACATTTTGTCCATTTATTTTTCCAATTCCTTGGTTTAATTACCCAAGTTTAAGGTATGTAAATCATAACTACTTGGGAAAAATTTTGGAATTGTATTTCGAAAGAAATACTTAAAATTAAATCAATAATAAAAAGTTTTTAAAAAAACTTCATCCAAAATTTTTAAAAATAAACTTTTTAATAAAAGTATTTTATAGATTATAGAAGGAGAGAAGAAGCAGAGAATGTACACTATCTCTCATTAAATGAAGAAAATTTAAATTTTATTCCCCATCAATATTTTCCAAATTTTATGGACATTTTGTCCATTTATTTTTCCAATTCCTTGGTTTAATTACCCAAGTTTAAGGTATGTAAATCATAACTACTTGGGAAAAATTTTGGAATTGTATTTCGAAAGAAATACTTAAAATTAAATCAATAATAAAAAGTTTTTAAAAAAACTTCATCCAAAATTTTTAAAAATAAACTTTTTAATAAAAGTATTTTATAGATTATAGAAGGAGAGAAGAAGCAGAGAATGTACACTATCTCTCATTAAATGAAGAAAATTTAAATTTTATTCCCCATCAATATTTTCCAAATTTTATGGACATTTTGTCCATTTATTTTTCCAATTCCTTGGTTTAATTACCCAAGTTTAAGGTATGTAAATCATAACTACTTGGGAAAAATTTTGGAATTGTATTTCGAAAGAAATACTTAAAATTAAATCAATAATAAAAAGTTTTTAAAAAAACTTCATCCAAAATTTTTAAAAATAAACTTTTTAATAAAAGTATTTTATAGATTATAGAAGGAGAGAAGAAGCAGAGAATGTACACTATCTCTCATTAAATGAAGAAAATTTAAATTTTATTCCCCATCAATATTTTCCAAATTTTATGGACATTTTGTCCATTTATTTTTCCAATTCCTTGGTTTAATTACCCAAGTTTAAGGTATGTAAATCATAACTACTTGGGAAAAATTTTGGAATTGTATTTCGAAAGAAATACTTAAAATTAAATCAATAATAAAAAGTTTTTAAAAAAAACTTCATCCAAAATTTTTAAAAATAAACTTTTTAATAAAAGTATTTTATAGATTATAGAAGGAGAGAAGAAGCAGAGAATGTACACTATCTCTCATTAAATGAAGAAAATTTAAATTTTATTCCCCATCAATATTTTCCAAATTTTATGGACATTTTGTCCATTTATTTTTCCAATTCCTTGGTTTAATTACCCAAGTTTAAGGTATGTAAATCATAACTACTTGGGAAAAATTTTAGAATTGTATTTCGAAAGAAATACTTAAAATTAAATCAATAATAAAAAGTTTTTAAAAAAAACTTCATCCAAAATTTTTAAAAATAAACTTTTTAATAAAAGTATTTTATAGATTATAGAAGGAGAGAAGAAGCAGAGAATGTACACTATCTCTCATTAAATGAAGAAAATTTAAATTTTATTCCCCATCAATATTTTCCAAATTTTATGGACATTTTGTCCATTTATTTTTCCAATTCCTTGGTTTAATTACCCAAGTTTAAGGTATGTAAATCATAACTACTTGGGAAAAATTTTGGAATTGTATTTCGAAAGAAATACTTAAAATTAAATCAATAATAAAAAGTTTTTAAAAAAACTTCATCCAAAATTTTTAAAAATAAACTTTTTAATAAAAGTATTTTATAGATTATAGAAGGAGAGAAGAAGCAGAGAATGTACACTATCTCTCATTAAATGAAGAAAATTTAAATTTTATTCCCCATCAATATTTTCCAAATTTTATGGACATTTTGTCCATTTATTTTTCCAATTCCTTGGTTTAATTACCCAAGTTTATATTATATATAATACTAAGCCGATTAAAATTAAAAAAATTCCTGCTCCCGGCCGAAGGCCGGGAGCCTCCTGAAACTTGTGGGTCTTGGGGGGTACTTTTTAAGGCGCATCCAGGAAAACTATAGCCGTGGCGCCACGACTTCGCCTTTGCGCCGAAACGACCCCATGGGTTTTGCTATCTCGTGAACCAGAACCTGGAGCAAAAAATTTTTGCTGGTAGGATTTTAAGTTGGAGTAAGTAGATATATGTAGGAAAAAACCCGGGACCGAAATCAGAACTTGGAGGGTACTTATGGGTGCGCAAAAATTCACCGACTGACGGTGAATTGTCGATTTTGTCGGACTAAGACGTGGTTTTTGAGCTATATCTCGGGAACGGCTGGGGGGATTGCGATGGGACTTGGGGGGTATTAAGTGAGTGGCTATGGGGAATTTTTTGGGGTGGGTCATTTTGGTGCCGCACTTGAGTGTGGCACCGAAATGGCCGGATGTATAATTCAACGTGTTATAACACGTTTTTGAGAAGTGGGGGGTTTTGGGGCCTGGGAATGATGTTGTAGGGCTGGAAGTTGGGAAGTTATAAATAGTTGGACATTAGAGTCTTGGGTGAACTTTTAGGGGTTATATGGTCCAAAAATTCGGGGCCAAAAAGTCGACTTTTTTTAAAAGGTCGTTTCGGGTCTCTTCGATAGCCAGTTCGAAAGAGCGCCCCCTGGGGCTCCGAAAAAGGTATAATATGTTGAGGGTCCACTTGAGTCTCAAAAAGTTATGGGCAAAGTTCGCAAATGTCGCAAAACTTTATGAGACTCTAACGTCCCGGGGAAATTTTTTAAAATTTTTTTGAGACCGGATATGGACTCAGCGCATGTGAGAGTACCATATAGGGTGAATTTTGGGTCAAAATTCGAAAATTTTGTCCCACCCCCTATTTCCAAAGGGGTACCCCTTTTGGGGAAAATTCGGGATTTTTTAGGGGACCATAACTTTTTAGGGGGTGGACGGATTTGGATGGGGTTCATTTGAAAAATAGTCCTAAAAATTAGGTATTTTATCACCGAAGAAAATTTCGAAAAAAGTCGAAACTGAACCCGTAGGGGTCGAATTTCGAAAAACCCAAAATTTTTCGGTTTTTCGAAAAAATTTCGGGATTTTTGTCGGCGGTTCGAGGCAAAAGTATTTTTCCTGTGTAGAGCAGATTTTTCTGCACTGGATAAGCTTTTAAAATTTTTCAGAATGGTCAACTTTGAAAAAGTTATGAATTTTTAAAAATTCGGCGATTTTTTTGGTCGAAATTTTCGGCCAAAAAATTATTTTTTTAAAGATGGGGATAAGTGGGCCAAATGCTACATCAATCGAAAGCTCTTACCGAGGGGAGTCCAAAAATATTTTTTCTGAAATTTTCTGACCATTTTGGCAAAAGTTATAAATGGTCGAAATTTCGGGTGTGGGGGGAACCATACCCAGTGGGGTACCAAAGGAGGGGTAATAAATTAAAATGACTTACGTTATATTGTAGAGCATCTCAAATCCATTAAAAAATATAAACTTTGAAGGGGGGTCACTTGAGTCTGACCAAGTTATGGGGTCAGAGTTTTCGAGAGTAGGGGTTTTGGGGGCCGAAGGCCCCAAACCGAGGCCGAGGGGGGATCTAAACGCTGCGTTTGGGGGCCGAAGGCCCCCCAAACGCCCCGAATCAACCCACCACATCTACCAAAAGCACAGTATACGTCTAAACGCTGCGTTTGGGGGGCCGAAGGCCCCCAAACGCCTCGAATCAACACACTACAGCTACCAAAAGGCACATATCCTTCCTCGAATCTCCCCACCACAGCTACCAAAAGGCACAGTATCCGTCTAAACTTTGAGTTTGGGGGGCCGACGGCCCCCATAACTCCCCGAATCTCCCCACCACAGCTACCAAAAGGCACAGTATCCGTCTAAACTTTGAGTTTGGGGGGCCGAAGGCCTATCCGTCTAAACGTTGGGTTTGGGGGGCCGAAGGCCCCCCAAACGCCCCGAATCAACCCACCACAGCTACCAAAAGGCACAGTATCCGTCTAAACGTTGGGTTTGGGGGGCCTAAGGCCCCCAAACGCCCCGAATCAACCCACCACAGCTAAAGGCACAGTATACGTCTAAACGCTGCGTTTGGGGGGCCGAAGGCCCCCCAAACGCCCCGAATCAACCCACCACAGCTACCAAAAGGCACAGTATACGTCTAAACGTCTCGAATCAAGGGGGCCGTAGGCCCCCAAAATGCAAAGCCAAGTAATCCAAACATATTTAACGTAAATCGCCAAGCAAAAAAGAAAATCTAGCGTCCTTTTAAAGCCGCAGGCTTTCCACGCGCGTCCCCGGACGCGCTCCAAAGTTCTAGCAGCGCGCGAAGCGCGCCCCAAAGCCGTCAGGCTTTCCAAAACCAAAAAGTATGGTACCGAAGGCTCCCCCCAATGTATTTTACCGCCAGAGTATTTTAATCCCATTCAGCTACTCACCCTTCAGCTAGTTATATATTTAATAAAAATCTTGGTAGTGCCCCTATTTTTGGGGGGAAATGGGCTTTCAAAAATTCCGCCGGCCGAAGGCCGGCGGCTGGAATTTTTTTGAAGGTGGATTTGTCCTGCAACTTTTTGCGCTCTATTCAGGAAAAATCTGACCTCGGCACTGAACCGTCGTTTTCGCACTGAAACGGCCATGGGTGGTTTTTCAAATGGTTATAGCTCGAAGGGGAAAAGTTGGATCAAAAAGTGGTTGGGGGGAGGATTTTAAGTTGGGATGTGTACTATATTGAAGGAAAAATTTGGGAGGTCTGGGATCAACTCTCCGACCCGTAGCCTCGCGGAAAAATTGCACATCTCGTCCCAAAATGACACATGGTGTCCGACGAAACTCAACGACAATTTACAAATTATATGCCATTCGATAGAGCTCCATGTGGGGAGTCTGAAAAAATTTGGTTCAAATTTTTCTGACCATTTTGGGCAAAGTTATTAAACGCTAAAGGTCCAAAATGTCCAAAACCCCTAACCTGAAGGGTGGCTCCCATTGAGTGTAATTATAAAAATGCTTAAGATTGGGCAAACGGTTTCAACTCTTTTTTGGTATAATAGGGCACTAAATGTACTACAATTTTGTTGGGGGACACAAGAGTCTGAGATTTTTTCCTGACATAGTTATGGGCACCAAAGTGACCTCGCCAAAACCGACTTTTTAACGCGTGAATTGAAACTCGATTTGAGTATCCTATCTTGTAGAGCGTCCCTTGAAACCTCTAAAAATATATACTTTATTGGGGGTACACTTGAGTCTGGGGGAGTTATACTCAAAAAAGTGGCATTTTTGGGGCCAAAAGTGGTCGGTTTTTTGAGTATATCTCCGAGGAAAAAATTTTTAAAAATAAACGGAGTTCGGATTCGTGTTCAGCACATATTGGAGTACCATAAAACATATTTTTCTCGATATCTTTCTCGATTTTTATATCTTTCTCATATTTTTCTCGATTTTTGGACCCATTTTTGAAGGGGTACCCCTTTTGAAATTTTTGGGTGAAATTTAAATTGGCCATAACATGGCGGGATTTTGTCGTAGCCAAACGAATTAAAGGTTATAAAATAGAGCAAAAAATTACAAATTTTTTGAGCTATTTAAATTTTTGTAAAATTTCACCCGAGGCCTGGTAGGGTCGATTTTTTCAAAATTCAAAATTTTTCGGTTTTTTAAAATTTTTTGGGGTATATCGAGGCTGAGGGGTGTTATAAATATTTTTATAAAATAGAGCAGAATTTTTGCTATATATTAAGCTTTTAAAATGTTTCAAAAGGGTTTATTTTTGGGGAGTTATGATTTTTTAAACATTTTGTCAAATTTTGAGTCTCAACTTTGGGGAATAAATTTTGACGTGACAAAATTTTTTAATTTTTTTTCCAAAAACGGCTCATATGGTACTCTAATATGCGCTGAGTTCAAATCCGTTCTCGGAAAAATTTTAAAAATTTTCCTCGAGTCGTTAGAGTCTCATAAAGTTTTGTGACATTTGCGAACACTGACCATAACTTTTTGAGACTCAAGTAGACCCCCAACAAAGTATACCTTATTCGGAGCCCCAGTGGACGCTCTTTCGAATAGGCTATCGAAAAAAGCTGAAACGACCTTTTAAAAAAAGTCGACATTTCGACCCCGGCTCTTTGGACCATATGACCTCCAAAACTTCATCTGAGACTCGAGTGACCAACTATTGATTTGTTAACAACTCCCATCCCTACAATATCACTCTCAGGCACTTAGACCTCCAGGCTTTGGAAAATCCGCTATAACGAGTTGAAATTTTCAACAGGCCATTACGGTGCCGCACTTGAGTGTGGCACCAAAATGGTCATGCGCATTAAACTCCCCGTGGCCGATAACCTATTACCCCGCTTCTTTTATTTTAATTAGGTTTCAACCAGCTTTATTATAAACCGTAGGCATTTTATCCGCCTGACCATTTTGTCCATAGGCATTTTTTCGGCTTTTTTTCACTTTTTTGATTTTCAAAAAATTCATTTTTTTCTGTTTTTTTTTAAATTTTTTAGTTTTTTAAAGATGGTGTTTATTTTTTAGTGTTCTAAAAGGGTCCTGCTCATGTTTCAATCCTTTTTGAGCAAAAAAAAAACACGAAAAACCCTCGAAATTAACGAAATTGGTTTTTCCCGTTTTTTCGGGTTTTTTTTTGGGTTTTTCGAGTTTTTTTCCGGATTTTTACATTTTCAATTATTAATAATTGTTTGTGAATTATTAATTAGGATCTGTTGCATGTAATCAAGTCAACAGTTCCCAAAAGATTTCAGAAATTTAGGCTTTTTTTAAATTACAAATTCTGAGCAGGGCCCTTTTTAGGGTACTTATTTACTTCCCGCCCCCACCCAATTTTTTCGATAAATATGTAAAAATGGTCAGTCTGTCATCTTTATAGAGCTCATCGAGCTGCATCGAATGACACCAAAATCAAAAAAATCTGACTCGGTTTGACCGAGATACAGACCCCCGAAAACTTAGACCCCGCAGGGGTGGTTTTTTGGAATTCGAAAAGTTTGTGCAAATGATACCTCATTCGAAAGAGCTCGTCGAGCTGAGTCGAATGACAACAATATCGACAAGCTTGGACAGTATTTGGCAAAATTATGACGCGAGTCGTCGATCTTTCGTATGTTTATTTTATGTCATAACTTTGACAAATCTTGTCCAATCTTGTCGATATTGTTGTCATTCGACTCAACTCGACGAGCTCTTTTGAATGAGGTATCATTTCCATCAAATTTTTTTATTTGAAAACCCTCCCCATGGTTTCTAAATTTTCTGGGTTCTGTATTTTGGTCAAACCAAGTGCATTTTTTTTGATTTTGCTGTCATTAGGCACTTCGTGACGAGTTCTACAAACATGACAGATTGGCCATTCTTACATTTTTACCGGAAAAATTGGGTGGGGGAGGGAAGTAAATAAGTACCCTTTTTAACTTCATTTAATTTTTTTAATTTTTCTTTTTAATTGTTTGGTTGTATTGGCCTCAAGTGGATTCAAACCTTCAACACTTCATCAACATTCAAAAGGTTAGTTTCTTCCTCCTCCCTCGGTTAAGGGAGTTGCTCCCTACTAATCAGGGAATGTTCCCTGATTAGTTGTACTCTTTATAGAGTAGGGGTCATGCCGGATTTTTTCTTGATCCGGTATGGACCTTGCTTTATTAAGAGGAAACTAATCAGGGCGCATTTTCTGATTAGGTTTCATTCTGGATAGAGGGGTCATGCCGGTTTTTTACTCGGCATGCCTCCTTTAAGGATGGAATCTAATCAGCAAATGACCCCTGATTAGTTTCCTCTTAATAAAGCAAGGTTCATACCGGATTCAAGAAAAGTCCTGCATAAATCCTGCTTTATAAAGAGTATAACTAATCAGGGAGCATTCCCTGAATAATAAGGAGCGATCCTTTAACCGAGGGAGGAGGAAGAGACTAACCTTTTGGATGTTGATAAGTGTTGAAGGTTTGAATCCACTTGAAGTCAATACAAACAAACAATTAAAAAGAAAAATTAAAAAAATTAAATGAAGTTAAAAAGGTACTTAAACTTTTTTCTTTTTAGATAAATTTTTATATCAAATTTTATAATTCAATTTTAAATGCCTTCCAAACAACAAAGAAAGAGAAAATTGGAAAGAGAACGTTATCAGAAGAGTGTTGTTGGTGGATGTTCTGTGGATGGTGATTTAATGGATGGTATAAATGTAACTGGGGGTAATATTGTTTTGGGTAATGATTCAATTGGGGATAATTTAGATAATGGTAGTATTTCTTTTGAAATTGATAGTAATTTAAGTGATGATCTTTCAAGTTTTACTTTTGTTTCTCGTGATTTATCGCCAAGTAGTATTTTTTCTGATACATCTGTTAAAAGGGGTAGGCCTAAAAAAAGGAAAACTTGTCGAGGTAGGCCTAAAAAGAGTGTTTTAAATGAAACTGTTTCCAATGATAATGTTAATGTGAATTATGTTCCCGCCTTTTTGTCTATTGATTTATTAGATATACCTTTTGGTCCTATGCCTAATATTAATAATAGGATTTTTACCGATGATATTGGGTTTTCAAGGCCCGAAATTATTAGTTTGTGGTCGGATCCTAATTTGTGGTTGCAAGATAGTTTTGTTTTTATTTATTTAAAATTTTTATCATATCGTTCCAATTTGAATGTTGTCGTTGTTTCGCCTCAGTTTGCTGTTGTTGAGCACCATTTTGGGGAGGGTGTTGATCCGCTTAATATTTTTGATTGTTGTTATAATTATAACCAGGATTATGATATTTTATTGATTCCAATTATTTTTCCTGGTCATTTTGGGTTGGTAATTTTTGATCGTTCAGATCGTAATAATTTTTCTTGCATTTTCGTTGACTCTTTACCTTCTGTTAACCGTTTAACCGATGTTTCTTGTGGTGTTTTTGATCAAAGGCGTGTAGATTTAATTAAGAGGTGTATTTGTGATTTGACACCTGGCCTTTTTGTTGAGAATATAAATATTCAAGTTTTGCCCCGTTCTCAGTTTACAGAACAAAGAGATGGGACAAATTGTGGATTTTTTGTTTGCCTGTATTCGGAATTGTTTTTGTTTAATAATAAATCGTTAATAATTCCTTTTTTAAATATTCAATATGAAAGGAAGCGTATTTTATGGCATTTTTCTCAGTTAATTCTTTCAAATGATATTGATTATGTTGGGATTTTCGATTATAATCCTAGACATGCTCCAGTGCAAGGAAATGTTTTTAATTTTAATTTAGATTTTGGTAACGAGATACAAGATAATTGTGTTGTTAATAATTATCCCGTTTTAGATTTAGAGCCAGACCCACCATTAAGGCGGTCTGAAAGAATTGCTGCTAGAAAAACTAATTCTGTTTCTGAACTTTCTGAAACAGAGAATAATGATGATGTGTTTTTTAAGATTTCTTCTTACTGTGGAAGGTCTCATAAGCTTTATCCGTGTGCAGATGTTAGGTCTATGCATTATGAGCCTTATTACGATTCCGGTAATTTTGGTGATCAAGTTTGTTGTTTTTGTGGGGCTTTATTGTTGAACACAGAAGTTAACGAGGCTTTTCGTCAGAAACATAAAAAAATTACTTCTTCTTTTTGTTGTAAGTGTGGTTTAGTCACTCTTCCGCCTTATAGTCCACACCCTCAACTTTTAAAAGATTTAAGTAATGGTGATTCTCAAGATTCTTTAGAATTTTTGCAACACCAGAATATATATAACTCATTATTGGCCTTCGCATCAGTTTATGTCGGCCATAGAGAATCAAATCTTGATGGGGGAATTTGTTATTTACTTAACGGAGAGTTTGTTCGTAAACTTAGCTCGATCACGCCTGGTGATAATGGCCCTTCTTTTTCACAGTTATATATTTTGGATGCAAATACAGCCTTTGAAAATAGGGTTAATAATGTTTCTTATGGTGGCGATAGAGTAGACCAGGAAACACTTAGAAATTTAGATACACTTTTGCGTCAAACCCATCCTTTGGCAACTATTTATAAAAATTTCCATGCTCAATACTTGGATAAATTACACTCGGATGGTCTTGATTCTGTTAAGTATTATAGGCTTGTATTGTTAGAAGAGAGGGATGCGCCTGTTATTGTTCGTGATCCTTCTGATCATCCTAGGCAAGTTAATCTGCCTACAGAAGAGACTTTATTTTCGATTTGTACTGAAGCCGATGAATTACCACAAGTTAAAGGCATCTATATTACAGATCTTGAAGGTCATTTGTTTACTTTTGCTCCTAATCATCCTTTAACAGACACATTATGTTATCCCATTCTTTTTCCTTGTGGCGATGATGGTTATCATGCAAAAATACCTTTGAATAAAAATAATTTAAATGCCATAAACGATGATTCGTCTGATGATGATGCTGAAAATTCTAATAAAAAAAATATTTCTGTTAGGGCTTACATTAAATATCGCCTTGCTTTGCGTAGAAATGAAGATTACCATAATATTTGGAACGCAGGTGGCGGTTTGAGTCAAAAGTTTGTGTTAGATTATAATGCTAGAATAGATTCCTCTGTTGCTAATTATTTAAGAAGAGACGATATGGATTTGCGTGCTACATATCCTCCAGATGCTCTTAGATGGTTGCAAAGAGATTGCGGTGCTAAGTCTGTTTCTGATCTTGGTCACATTGTTGCGTTTAGGAAATATCACCCCGGGACACGCCCATATTTTCAGGAGATGTTTTATAATGCAACTGCAATAATGGCCCGGACTCGTAAAACTGGGTTTTGTTCATTTATGTTTACTTTTACCTGCAATCCCAGGTGGCCTGAAATTCAAAGAAATTTATTACGGGCTAATCAAAAAGTTGTTGATAGATTTGATATTACTTGTCGTATTTACGAAGATAAACTTAGAAAACTTCATTATCTATTAGAAAAGAAGCATATTCTTGGTAACATTCTAGGCTTTGGTGAAAGTCGTGAGTTTCAGAAAAGAGTAGGCGGTCCACATTTGCATAGAGTATATTGTACTGATATTCCTGCTACGCCTGAAAATGTAGAAAATTTAATTTGGGCACATATTCCACCAGAACCAACTGCAAATGATAAGTCTGTTTGGGCAAATTTTTTACGCAAGGTGCGTGAACTGTTACCTAAGCATCAGTTTCATGATTGTGGGTCACATTGTCGTAATAATAGGGGTAACTGTAAGAAAGGCTTTCCAAAACCTTTCAGTAAATTTACCATTTTACACGCCAACAAACCAGCCGAATATAGGCGTCCGAGTCCGGCAGACGGCGGTGAAACGTTAGAAATTAAAAGAGGTAGGATTAAAGTTAAATATGATAATTCTCGTGTAGTAGCTTATAACCCATTTATTCTTGTCATGTTTCATTGTCACCATAATCTTGAATTTGCGTATGGACAATCTGACAATTTAAAATATGCCTTAAAATATCCGTTTAAAGGTAACAGTTTTTCCTATGTCCGTAGTGCTGTAGATGGCCTAATCAATGTTGATGAACCTGCACAATACGCTAAAATGATTTATCGTAGTCCAACCGAGGCTTTTTCGCGAGTAATGGGATATAAGTATGCCTTTCTTTCACACACTGTTATAGGTTTGAAAATTCATTTGCCGGGTAACCAAAAATTAGTTTTTAATTCTAAAACTGCTCCTGAGGTTCTTGCTAACGTTGAAGAAGGCATTCTTCCAGATACACATCTTACTGCTTACTGGAACTTATGGCGAAAGAATATAAATAATCCCTTTATTAAAAATATACTTTTTGAAGTTTTACCTGAAACATATTCATTTGATAGCAAAGAAAAGGTGTGGCATAAAAGGAGAATGGCTGAAATTAGAAAAATAACTAAACCGATTATAGGGAGAATTTATCCTGTATCACCACGTGAACCTGAACTCTTTGCTTTGTATGTTCTAACTAAGCATTTTCCTGGGGATCCAGAAGAACTAAAAACATTTAATGGTCAAGTATGTACTACTTTTGCAGATGCTGCACGCTTAAGGGGACTTTTTGAAGATAATGGGGTTTGGGAACGTACGTTGAGGGAGGCCTCTTTTTCATTTAATCCCTCACAGATGAGGCAATTGTTCGCAAATATTCTTGTATTTGGGGGAACAGAACGGTGTGTTATTGATGGTTATGTTTTGTGGGAAATGTTTAAGGATCAGATGTATGATAGGAGACGGTGTTCAGAAAATGAAAAACTTTTACGTATTGATAGAGCATTAGCTATCATTGAGAGATATTTGTTAAGTAATGGGCGTTCTATGGATGATTTTGGTCTTCCTTCGCCTAATAATTCAATCTTAAATGACCCAGATAGGGCGTTAGACGATTTTTTCTTTCCGAACACTGTTAACAGTGATGAGCCCGATGAAACATTAGATACCTCTAATTTAGAAAGGGCAAATTTAAATACTGAACAAAATACTTTCTTTAATATGATTCGCGATGCTGTTTTTGACCCTAATTCTGTTAATAAATATTTTTATTTGTCAGGAGATGGGGGTACAGGCAAAACATTCTTATTAAATTATGTTCTTTACCAACTTAGGCAGTTAAATTTAAAAGTTTTACCAACCGCCTCAACGGGTATTGCTTCTACAAAGTTTTATGCAGGGGGTATGACATTTCACTCTGCTTTTCGTTTCGGGATTAATGTTGAACCGGGAAAACTTCCTTTGGTAAAGTTTGACAGCTTTTTTGGGAGAAGAATTATAGAATGTGATGTCATTATTATTGATGAGATAACCATGTTAAATAAGACTGTGTTTGAAAATGTAGACCAATTGTGTCGTACTATGGTTCCTCAAAATAAAACCCATCCTTTTGCTGGGAAAGTTGTGATACTTTCAGGAGACTGGAAGCAATCTTTACCAGTTGCTGATTCTGCTTCCCCTGGTGCTTCTGTTGCTGCTTGCATTCAATCCTCACATTTGTATCCCCTTTTCCAAAAATTTAGACTTGTGCAAAATATGAGAGTGATTCCTTCGGAAATTCAATTTAAGGATTGGCTTTATAGTATTGGTACCGGAACTATCGGTGATTTAGTTAATATTCCACCAAATATGATAGTCAATTCACGACAAGAATTATATGATTTTGTTTTTGATCAAGGGTTTGCTGTAGCAAGTAATGAATTATTGAAAAGATTAATTTTAGCACCAACAAATAGGGTTGTTGATTCTATTAATTGTGAAATTATAGACATGATTGATTCACCAGAGGTCGAATATTTATCTATTGACAATCCGACAGGTGAAAATCCTTTGGCTTATAATGCTGCTGAATATGACGTTGCAACATTAAATCGTATCACTCCAAATGGAATGCCAGCTC